>BSBK01012534.1:5000-250892 GCA_027943335.1 Chamaecyparis obtusa | reverse complement strand
GTGGATTAGTATTGATGAAAATAGGTGCCTCGAGAAGGATTACTCTCAGCATACAAGAAGACATTTTCTGATTTTTAATTTAGTTAAGGTTAGTGTTAAATTATTATTTTAATTTTTAGTTTTTAATTTTTAATTTTTAAATTTGTTAAGGTTAGTGTTAAATTATTAATTTAATTTTTTATTTTACGCGTTGTTGATTATTTTTACATAGATGACATAACTTGAAGGCATTTTATGATTTTTAATTTTGTTAAGGTTAGTGTTAAAGTTATGGTTAGGGATAGGATGCTATGTTTACAATTAGGATTAGTGTCATATTTAGGGTTATTATAATAGTTATGTTTACCATTTTACCTATGGTAAATGGTAGGGTTATGGTTACGATTAGAGTTAGGGTTTAACCTTAGGAGTACTATTATGTGAACTGTTACAATTATAGTTATGATTAGTAGTAAGATTAGTGTTTGTAATACTTTTAAGGTTATTGTTAGCATTAGTGCTATTTTTACTATTAAGGTTAGTGGTATAATTATAGTTAAGGTTGGTGTCGGGGTAGAAATTAGGTAACAATAACAATTAGATTTAGGGTAAAGGTTAGGGTTAGGAAGAGGAGTAAGAGTTAAGGGTAGGATGAGATTAAAGTCATGGTTTGGGATAGGATGTAATGTTTAGAGTTAGGTGGTGTATCATATTTAGTGTAACATTAAGGGTAAAGATTATGTTTTAGTAAACACTTAGTAGAGTTAGGATTAGGGAAGATGGTTTAGAGTTAGGTGTACTATTAGTATATTGGTTAGGTGTAGAGTTAGGGTTAGGGTTAGGATTAGAGTTAATTAAACATCATGGTACGGGTAAGGATGTAAGGTTTATAGTTAGATTTAAATTAGATGTAGTGCTATAGTTAAGGTTAGTATTTGGTTGACTATTAGAATAAGATTAGGGATGTAATTATTGATGGGATGTAGGTTTTAGAGTTAGCATTAATATAATAGGTAGTGTGAGATTTAGGTGTAGGGTTGGAGTATTTGGTTAGGGTAATGGTTTGGTATAGTTTAATAAAATTGATTAGGGTTACGGTTAGAAGTAGTGTTACAATCAATGTGAGAATTAGGGTTAATTTATAATTTGTAATTTTAATTTTAGGCTTTGTTAATTATTTTTAGATAGATGACGTAACTTTCAAAGATATTTTATGATCTTTAAATTTGCTAAGCTTAGTGCTAAATTATTAAGTTTATTTTATATTTTATATTTTAGGAATTGTTAATTATTTTTACATAGATGTCTTAACTTGACGACAATTTATGATTTTTAATTTTGTTAAGGTTAGTGTTACAGTTATTAGGGTTTGTATAATAGTTATGTTTACCATTTTACCCAAGGTAAATGGAAGGGTTATGGTTACATGATTAGGGTTAGGGTTTAACGTTAGAATTATCATTAGTATCACATTTAACCTTAGCATTCAACCTAGGTTCAATAGTAGGGACATGGTAATAGTTAATTTGAACAGTTAAAATTTACAAGGAGTATAATGTTAATAATGAAAAATTAGAGTTAGGGTTAGCCTTACAATTCGGGTGAGGGGTCAGTGTTAGGGGTAGGATGAGATTAAGGATGTGGTTAGGGATAGGATACTGTGTTTACATTTAGGATTATTATAATATTTATGGTTGCTATAATAGTTATGTTTACCATTTTGCCTATGGTAAATGGCAGGGTTATGGTTAAGATTAGGGTTAGGATTTAACCTTAGGAGTACTATTATGTGAACAATTACAATTACAGTTACAGTTAGTATTAAGATTAGTGTTTGGGTTTGGGTTACCTTTAAGGTTATTATTAGGGTTAGTGCTACTTTTACTATTAGGGTTAGTGATATTATTACAGTTATGGTTGGTGTTAGGGTAGAAGATGGGTTAAAGTGACGAGTAGTATAACGTTAATGACAATAATTAGATTTAGGGTTAGGGTTAGGATGAGGGGTCAGAGTTAGGGGTAGGATGAGATTAAGGTCATGGCTTGGGATAGGATGTTTATATTTATAGTTAGGTGGTGTATATCATATTTAGTGTAACATTAAGGGTAAATATTATATTTTAGTAAACACTTAGTACAGTTATGATTGGGGAA
This sequence comes from Chamaecyparis obtusa, assembly GCA_027943335.1. Taxonomy (NCBI): domain Eukaryota; kingdom Viridiplantae; phylum Streptophyta; class Pinopsida; order Cupressales; family Cupressaceae; genus Chamaecyparis; species Chamaecyparis obtusa. Next base: position 248,759 of record BSBK01012534.1, on the reverse strand, counting down.
GATGGTTTAGAGTTAGGTGTACTATTATCATATTGGTTAGGTGTAGAGTTAGGATTAGAGTTAGAGTTAGTTTAACATTGTGGTAAGGGTAAGGATGTAAGTTTTACAGTTAGGTTTAAATCAAATGGAGTGTTATGATTAAGGTTAATACTTGGTTGATTGTTAGAATAAGATTAGGGATGCAGTTGCCGATGGGATGTAGGTTTTTGAGTTACCATTAATTTATAATAAGTAGTGTCAGATTTAGGTGCAGGGTTAGAGTATTTGGCTAGGGTAAGGGTTTGGTATATTTTTATAACATTGTTAGGGTTAGGGTTAGAAGTAGTGTAAGAATCAATTCAAGAATTAGAATTTGAAAAAGGATGTGATGAGAGATGGCATGCAAGATTTAGAGTTAGGATTAATATTGTACTTATTAGTATTAGAGTTATGATTAGAGTTAGTGATATGATGTAGGTATTAGAGTTAGGATTATGATCGTACTTAGTAATAGAGTTAGTGTTAAAATTAAAGTTGTAGTTGACACTAATATGGTTATCATGAAGGATAGCATCTAGGGTTACTTAATGTCAGTATCTTGAGGTATGTTTAAATAAAATTTATGATTTGTGTTAATGTTATTGAAAAAATGGCTATGCTTAGGGTTATGGTTGGAATTACCATATGGGTTTTGTACTAAGTGTAGTGCCTAACATATCTATGAGATGTCCTTTGTAATTAATTTCTCACATTTATTTGGCACATCCATTGAAGGTATCCTTTTTATGGCACAATTTTTTGACATAAATTAATATTAAAAATACAAAGTTCAACAAAACATGTTGCAAAATATGTTTTCACAATTGAATAGTGAAAAAAATTTATTTTTCTCCTTTTCATGAAGCTTACAAAGATGAAAGGGGAAATATAAGTCCCAATACAACTATTCATATGAAGTAAGAAGTGTGAAAGCCAAGATAAGAATGAAATATATATACAAAAAATTTCTCCATAATGATGTAAGTACATCACATATTCTTCAACAAATAAGATGTTATTGTGACCTTTATTTGAATAATGACCATGGTAGACTTCTTTCATCATTGATGGAACCCCATCTACCTTTGTAGATGTCTCACACACAACTTTCACAAATGTGTATTTATATAATTTTTTTTTTTTGATAGAAAGTAGACTTGAAGACAAATGGCACTGTTATTTTACATTTTTTTTTTCTCTTTTCTACTATTTTTCATTGAACGTCAAACTTAGAGGTTTATATTTGATAAAAAACCTATATTCGATTAACGTCAAAAAACATATACATAATAAACTAAAAAATTGTCAAATCTATAATCGTTAGAGAGCTCATTCGGAGTACTTGTGCTATGCAAAAGGATGTCTCCTTATTGTTCCATTTGAGCCCTGCTATTGAGCCCCAAAGCCATGAAATATTTAGAATTTTGTAGAACTCTACAAATTTCCCTTACTCAGGGACTTTTGATTGAAAATAAATACTTTCAATTGAAAGTACCTTCTATCAAAAGTACGTGAATGGTTTAATGTGGGTTAAGACATTTAGAAAATTACTTTCAATAGAAAGTCTTGACTTTTGATAGAAAGTTATAAATGTCTTTCTATAGAAGCCTATGTCAGCCAATTTAGTTCCGTTTTGGGTTAGTAATGATTACATATAAATAAATATATATTTTTATCATCTTATTAATTTGAAAGATGCAAAATAATTCACATTTTGGAGAAGGAAGACTTTTTAAATTGTATTTTTTTTGAATTTTGCCAAAATTTAGTGGAACAATTTTGCAAAGTGACGGGAAATAAAAAGAGAAGGCTAAATAAGAGTACACGACATTATTCAGAAGAGACTGAACAAAGACTACGTGAAGAAGCACGTGGAAGATATTATCATAGGAAACAAGGCATGTCTCTCCCTCTCTCTCTGAATATTTTAAGTTGATGGTTAGGACTTGTCTTAACGAAACATGTAAGGATGATATTGCAATACCTAATTAGACCTAATTTGATAAAGAGGACCTAATTAGACTTAATAAAACTAATTAGACCTAATAAGACCTAGATAAGACTAATTAGACCTAATGAGACTAAGAAGACATAATTATATACCTAATGTGAGTATTATGACCCCTTAAGACCTAATGTTCAACCTATTAGGACCTAATATGAGTAACATTTGATGATTTAGGACCTAATATGAGTAATAAGACCTAAATTAGGACCTAATATCATTAATAGGATGGGCCTTAGATGTAATTAGACCTATTTAGACCTAATAAAACTAATTAACACCTAATAAGACACGTAACTAGTCCTAAGTAGGACCCCTTAAGACCTAATTAGAAATAATAACTGACCTATTATGACCTAATTTGTTAAATTTAGTAATAAGACCTAAGAGTACCCCTTAAAACCTAATACTTGACTAATTAATATAAGTAATTTAAGACCTAGTTAGACCTTTAATAAGACTAATTAACACCTAATATGAGTAATAGGACCCCTTAGACATAATTAGACCTATTATGAGGTATAATATGGATAATATAACCCCCAAGGCCTAATTAGACTAATTAACCCCTAAGAAGACCTAAGAAGACCTAATTATACCTAATTATACTAATTAATGCACCTAATACATAGTAGTAATATGACCTAATATGACTACTAGGAACTAATATTGAATAGTAATAGTACCTAATTAGGGGCCTATTTATGAACTTAATATGACCCCTTAGACCAAATTAGTCCTAATAAGCCCTAATTATCTACCTAATATGAGTAACAGGATCCCTTCTGGGTGTAATTAGATCTAATTAGACTAATTAACACCTAATATGCTCGTACTATGACCCCTTAAGACCTAATTAGACCCAATATGCTTACTATGATTTCTTAAGACCCAATTAGACCTATTAGGACCTAATTAGACCTAATTAGATGAAGTTATACCTATCAAAACCTATTTGTATCTAGTTATCTAGGTCTATTAAGACCCATGATAGGTAATATGACCCCTTAAAACCTATTAAGACATAATTAGACCCAATTAGATGTATTAGGACCTAATTAGACCCATAAGACCTATGAGGACCCAATTAGACCTATGAGGACCTAATTTGACCTATTAGGACCTATGATAGGTTATATGACCCCTTAAGACCCCATTAGACCCACTATGAGTAATATGACCCCTTAAGACCTATTAGCACTTAATTAGACCCAATTAGATATATTAGGACCTATTATACCCAATTGAACCTATTATGACCTAATTAGACCTATTAGGATCTATGATAGGTTATAGAACCCTTTAAGAGCCCATTAGACCCACTATGAGTAAGATGACCCCTTAAGACCTATTAGCACCCAATTAGACCCAATTAGACCTATTAGGACCCAATTAGACCCAATTAGACCTATTAGGACCTAATTAGACCCTCTTAGACATATTAGGACCTAATTAGACCCAATTAAACCTATTATGACCTAATTAGATATATTAGGACCTATGATAGGTTAAATGACCCCTTAAGACCCCATTAGACCCACTATTCCAATATGCTTGGCCCTTGATTCCAAGAATCAATTGTACAGAGACCTTGGAACCTCAAGACCTACAAAATATTTCATGTCTTGGAAAAGGGTACTCGAATATCATATTTTTTTTTTGGGTTGTTTGGAAAAGTTTTGAAAGAAGTGGGAAAAAGCAGTCAGATAGGGCTAGTAGGAGAACTAGACCTAAAAGCCAAGATTCCTAGAGATTAAGGAGATCATTTATGAAAGTAATGATAACCTCACATAATGGGATCATATGAAATCTAAGAAGAAGACTAGAATGAACTATATCCCCTATAAACACTTTCCAAATGGTGGAGTTAAAAAGACACTTGGAGACATCCAAGAAAGAGAAAAGAAATGGTGAAAGACATGTTGGTAGACACTCCTAGTGAAGCCCAATGGTTAGTAAATCTTAGTGAGGTGTAGAAGAAGTCCTAAAATAGCTAAGTAAGGACTTGGAAGATCCTAGAAGAAAGCATAGGGTCTTGGGAATTACTAGGCTCATTTAGTGTCCTAGTGAGATTGTGCATGCACACTAGGGTGTGCTCTATCACCACGGCCTTGAGAAATCAAGTACAGTATATAATCATCAATGGAAGAAAATAATGATGCCCTAGCTTGATAGTCAATCATGCGATAAATTGAAAACAAGTAATAGTTAATCATTGATGCCCTAGGTCATCACAACACACAAGAAGATAATAAAAATGCAAGGATCCAACAATAATACCCTAGTGTTAAACACAGGTCCTCAAAGATCCAAAAAAGTAAAATACAATAGTGAGCATTATAATGTTGTGTCAATAACCAAATAAAAGATATATACAGAAGGAAGAAACAGTCACATGCCCGCGACCTTGAGTAATTAAATAATCATCAATGGAAGTAAAGAATGATGCTTTGAGCTCACATGAAGCAAACTGAATGATCAAAGATCCAAATAAACACCTACCTCTATTTTCCTAGCTTGACTTCACCCTCTTCGTGGGCGTAGCTCAGATTTGGGGAAAATTAGAAATGAGCCTTTCTTTTTCTTTGCATCAAGGTAGGATTCTATGCATCATAGTGGACATGAAAGTAGCCAAGTCTATGCACATTGTCTTGGAAGAACATACAATGCATAGACTTGGCTACTTTCATGTCTTGTTATTAGTGAGTACCAATCCTTATGATGAACTAAAAGTAAGGCTTAGCAAGTATCATAATGTCTACTCACTAAGGATTGGAATATTTGTACATTATAAATGAGTCGATAGTGAATCATGCGATGAATTGAAAACAAGTAAAAGTTAATCATTGATGCCCTAAGTCATCACAACAAGAAGATAATAAAAATGCAAGGATCCATCAATAATTCCCTAGTGTTAAACATGGGTCCTCAAAGATCCAAACAAGTAAAATACAATAGTGAGCATTATAATGTTGTGTCAATAACCAAATCAAATCAAGTAATGATATATATAGAAAGAAGAAATAGTCACAGGCCTGTGGCCTTGAGCAATCAAGTACAATATATAATCATAAATGGAAGCAAATAATGATGCCCTAGCCCAATAGTGAATCATGCGATGAATTGAAAACAAGTAATAGTTAATCATTGATGCCCTTGGTGGAGGTAATGATAATGATGCTTTGATCTCACATAAAGCAAATGGAATGATCAAAGAGCCAAATAAACACATACATCTGCACAAAGAAAGGAGTGAAAAATAAAACATTTAGGATCACACAGGCTGCGAGCATAGATAAATCCTAGAAAGATAAGGTTGAATATAGACATACATGAGTAAAAGAGCATAAACAACAAGGTACCAGACATTGCTTGAAGAGATGATGGAAGGATGACCAGGGTGTGAATCCAGTGTGCTCCTAACTGCTCCAAAACTTGCAAGAAGGAAAGAAATGGGGTTAGATCCAAGGGATCTAAGAAATGCATGATATCCTATTACATATCCTCATCTACAATCATGCATGTGCATAATAAAGCCATACTGTGGATGCATCATCCAAACAATGCAACAATAGCATCAAATGTTGGTGTTTCATTTGATGTTGCTATGACATCATTTCCAAATGAGGCATCCACAAAAATAACTCAGAACATGTCATAAGGTCATGGTGTTCCAATACAAGGTGATACAATCATAATCAAACATGTATTTTTATTATCTGCTTGTTGTGATGACATAGGGCATCAATGATTAACTATTAGTTTTTTTCAATTCATCACATGATTGACTATCAGGCTAGGGCATCATTATTTGCTTCCATTGATGATTATATACTATACTTGATTTCTCAAGGCCGTGGGCCTATGACTGTTTCTTCCTTCTGTATATATCATTGCTTGATTTAATTTGGTTATTGAAACAACATTATAATGCTCACTACTATATTTTACTTGTTTGGATCTTTGAGGACCCATGTTTAACGCTAGGGCATTATTGCTAGATCCTTGCATTTTTATTATATGTTGGATCTTATGAAGCTAGGACATTATGGATTTACTAATTGCATGATCATTTGATGGCATGCTTACCATTTGGGGGATAATTAGACAATTAGTTAATGGTTTTAGTCGGTCTTTAGTTGGTTAGAAGTCTTTATTAGTGTTGATCCATGAGAGTGGAGGGGGGATGTTTAGTTGGTGTGTGTATAGAACCATTTTCAAATGGTATTTATTTAATAAACAAAAACATTCTTTGCAAATTGTGAATCTTCCCATAGGGTACAGTCAGCCCATGCAGTGCCTTCAAACATATTTTGTGGTGTATTAGTGATTGGATCATGATGTAAGATCATTGTCTTGGGTGTTATTTACATGTCCAAATATTTATTTCAGTGTTTAATTATTATTAAAGCCCAAGAATTAACTAGTGTCAGTGAATTGGGATTGAGGTCTCCATAATAGATTGACTCTCCCACCCTTGTGGTAACTATGATTGGTGATTGAAGATCTTCCTAAAGATGATATGGATGTAGATGAAAAGAAGGAATGAAACAAAAGCAACAATAAATCAATGAGATTGTTGATAGTATTAAAGATCACATTGTGCCAACAATTGCAAATCTAGAGAATACATGAGATGTTCACTTCATTGTTTGGCATGTTTTAGATCAGCAACACAAATAGGGTCCTAGCTCTCAAAAATAACCTCTCCCAGATCAAGATGAATCAAGGGGAGTCAATCACATCCTACTTCATGGGGATCAATGAGCTAAGGAATCAACTATCATCAATTGTGTTCAAATATGATGATAAAGAGCTAGCTATGAAAACTCTTAATGAATTGCCTCTTACTTGTGATGCATTCATTCAAGGGATTAGTGCACATTTTGAATTACCTACTCTTGATAGAATAAAGACCAATTTTCTTCAAGAAGAAGCAAGATTAATATCAAGAGGATCAATCTTCAAGGAAGATATACAAGTTCTTTAATCTCAAAACTTCAAAATGGGGATAGGGAAATTCAAGAAAAAGAGAGAATTACAAAAGGATAAGAGGAATGAAAATGAAGGAAGTTCAAAGGACAAAGAGGGAAGAGGGAAGAGGAGATAAAAGAACCCAAAACTGAGCTCTTTGCACTTTGAGAGGGAGTTGCAATTTGAGAGGGAGTTTTATATATGGGAATATACATATCTGATTGTTAGTATAACTGATTGGTTCTATTTTCTTTATTGATGCATAGGTGCATACATTGTTGGTTACTGGATGCATGGGAGCATACTTTATATGGATATATGTTATCCTTTATATGTGATTTTCTATTGACCATATATATGTGTGAATACATTTCTTTATAGAGGGAACTGTTAGGAATAGTCCCAAGAGATAACTGGGGGGGGGGGGGACGGGGTGAATCAATTATCTACAAGATTCAATTCTTTATCCAATTAAGTATACTTAAACATAAAGCATAAAAACAATGAAAGAAAACATGAACACAACACCAATATTTTGGTTACGGGGAAACCCAAATAGGTAAAAACCCTGGTGGGAATTGACACCCACTAATATTCTGCACTAGTGTATTATGATCTTTGTTAGAAGATCCTTAACCCTGTTAGGAGTTTCTTTACAATATATTTAGTACAGTAGACCTGGTCAAGGGTCAGACCCTGTTAGGAGTCTTTTACAATTGTCCCTGTTAGGGGAGAGGACACACTATTTGAGAGCTCACTGCTCAAAGGGGTGAAGGCTACAACCTTCTGAATAATAGATACACACTATATCTGGATCTTGGTGAACTGTACTTTGACCTACTATCTGGATAAATTCCAATGTATAACACAAATACTTTACTTGGTCACATAGACCTTCTTTTGATGGCTCAACACTTCGCACACTCTACTCTACTCTGCTGAATCAACTATGAACCACACTCAAGCAATCACAAATGACTACCTATAAATAACTATCCTCTAAATAATATAATCAAGTTGGCCTATTAGAACCACCTTGAAATCATATTAGAGAAACCATAAAAAACTCTAATAAACATTCTGTCAGCTCTACTATGCACGCAACACATTCTGGGACCTGTCCAATAAGATAATTGTAGACGCACACAACACACTGTCGGCTCTACCAAAATAACTGGGTCTTTCTCTGTAAGCTGAATTAACTCATGCACTCTTAACTAAACATCAATAACTCTTCTCTAAGCTTAAATCCAATGGCGCATACCCTAAAGATAGGCACAACTCAAGAACCAATAAAATCTCCGTCAGCTCTTTTGAATAAACATAGGAAACTGCTACTGGTGAATATTGACTGCATATCTTCACTTCTACTGCATATCAGACTATGCGTCCATAAATAAAACATCACTAACATGTCTTCAACATATATCCAAGTGCGCAAGGCACCATGATAACTGTATGAACAACTATACATAGAACACTGCCTGTTACTCTGTCAGGAACACTGCTGACACAAGCTACTATATAATTGTTTGTACTAACAGTTAACCTCTTCACCCATGATATCATGCTGATACCATGTCCATGCTACATATACTAAAATATTACTATGTAAGACTTCCATGCATGCTACTTTCCATATGTTGTCATCAATGACAAACATACAGTCAGTACTGGTCTGCTGGCAAATCTCCAACAATCTCCCCCTTTAGCATTGATGGAAACATGTGGAATGAAAAACTACCACCAACCCAAATGAAAATTTATTTTATAACATTCTCCATTTTCTCATCAAAACTCCCCCAAAGATGAATCCTCCATCTACTGCAATATTTTCTAATATTCTCCATTTCCTCAACTGTACTACTGTCAAAACTGAATACTGCTCCCCCTTAGTATATTACTCCTTTTTCTTCTATTTTTCATGACTCTATATATTACTCCCCCTTGGACATCAATGGCAAAGGGCACCATTCATTTTAAGCACCGATACTACTCCTAAGGTAGAGTAGTCAACCTTCCATCAGTTCCTGAGGATTGATGCCTTTCCTACTTTCTTCTAAGCAGAATCAGGGAAGGGATTTACTCCCAACTTCTCCCTGAGATACTCAAAAGTATCCTTAGGCAACGGCTTTGTGAATATATCTACCAAATGATCTTTAGTACTCACATAGTCCAATTTGACTTCTTTCTCTACCACTTTCTCTCTTAGGAAGTGATACTTGATCTCAATGTGCTTTGTCTTTGCATGCATCATAGGGTTATTTGACATATTGATAGTGCTAGTGTTATCACAGTGAATAACAATAGGATAATCATTCTGAATTCCAAAATCCTTTATCATCTACTTGATCCAAACAATTATAGAACAATTCAAGGCTGCTGCAACATACTCTGCTTCTGCTGTTGACTGAAAAATACAATTTTGTTTCTTGCTTGTCCAAGTGACAAGTCTATCACCAAGAAACACTACTCCACCTGATGTACTCTTTCCGTCATCAACACATCCTACCCAATCTACATCAGTGTACACATGAAGCTCAACATTTTATGAATTAGGATACCATAGACCATAATCTATAGTGCCCTTCAAGTATCAGAATATTCTCTTTACTACCATGAGGTGACTTTGCTTAGGTTTTGCTGCAAATCTTCCAACTATGCCAATTGTATTGGAAATATTAGGTCTAGTATGAGTAAGATATATGAGTTTACCAATCATAGACTTGTAAAATGTTATATCTACTACTGGTGATTCATCTTCTTTTGTAAGCTTGCATCCAGTGATCATAGGGGTTCCTACTGGCTTGCAATCATCCATCTTGAATTTCTTCAGTATCTCTTTCACTTACTTGGACTGATTAATAAAAATACCTTTCTCTGTCTACTACACATTTAGTCCCAAAAAGTATTTGATAGGACCAATCATACTCATCTCAAATTCATTTTGTATTTTCTTAGCAAATTCAACACTGAGTTTGTCATTACCTCCAAAGATAATGTCATCAAAAAATATAGCTGCAAGTAGTAAACCTTTAGATGTCTCTCCAATGAATAGATTACAATCTGCTGCTCCTTTCTTGAATCAAATCTTTGTTAAGTATCCATCTAGTCTCTCATACCATGCTCTAGGGGCTTATTTAAGTCAATAGAGGGCCTTCTTCAATCTGCATACCATATCAGGTCTATCTGATAAGGTGAATCCTTCCGGTTGCTCAATGTATACTTCTTCTTTCAAATCTCCATTCAGGAATGTTGACTTGACATCCATCTGATACACTTTGAAGTTTTTGATTGTAACATAATCTAGAAACAACTTAATAGCTTCTAATATGCTCACAGGTGCAAATGTGTCTAAATAATCAATGCCTTCTCTTTGCACATATCCCTTACATACTAATCTTTCTTTATTTCTTACTATTGTACCATCTTCATTCATCTTGTTTCTGAATATCCACTTTGTTCCAATCACATTCTTATCACTAGGTCTTAGGACCAGTTCCCAAGTGTCATTCTTAATAATCTGATCAAGTTCTTCTTTCATAGCATCATGCCAATCTAAATCATTACATGCATCTTCAACACTTAAAGGTTCAATTTGAGATAGTAAACATACCGCTTCACTGCTAGCTAAGTTCTTTGCTTGTGATCTTGTCAAGACTTTGCCGCTCTGATCTCCAATGATGTCCTTCTTGGAATGATTTTTAGATGTAAACTTTGGAACTTTAGATGATGCTGACTCATTAGCCTTAGGAGTACTTTCTTCACTTGTCTCAGGGTCATTGAATAACACATCAATACTGTCAAACATTTCCTCAATGACTATCTCACTAGTGGAGGGTCTAGGTTCTTCTTCAATCATGGGTGAGTAATCATGATATCTTTCTTGAACCATAAAATTTTCATCAATCTTAACATGAGCACTTTCTATGTTCTTTTTCAATCTTAAATTGAAACATCTATAAGCTTTACTTTTAGTAGAGTAACCAAGAAAAATACCTTCATCACTTCTTGCCTCAAACTTGCCTACTGCTTCATCCCTCTTGATGTAGCACTTGCTTCCAAAGATTCTAAAGTATTTTACTATGGGAACATTACCGAACCATAGCTCATATGGTATTTTGTTAGCGTCGGACCTTAATTGAATTCTATTGATGGTATAGACTGCTGTATTGACTGCATCTCTCCAATAGGTGTGTGCAACTTTTCCTTCTATCATAATGGTGCACGCTGTATCAAGAATGATCCTATTCCTTCTCTCTACAATTCCATTCTACTGAGGGGTTCTAGGTGCACTCAACTTTTTCTTTATGCCATGTTCTTCGTAGTACTCAAAATCTATCAGAGGTGAATTCTCCTCCTCTATCTGATCTCAAACATTTTATCTTTAGTCCAAATTAATTCTCAACCTTAGCTTTGAATATTTTGAACTTCTCAAATGCTTCTGACTTATCTTTCAAGAATGCAACCCACATCATCCTAGTATAATCATCAACAAAGAAAATGAAATACCTTTCACCATAGTATGATCTTGTTTGATTTGGACCACATAGGTCTGTATGAATCAAATCCAACTTGTTGTCTGCTGAATTTTTCTTGCTCCTAAATGAATTTCTCACATGCTTCCCCATCACACATTCCCTGCATATGGTATCAACTAGTTTTTCTATGCTAGGTAGATCTCTTACTACCTTTACATTACTTATCTTTACTATGTTATCAAAATTGATATGACATAGTCTTTTGTGCCACAACCAACTATCATTAACTTTAGCAACAAAACAACTTGCTTCTGAATTGAGTTGAAAAACATTACCTCTTATCTTTGAGCCTGATGCAATCATAACAACATGCTTGTCGTTAATGATGCATTTGTCATCTTTGAACTCCAACTGATATCCTTTTCCAAGTAACTGTTCAACACCGAGAAGGTTATGTTTCAAACCATCAACATAAAGAACATCATCAATACTATTCTTTCCATCCAAGGTGATGGCTCCTCTACCAACTATTGGTTTAGGAGTGTTGTCTCCAAATCTAACCATCCCACCATTGTATTTGTCTAGATGAACAAACCTACCTTTATCACCTATCATGTGATGTGAACAACCACTATCTATAATCCAGTCTGTCCTTATGTCAGCTTGTGAAATCAATGCTAGCTCTTGATTCTCTTTCTTATCTTCATGAACTATCTTATTATTCATTTTGTCTACAATAGAAATGAATCCAATTTATTCTTCACCCGATTCATCATCTAAAACTCCATCTCTAGCATACTAACATTCCTCAGAGTACTTAGGCTTGTAATCCTTTTTGAACTTTCTAGCTCTAGTAGGACACTTAGATGCAAAGTGACCGATCTTATTACATGAAAAGCACTTAAATGGTAATTGACCTTCATATTTTCCTTTTCCTTTCTTTTCTCTTTTGGAAATCATAGAAATGAAATCATCTAATGTTTCTCTTCATCATCATCATCAAAATTACCAAAAGTGTTTGCAGATTTCTTACCTTGAACTGTTGCTTTGAAGGTTGTTTCACTCTTTGGTTCTGTCTTCAATCTTGAAATCTCAAAAGCTCAGATTTTGCTGATCAAGGTCTCTCTCTTGAAATTAGATGTAAGCTACATGGTATCATCAAGGATGTTGATCTTGCTTTCATATTCAGGAGTGAGAGTAGTCATTAACTTGTCCATAATGTCCTCCTCTGAAATCTCTCCACCATTGTTTCTGATTCCAGCAACTGCTTCATTTATCCTTTGATTGTAAGCTCTGATATTTTCTTTAGGTAGCATGTCTAATGCAATGTATCTTTTCTTCCATGTCTTTCTGCACACATCCTTTTCTTGTTTGTCTCCTTCAAATATGTCTTCTAGGTGCTTCCATATTTTGTGGGCTGTATCTACCTTTTTTATTTCTGAAAACTCACCATCTGATAGGGTGCTGATAAGAGCTTCTTTACCTATAGCATTTTGATGAAACAATTCCTTTTGCCTATTAGTAGCATCATCCTTTGCAAGGTCTTCTAAGGTGGGAATCTTAGCATCTTTGATGGATACATCAAAAACTTCAAAAGTAATGCACTGCAAATGGGTCACCATCTTGTTCTTCCAATCAAGATAATTCTCTCCATCAAACTTAGGACTTTCTTTCCTGAAGTATGCCATCTGATCAACCTCAAGCTATTAAACTTTCTCTCCGAGGCACTTGGCTCTGATACCAATTGTTAGGAATAGTCCCAAGAGATAACTGAGAGGGGGGGGGGGGGGGGCTGAATCAGTTATCTACAAGATTCAATTCTTTATCCAATTAAGTATACTTAAACATAAAGCATAAAAATAATGAAAGAACACATGAACACAACACCAATATTTTGGTTACGAGGAAACCCAAATAGGTAAAAAACCTGGTGGGAATTGACACCCACTAATATTCTGCACTAGTGTATTATGATCCTTGTTAGAAGATCCTTAACCCTGTTAGGAGTTGCTTTAAAATATATTTAGTACAGTAGAACTGGTCAAGGGTTAGACCCTGTTAGGAGTCTTTTACAATTTTCCCTGTTAGGAGAGAGGACACACTATCTGAGAGCTCACTGCTCAAAGGGGCGAAGGCTACAACCTTCTGAATAACAAATACACACTATATTTGGATCTTGGTGAACTGCGCTTTGACCTGCTGTCTGGATCAGTTCCAATGTATAACATAAATACTTTACTTGGTCACATAGACCTTCTTCTGATGGCTCAACACTTCACACACTCTGCTCTGCTCTACTGAATCAACTATGAACCACACTCAAGCAATCACAAATGACTGCCTATAAATATCTATCCTCTAAATGATATAATCAAGTCATCCTGTGAGAACCACCTTGAAATCATATTAGAGAAACCATAACAAACTCCAATAAACATTCTGTCGGCTCTACTATGCACGCAACCCATTTTGGGACCTGTCCAATAAGATAATTGTAGACGCATGCAACACACTGTTGGCTCTACCAAAACAACTAGATCTTTCTATGTAAGCTGAATTAACTCATGTGCTCTTAACCGAACATCAATAACTCTTCTCTAAGCTTAACTCCAAGGGTGCATACCCTAAAGATAGGTGCAACTCAAGAACCAATAAAATCACTGTCGGCTCTTCTGAATAAACACAAGAAACTGCTACTGGCGAATACTAACTACATATCTTCACTTCTACTAAATATCATACTATGCATCCATAAATGAAACATCACTAACATGTCTTCAACATATATCCAAGCGCGTAAGGCTCCATGATAACTGTATAGACAACCATACACAGAACACTGCCTGTTACTCTGTTAGGAACACTGCTGACACAAGTTTCTATATAACTATCTATACTAATAGTTAAACTCTGCGCCCATGATATCATGCTGATATCATGTCCATGCTACATATACTGAAAGCTTACTGCATAAGACTTCCACGCATGCTACTTTCCATATGTTGTCATCAATGACAATCATACAGTCAGTACTAGCCTGCTGGAAAATCTCCAATAGGAACTATATTGCATCTTGCTATGATCACATTGCACCTGGTTATATGTTGGATAAATTTGGTTACTCTTATGTGGTGAGACTTATGTGATTACTCTTATGCTTATGAAGCATACTTTAGTGGCTTATTGTGTATGTATGTATCATACTTTCTGTTATAGCTGAGTCTATATTTATTGACTATAACTGAGACCATATTACATGTGATTCTATGTGTGAACACATTTTCTTTACATTGAACTTGATTCTTATGATTATAAGATCATATTGGTTACTCTTTTGCTTATGTGGATTCATCAGATAGGATTTTTAGTATTACTAGAAAGGTAAAGGAGTTAAGAAGCTTTATGGATGGATCTTTGATGATGGAAAGTGTACAAAAGTAGAGGTAGGTGTTTATTTGGCTCTTTGATCATTCCATTTGCTTCATGTGCTGCTGGTTATGATCATGCAATTAGTAAATCTATAATTCCCTAGCTTCATGAGATATGAAGATCATAATCATAGGTGCATTCAAATGGGCATAATGAAGCAACAATGATAATGATACAACAACAAATCTAGGCTCACACAAGACATGAGCATAGCCAACTCCTAGAAAGATAAGTTTGAAATGAGCATAAACAATGGGGTACCAGATATTGTGTGAAGAGATAATAGAAGGATGACCAGGGTGTGAATCCAGTGTGCTCCTAGTTGATCCAAAACCTGCAAGAAGGAAAGAAATGGGGTTAGATCCAAGGGATCTAAGAAATGAATGGTACCATATTACATATCCTCATCTATAGTCATGCATGTGCATAATCAAGCCATACATAGTCAATCATGCGGTGAACTGAAAATAAGTAATAGTTAATCATTGATGCCCTAGGTCATCACAACAAGCAGTAAATAAAAATGTAAGGATCCAACAATAATGCCCTAGTGTTAAACACGGGTCCTCAAAGATCAAAACAAGTAAAATACAATAGTGAGCATTATAATGTTGTGTCAATAACCAAATAAAATCAAGCAATGGTATATACAGAAGGAAGAAATAGTCACAGGCCCGCGACCTTGAGAAATCACGTACAATATATAATTATCAATGGGAGCAAATAATGATGCCCTATCCTGATAGTCAATCAAGCGATGAATTGAAAATAGGTAATAGTTAATCATTGATACCCTAGGTCATCACAACAAGCAGATAATAAAAATACAAGGATCCAACAATAATTCCCTAGTGTTAAACACGGGTCCTCAGAGATCCAAACACGTAAAATATAATAGTGAGCATTATAATGTTGTGTCAATAACCAAATCAAATTGAGCAATGATATATATATATAGAAGGAAGAAACAGTCACAGGCTCGTGACCTTGAGCAATCAAGTACAATATATAATCATTAATGGAAGCAAATAATGTTGCCCTAGCCTGATAGTCAATCATGCGATGAATTGAAAATAAGTAATAGTTAATCATTGATGCCCTCGGTCATTACACCAAGAAGATAATAAAAATGCAAGGATCCAACAATAATGCCCTAGTGTTAAACACGAGTCTTCAAAGATCCAAACATGTAAAATACAGCAGCGAGAATTATAATGTTGTGTAAATAACCAATTCAAATCAAGAAATGATATATACAAAAGGAAGAAACAGTCACAGGCCCATGACCTTGAGTAATCAAGTACATTATATAATCATAAATGGAAGAAAATAATGATTCACTAGCCCGATAGTCAATCATGTGATAAATTGAAAACAAGTAATAGTTAATCATTGATGGCCTAGGTCATCACAACGCGCAAGAAGATAATAAAAATGCAAGGATCCAACAAGAATTCCCTAGTGTTAAACATGGGTCCTCAAAGATCCAAACAAGTAAAATACAACATTGGGCATTATAATATTGTGTCAATAACCAAATCAAAGATATATACAGAAGGAAGAAATAGTCATAGGCCCGTGATCTTGAGAAAGTAAATAATCATCAATGGAAGTAAATCATGATGTAAATGGAATGATCAAAGATCCAAATAAATACCTACCTCTACTTGCCTAGCTCGACTTTGCCCTCTTCGCGCGTAGCTCAGATTTACGAAAATTAGAAATGATCCTTTGTTTTTATTTTTTTTGTTTATAATCACGCGGGTGTCAAAATTACGATGGCCCCGTCGCTATTATGACAACGTTGGGGGCACTTGCAAAAAAAATACAAAGTCACACACAAATGGCAATGTCATCGCTATCCACCGTCAGAATTTAACCCCAAATGTTGTAGTGTCAAGATGAGAGAGAGTAGGAATTTAAAATTAAAATATGCAAACTAAGCTTCACACAAGAGAAATAAGAAGAGACGGGGAGAAAATACTACACACAAAATAAAAAAAAATTAGAGAAAAAGGAAACACTGGAGGGGGAAGAACCTAAGAAACAAAGTAAAAAATGCAAAAAGATAAACACAAATGAACTAAATGAATAAAACCAAAACTAAATACAAAATGATTATATATATATATATATATATATATATATATATATATATATATATATATATAATACGAATCTATACAAATGATTTATATCTTATTTATTTAAAAAATAATAATATATATCTTATTTATATAAAAAATAATAATTTATATCTTATTTAATCCAATAAAATTAATTACAAACACAAATACTCTATTTAAATTAATAAATATTGAGGTCATGAAATTGAAGTTAATAAACATGTTAGAATATCCATAAAATCAAATAAAGTCAACCAAAGTCAACATAGAAAATCAAGGTAATTAGTCTTGACCAATCCAAGATACCTGGAAACCAACATAGCAAGGGTCAAACATAAACATCAAAAAAATGGATAAATCAAAATGAAATAAATTAAAGCATAAGATCACCATCAAATAAAAAGGACCACCTCAAGGACTATACCACAACCATGCTCAAACAGGTAATGTGAACAATAACTTATCATCCTAATCTGTACTTGACTATGGAAGAAAATCATCGTTGTTTGGTCAAAACAATGGTAATGGATGACTCAGGTG
Organism: Chamaecyparis obtusa; assembly: GCA_027943335.1. NCBI lineage: Eukaryota > Viridiplantae > Streptophyta > Pinopsida > Cupressales > Cupressaceae > Chamaecyparis > Chamaecyparis obtusa. The sequence continues at coordinate 231,186 of BSBK01012534.1, read as the reverse complement.
ATCCTTGGAACTATCTCTAGTTAATTGAGGATTTGGAGGGCACACTCAAACCTATGGAGCTAGGTGAAGTTAATGTATAGTACCTGCAAGCCTGCATCACATAATGAAGCATACATGTGCATATATATCTTAAAGAAGATTTTATAGACAATGACAAGGATTGAGACATTATGTACAACTCACTAGGTGAGTGACTACGACTTTGTCCCTCGCCATAGAATCAAGTCATAGATATAAAAAACCTCCACATATACATACAACATGAATAATGCTTACACAATAAAGGGTTAGAGTATAATTATATGTGAAAGAAATTAATACATTTATATAAATCACAATATTTATTAATTAGGGGTCAGTCATAAAGAATTAATCATTAAAGAGATTCTAAAAACATAGTCATAATCATGTAAAGAGAACATGAATAATGACCATAGCAACATTCATGTACAAATTAGAGCATAAACACCAAAGTATTATCATCAAAACCTAAGGTCATCAATCGAGATAAATAGTTCATCAAAATGAATTAAACTCACAAAGAAAGAAATACAAAATAATAATCATATAAATGTCTTATGTATTCATCAAGGCACATAACATGTAACATCTAAACCACATACACCAAGGTCCTAAAAACTCCTCAACACATATGTAAAGAAGAATACACACATAGGAGTATCATTAAACTATAACCAATATACCTATGTCTATCATTAGGATTAACATCAAGTACTAGATTATGAATTCATTAAAAATATGCTACTAGAATAGATTAAATAAGTATCTCAATGCAAGAACCCAATGTAGTATCATACTCACATAAGCAAGAAGATAAATATAGAAGATCTTACATCATTCAATAAACTTTGGAATCAATAGGAACAAAATCATGTTATGGTTAGAGAGGTGTTACACATCATACATATTACATTTCATCTTGAAAACACTAAGATGAATAAGTGAAGTGTAAACACTTGAGGTAAGCCAAACCTAAAGTAAGAACACCAATGAATTTTGAAACCAAGTCTCCAAAGAAAAACATCATGTTTTGTGTGAAATTAATGAAGTTAAGGACATTAATATCTTATTTCAAGAAGCACACCATTAGAATCTATCATGCGAATAAATGTGAATTGTGCATTTCACACAGAAATCGCTATCAGTTACCCATACACAAAATACTGCCAAATCTAGGGTATCTTGTTTTGAACCACAAAAAGTTAAAATTGATATCTCTAAACAATCCTCAATAACATATCGAAATCTTGGCAACATATTCAAAATGTATATAATATACAAAGAAAAATAACCAACATAATTTCCACATAAAGTAATCATTAATGAAAACAAAAAGAAGTTCACATCAATGACAACCATACCAACTCATATCAACCCAATCAATCTCTCGACCAACTCATTCTACTCAATTATGCAATAGTTTATTGTTTAAACTAGATTCAATTACAATTGTTTACTATTGTTATATTTGTTGATGTACAATTTTTCTGCAATATATATTATTGACATGTAATGTAAGAAATGACATATTATTTAGTGTATATATACTTAAATGTGAAACATTAAAGAGTACAACTAAACATTCTAAAACTAGGTTTCACCAAATATGATCAAAATTTTAATGTAATTTAACTACCTTAATGTTAACTCATACTACAATATTATGGTGAGTGTGTCACGAGAATGAAAGGGTAAATTTTGGGTTTGTAAGGTTTGTTAACAATATTGAAACTCTAAAATTATTTATCATATTTCCAAAGTTCATTAAAGTGTCTTTTAATTAATAGAAGCTGCATGAATATTAATAAAATTTGCAAAGGACCATTATAAATGTTTATTTTTATTTTAAAAAAATTAGGTAACCAGATTTATTCATTATTATTATCGATTGGCATTATATGTATGAGTGATGTAACAATCAATTAACTATTTTCTTAAGAAAGTCCTAAAGTAATTCCATTATTACTCTAAGCAAGTATATTATAGCTAGTGGTTATGGTATTACTCAACATTGATGGTGAAAGGATTAATAGTAAAGGTCGGGATAGATGGACTAGTTTTCATTTAGTACTTAACCATTTTCTAATTGTCCTCTACCTTATACCCTAGCTCATGGATATACTCTTTGCATGATACCCATAAACCATAAGACATACCACACTTTACTACGTCATTCCTCTAGTACTAGTAGACCTACAATTACTCTAGTTAACCAACCCACTTCTATACATTGTATTGTACTCAATACCTTAAATACTCTTTTAATTATAGTGCCCCTTCAATATCTATATCTCAAGCCATTATTTCATCAACTCCCCACTTCTATACACATTTAATCATCATTTCTTCTTCTAGCCTTAAATATACTATTTCAAAAAATAGACCAAATAAAAAATATTTAATAGAATGAAATCCTAGTAATATGGAATAGTTTATGAATACTAAATACACACTATCTTATTCTATTACATATGGAATTTCTACCATTGCATAACTCTTAAAAATAAGCTAAATGTTAATACAATAGAAAATGTAACAGTAATAGTTTTAAAAGGGAGAAGTAAAATAACATTAAACATTCATAACAATTAAAAATTATATTGTATTTATTGTTATCACAATAATTTATGTTTCATCAGTTTTCATGGCATTTGCTGTTTCTGGTCGAATTTGATAGACTGTTCTGTCTTGTCATCTGTCAAGTTTTGTAAAGTATTCAAGTACCTATCTAATTCATTGTCTGGGTATTCTCCTCGGACTGATGAATTTGATCGACTGTTCTGTCTTGTCATCTTTCAAGTTTTGTAAAGTATTCTAAGTACCTATCTAATTCATTATCTGGGTATTCTCCTCCGATTGATATTCACATCTGACAAATTTTGTAAAGTATTCTGGGTATTCATCTAATTCATTTTTCTGATTTTCTCATCGGACTGGTATACATCAATTGCCAACCTTAAAATATAAATCATTAATATGCGAAGAATGAATGACACGCATGCGCAGATATTACGTGGTACGAACCCATAGTAATAATTAAAACAAATACAGAAACTACGGGGACCCTTTCGTAATAATAACTAAAACAAATATAATATCAGATATATTGCGAAAACTCATTGACTAAGTATAAAGACAGTTGAGATGACGATACTGGTTCATCATCAACTACTTCTTGAATCTTGTGATCAAAGCATCAAATTGGACACTAATACTTGTCCTTATCCCATTGAGTGAAATGGAATTCATGTTTTATCACATGCACTTGCTGTTTCAGAAATCTTTCCGATCAGTTCTTATAATAGTATCCTTTTATGTTCAGGGAAGAGTGAAGTTATGGTTCATGTTTTTCTTTATTGGATTTTATCAACTAAAAATTATTTAGTTGCTAATAGCTATCTATTTTCTGAAAAAAAAAAACTATTAATTAGATCAATTGTATAATTTTTTTTTATACTCTACTAAAATAAATCGATTATTTCAGGGTATGTTTTGTGGATTCCCCATTTAAGTCCTTTCGTCATTAGACATATTACTCAGAAGTTCATAAACTAATTGTAGGCTTTCCTGCCTAGAAGCAATACCACTGTCATTGATTTTCAGGCTATGGTTGAGCTGTAAAGCTGTTCGGACATGATGGTATACATTACAGTTACAATATCAGATCTATTCAGCCCCACTTTGGCTATCAGTCATATATATATATTCTTCCCACCTTCTTGCTTATTTTCACAACTCATTTCAGTCTTTGGTAATTCCAAAATATCAAATATTAAACTAGCCGTTTGTGTTTTCTTGCACAGCCCAATGTCTTAGCCTTTAGTGCTGGTAGAACTTTTGGGTACTTCCTTTTCCTTCCCAAGTAATTGTCGCCCTGTTTTTACTGATATAAATGTATGTTAGATGATGCTATTCAATCCTTTTCTTTGAAGTAGATGGATTAGGCTATAGTTTCTATAGGAATGCTATTCAATCCTTTTATTTAGTTATAGTTTCTATAGGAAGCCTATTGGGAGCCCATAAGAAGTAGGTAAAAGCATCCATACAAGAGACTCTTTATGTATTTTGACATTTATACAGAGTTAGAGATACAGATGAGAATGATTCATGTTCGTCTGGAACCTTTCATGTAGGTCAGAATATGTTATGCAGCCAAGAATGACTTGCTTGCACCATGTTGTGTGAATGAAAAATTGATTATTTCTTTCATATATTGAGCTTGTTAGCAAGTTATCCTTGGCTACATTTAATGTCCTGGCCTTCATGTGAGACCCAGTTGATATACACACCAAGTTCAAAAAAAAAATAATCTCAGTTGAGTTCACAATGCAGCATATAAATTGGTACTTAGATGACCTTTTTATATGTTATTTACATGTTGAACTAACTGATTTTTTTCAGGTGGACTCTGTCCAATGTCGTTATGCAGATGCACATTGACTGATTGATTATATAATGAAAATCATGGGTAGCCCTTTTGTAAACAACAGTTTACTACCGCATAACACCATTTACCCACATCCAGTTTAATTTTTTCATGTTGATCTGCTAAGATATTTTTAGCTACTTAGTTGATTAGATTTTCACATAAACATAAAAGATTTTTAGTCCTTACACCTATTGTGATGAAAGTAGTTCAATAAACATAAAAGATTTTTAATGGATTGTTGAAGAATTTTCACATTAATAAATTGTTGAAGAGTTATTCACGTCATTGCTCTAATTCTTACATCTACTGCAATGAAAGTATCCAATAATCTTATCAGTTTTTATTCTAGAGAGTTTAGTTGAAGAAATTTTCACATCATTGTCCTAATCCTTACATCTATTGTAATGAAACTAGCTCAATAAACTTATAAGTTTTTAATAGATTGCTGAAGATCTTTTCATATAATTATCCTAATTCTTACATCTACTGCAATGATAGTATCCAATAAACTTAACAGCTTTTAGTCGCTTATAGCAGATTTTTACATAAATGTAATAATCCTTACATCCACTGAGATCTCAATATTTGGAGTACAGCGATAATTTGCTTGTTTTCCATTGCTTGTAGGTTGTGGTTTTACTTTTAAATTAATACATTTTTGCTGGGCATCTTTGTGCCTGGGGAGTCGGGGACTGTCAGAATCATAATCTTACTACTGCGATAAGGTTATATAATGTTTTTGGCTCTTGTCAAACATATCCAATTATTATGATACATAATAGAAGCTTACTTCTTGATAGAGATTGGCTGAATGGAAGCTCTTTTGTTCTGCCATCTGATTTAACCTCTCGGTTCCTAACAATTTGTATGGATCTCTTATAAGTTTTGGCATGGTTAAAAGTTTGGCATAAACATTCTTACAGAAAAAAACGGTCCCTCTTTTTAAGCTTGATTATGCTTTAAATGCTCATTGTTTATTTACTGCTAACTGTCCCTTTGGGGATCCTTTAATTTCACTCGATTATGCTTTAAATTCTTATTGTTTATTTACTGCTAACTGTCTCTTTAGGGGTCGTTTAATTTCGGGGCACTGGTTATCGAGTGATGCCATTCCATATGGCTGGATATCCATTGCCATGCATGCTCTAGCCACTGTACTGCTGCAAGATCATCCGCGGCAAGAGACATGCATCTCCAACTAGAGACACTGTTAGCCCATTTTCATGTCATAGCATAAATCCTTAGAAAATGGTCTGTACCCTGCAGAAAATTTCAAGGCTTTAGCCCTTTCCTTCTGGCTTGTGCAGTTCTTTTCATGTTCCTGGCCTCGGAACCTTTGAAACCCTTGTTAAAATTCAAAAACTAGCCGTTATAATAAAAAACCCTTAGTATTACCCTGGCCTTGTTCTAATTTCATGTTACTTTTTCGGGCGACTTAAAACCTTATATCCACATGTGCCTTTTAAAAGTCTTCTTTTCATGTTGCGTGGTTAGGTTTTTATGTCCGGCGGGGTCCCCTTTTAATTTTTCCTAAGTTTTCTACCCCAGGCGGCCTTTTATTTCCTAAGTCTTCATGCACCTAACGAAATATTTTCCTAGGCCCTTGTGTTTTGATGTTTCCTAATGTTTCAGCTTCTTTATAATTTCCAGGCCACTTATATCTTCCATAATGCATGTGCGCATTTCCTTCCCGAAATGTCTGTGATTGGTCCACTTGGTACTGAGGTGGATGATGTAGTAGGGTGGGCCCGATGTCAGAGATTTTAGATCAACGACAGGCGTATGTTCGCATGGAATATTCTCACCCCATGCGATCATGCGCCCATCGTCCGATTAGATGCCGATATATAGGTGGGTCTACTGCTACGAGTACACATTTGGAGCTGACATGCTTGTTTCTTACTGGCTGAAGGATGATACAGGTGGATATAATGTCAGGAAGACCGCTGAGTTGGAATTTGTCAGTAGGCCCAGGGTTTGTAAAGTTTTTAGTGACTTGGCGACTGAGGGCTTTTGCACATTCTCAAGGTATAACCCAAGGTTAAGAAATGATTCAGCGAACTGGCGAATGCTCTTATTCGCGTATTCTCTAGGTCTGACTGTGGTTAAGAAAAGTATCTCGCGACTTAGAGAATGCCTCAGTCGCGTATTCGCTAAATCCTCAGGGGTTAAGTCTATAGTGAGAAGAGTAAAGAAATATTTGTGTGGACCTGGTTGTCAGAAAAGTAGTACAGGTGGTAGCTTCTCATTGGTCCACGGGGTAATGTGTCGGTAGTCGTCAGTGGGACCTGATTGCCTGAGGCTCAGTGGGACTTGACATGTCAAAAAATCAATGGATAGCATAAGAGCGCAAGAGATGCGTCAGAGGTATGCGAAATAGTGACGACCGTCGATCTTCCTTTGTGACACGGTGATTCTTTGATGTGGGTCCACTGCTAGCTGTGCTGAAATGGCATCTTCTTATTGGTGAACATGGATGGTGACTGAAAAGTGTCAGAAGGTGTCCGAGGTGGGGTTAGGTTGTCAGTTGCCTGATGATCGTGTGGTTGTTGCATGATTGCGTAGAATATTCCTTCCCCATGAGATCATGCGACAACCATCGATTTGGAATCTTTCTTGGTTGCTTAGTGGGACTGTGGTGCCAGGTGTTGTTGAAATGTTTTATTCTGATTGGGCCAAGTGTGCTGAGGTGGAATCCTATCAGTGGGACTTGGTTTTTGGATGTGTCAGTGGGTCTTGATCCTGTCAGTGAATTGATGAATGACATATAATCTTATGGCTTTTGTCAGAGGCTTAAGATCTTGTGACGACTGTTGATTTTGTTTCCTGTTAGATGGTTGTCAAAGATGGGAGGAGATTCTTGATCTAACGGTGGGCGTGTAATCTGATAGAATCTCAGATGGGTATGTGAACTTTAGATGGTCGTTGATCTTCCTGATGCGGGCCCGATCAAAGTTTCTCAGTCTTTTGGTGGTTGAGTTAAGATTTAAAGCCCGCGAAGCATGAAGATCTTACAGCCATGACTTAAAGTTAACCTGATTTTAAATTTTGACCGTCGACTTGCTACAAGCGCCATGAAAGTAGCCATTTATTTTCAAATTTGAATTTGCAGAGGGTTTCCAGCGATAAGAAGTACCAGAATTTATGGTTTTAATAGTTGATTTCGATTGGTTTGGTGGCACTTACTGTTGCAGTGTGGTCCAGGGTGTTGAGTGATCGTTTGCAGGGTTTGTACTGTGCGATTTTGTGCTCAAGGCATGTTGCACGGTTGACATTTAGGCATTGTTCATAATTCTCAGTACCTTCATAGAGATTTTCATAATTGAGGATCAATCTAGGGCTTGTCTTCTCCTAATTGCCTGGGTTTCTTCCCCTGTGATAAATTTGGAAATGGTTGGGTGGTTGAAACCCTAACCCTAGCTATCCGAAGCTTGTTGCATCCTAGCCTATTTAGGATTCCAAGGCAGTTAGTGGTTTAAATGGTGAAATGTTTTATTTTGTAAGGGTTCCTTCTTCTAAATTTTTTTGAGGAGAACTGGTTCCATGAAGGATCCTTTTCCTGTAGATTTTCTCTACTTCTCTGCATATAGAGTGTTCTTTTCTCCTTTGTTGGCTCAGAGAATATGATATGTATTGTAATTGATTTGTCTTATGTATGAGATTCAATATATTTATACTGTTATTCAGATTGTCTCCATTTGAGTTTCAGACCTATTGATTGAAGCATCAAGGGTGGTTCCATCTTTCTATTTGCATTTCTTATATGTCTGCAATAGAGTTGTTTTCGCAGAAGCAACTAGGTTTGGGATTGGTTTTCAAGTGTGTATGAACTGGGGTATCAAGGGTATCTTATGTTTGTCTTCCAGTGGACGTTGGTTAATGTATTACTTGTTTATAGGTCTCTTCTAAGGGGAGAGTTAATATCCTTTGAATAGGTGATAGCACATTTGGGTACATAGGTGGATTGTTGAAGTATGACCTGATTAATGGTGTATGTTTGGTGTAAGGCATCAGCATATTTGAATGTATTTCTTTCTTGTTTCATAGCTCTTTTTTGCAATAGGGTATTTGACTCTGTGGCCCATTGGACAAGGCACTGGTCTATGAGAGACTTAGTGTATTTCAGGGGTCTCTTCAACCCAACATTAAAATCATTCAAATCAAATACCTTTCCCTTTCATGTTGGTAGTAGTAGTAGGAGGTCCATTCTAGTCTTTAGATTCATTCTATGCAAGTAGGGCTATTGCATAAGATTTATTTTCATTGGGGTACAGGATACCTAAAGGGGTTTGAAGACTATTCCACAATAATCCATCTGCATGCCTATTATTTATTATGAGGTGTATTGAGTGTGCAGATAAGGTAATACCTGCCTGAGTGATGTGGAGCTCAAAGAAGAAGGAGGATGTTCTCTATCCTCATCAATTGGACTATTTTCTTGTCAAACTTGAGTGCCTACCCTGAAATAAAGCCCATCTATTGATTCAAGTTTGGTCCTGCAAGGAAAAGCTCCAACAAAATGGTGACTCTACTGGGGAAGAAGTAAAAGATAGCAAGTTTTCCTGCTTGGCTGGATCATCCCAGAGTCTTGGTTGAAGATCATAATACAAAGTTTGATATAAAAAATATATTTGTAAAAACTTCTCACTAAGTGTTGAGTGGTGACTTTGAGTCTCTGTTTGGTCAGTGTTTTGTAGAAAAGTGTGATATATGTACATTCCTAACAAGCAGTTTTCCTATGAGATTGTGTTGTGATTGTGGGTTTTGGAGAAGGTTCAGAGTTGGGAAAGGTTCCCAGCTGATTCAGATTTGTCCTCTGCAAAGAGGTGGCGGCTCTACCAAAGTTTGAAAGGTGATTTGGAGGAGACTTCAGATCAATATATTGCAGTATTCACAACATCTCCAGGTAATCCTATTTCATTAAGCAAGAACAGTCCCTAATTAGGTGAGCAAGTCATCATTAAAAAGGGAAACTAATTTGGAAAGTTTGATCATATTTATGGATAGAGGCTTTGGTTATTGTAAATAATATCAGGAATATGTTGAGATTTAATAAGGTCACTGGTTGCATTAATTTGGATAAAGTGTTGTTATGAGAACAAGCTACATTGTTTTGTCAGTATATAGTGAAATGGAGTTTCCAGCCTTGACAGATCAAGATGATGTTTCTAGGTCTGAAAGTTTTCTGTCAGATTCTAGAAGTATTAATAGAGAAAGAGATATTTATTTGATGAGTCAAAAAATCCAGCAAACTTGCATAAAGATTCTAAGGTGTGCAATAGGAGAAAGAAAGGGCGAGTCATCCCATTCATACTATAAGAAATTTCTTGTAGCTTGTGATGAACTTTTTGTGGGTATTGAGCTTCAGGATTCTCAATATGCTGAAATGTTTTTAGAACTTGGTATGCCTGAGTCAGTCAGTTGGTCTGTATCCTTTCGGAATGAAGCACTAGAAAATGTTAAAAAGTGGATGGCTTCATTTGTGGATGATGAATCTTGTGATGCTGATGTTGACAATGAAATTTGTGAGACAGAAGATGAGTCTGTAGATGACGATAGTTCCTGCAGTGATATCTTTGCACAAGATATTGTGACACAAGATTTTTCAGCCCCTACCTCAGATGATGAAGATGTTTGCAGCATTCACAGTGAGACCAATGAGATAGAATGCGAAGTTCAGTGCTTACTAAGTAGTGAGCAAATTTTAGAGCTTTTGGATGCAGAATTTCAGAGATATACCCCTGGGTATGTTTCCAAAGTCCTATGCCTGGTAGATATTATTTTTGATGAAGAAAAAACAAGTGATGGCATGGTGTGTGAAGCATTTTTTGAGGTCCTTTCTCCCATTTTTGATATGCAAGTGGATGGTACACATTATTGTAATAAATCTAATAATGTCATATTTGATGAGTATGATAACGTGTGTACCAGTGTGGATTTAGTTTTTCAAGAGCCTAATGTCTTTGGTTCTTGTTTATATTTTGATGCTGGAGAATGTGGTACGTTTGAATGTGTTTCCTTAGATTTACAAATGACTAATGAGTCATTAACTGACAGTGCCTGTTCCTTTTTAGTAGATGCTGATGTGTTTTGTGATTAGCAAGTTCTTTCCATTTTCATGCAATCAGATTTTTGTCTTGAGAAGTTTTATATTAGTTTGCAGACCAGGGAGATAGAAAGTGTTTATTATTCATTGTAAACTAATGGTTAGAATGCTGATGCTTCTAGTCATGGTATTAAGTTGGAGTGTTTCCTTTTTCAGCATGACAGTGAAAGTGAAAAATGTGACATTTTGATGTCACAAAATGATCAACGTCTATGGCAGATGGATGGCCTTATCTTGCCTAGTAATGATGAGTATAGTGATCATTTTTTATACATAATGCTAAATGTGGATCACAGTGTTCTTGGCAGGATGGATGAGAGATGTATTTTCAGTTCTCCTCTGCTGAATGGAGATAAAAATTACTTGTTTGATAGAGGTAAATACCGATTAGAAGTTTTGGGGCCCTGGGCCTTTTTGTAAATGTTGTAAATCTTTGTATAGTTTTTCTTTCTTGTTGTGTGTTTCTTTCCTTGGTCTGGTTGCCAATTTTTGAGGTCCTTGTGTTCTATTTTGGGGTGGTCTACTTCTCCCAGAAATCTGAATTCTTAAAATGCCTGCAAGAGACATGCATCCCCAACTAGAGCCACTGTTAGCCCATTTTCATGTCATAGCATAAATCCTTAGAAAATGGTCTGTACCCTACAGAAAATTTCATGGCTTTAGCCCTTTCCTTTTGGCTTGTGTAGTTCTTTTCATGTTCCTGGCCTTGGAACCTTTGAAACCCTTGTTAAAATTCAAAAAGTAGCTGTTATAATAAAAAACCCTTAGTATTACCCTGGCCCTGTTCTAATTTCATGTTACTTTTTCGGGCGATTTAAAACCTTATATCCACATGTGCCTTTTAAAAGTCTTCTTTTCATGTTGCGTGGTTAGGTTTTTATGTCTGGTGGGGTCCCCTTTTAATTTTTCCTAAGTTTTCTACCCTAGGCGGCCTTTTATTTCCTAAGTCTTCATGCACCCAGCGAAATATTTTCCTAGGCCCTTGTGTTTTGATGTTTCCTAATGTTTCAGCTTCTTTATATTTTCCAGGCCACTTATGTCTTCCATAATGCATGTGCGCATTTCCTTCCTGAAATGTCTGTGATTGGTCCACTTGGTACTAAGGTGGATGATGTAGTAGGGTGGGCCCGATGTCAGAGATTTTAGATCAACAACAGGCGTATGTTCACATGGAATATTCTCACCCCATGCAATCATGCGCCCACCATTTGATTAGATGCCGATATACAGGCATGTCTACTACTACGAGTACACATTTGGAGTTGACATGCTTGTTTCTTACTGGCTGAAGGATGATATAGGTGGATATAATGTCAGGAAGACTGCTGCGTTGGAATTTGTCAGTAGGCCCAGGGTTTGTAAAGTTTTTAGCGACTTGGCGACTGAGGGCTTTCGCACATTCTCAAGGTATAACCCGGGGTTAAGAAATGATTCAATGAATTAGTGAATGCTCTTATTCATGTATTCTCTAGGTCTGACCATGGTTAAGAAAAGTATCTCGCGACTTAGAGAATGCCTCAGTTGTGTATTTGCTAAATCCTCAGGGGTTAAGTCTGCAGCGAGAAGAGTAAAGAAATATTTGTGTGGACCTGGTTGTCAGAAAAGTAGTACAGGTGGTAGCTTCTCATTGGTCCACGGGGTAATGTGTCAGCAGTCGTCAGTGGGACCTAATTTCTTGAGGCTTAGTGGGACCTGACATGTCAGAAAATCGATGGATAGCGTAAGAGCGCAAGAGATGTGTCAGAGGTATGTGAAATAGCGACGACCGTCGATCTTCCTTTGTGACACAGTGATTCTTTGATGTGGGTCCACTGCCAGCTGTGCTGAAATGGCATCTTCTTATTGGTGAATGTGGATGGTGATTGGAAAGTGTTAGAAGGTGTCTCAGGTGGGGTTAGGTTGTCAGTTGCCTGATGATCATGTGCTTGTCGCATGATCACATGGAATATTCCTTCCCCATGAGATCATGTGATAGCCATCGATTTGGAATCTTTCTTGGTTGCTCAGTGGGACCGTGGTGCCAAGTGTTGTTGAAATGTTTTATTCTGATTGGGCCAGGTGTGCTAAGGTGGAATCCTGTCAGTGGGACCTAGTTTTCGGATGTGTCAGTGGGTCCTGATCCTGTCAGTGAATTGATGAATGATGTATAATCTTATGGGTTTTGTCAGAGGCTTAAGATCTTGCGATGGCCGTTGATTTTGTTTCTTGTCAGATGGTTTTCAGAGATGGGAGGAGATTCTCAATCTAATAGTGGGTGTGTAATCTGATAGAATCTCGGATGGGTATGCAAACTTTAGACGGCCATCGATCTTCTTGATGCGGGTCAGGTCAAAGTTTCTTAGTCTTTTGGTGGTTGAGTTAAGATTTAAAGCCTGCGAAGCATGAGGATCTTATGGCCATGACTTAAAGTTAACCTGATTTCAAATTTTGACCGTCGACTTGCTGCAAGTGCCATGAAAGTAGCTGTTTATTTTCAAATTTGAATTTGCAGAGGGTTTCCAGTGACAGGAAGTACCAAAATTTATGGTTTTAACAGTTGATTTCAATTGATTTGGTGGTGCTTGCTGTTGCAGTGTGGTCTAGGGTGTTGAGTGATTGTCTGTAGGGTTTGTACTGTGCGATTTTGTGCTCAAGGCATGTTGCACGGTTGACATTTAGGCATTGTTCATAATTCTCAGTACCTTCACAGAGATTTTCATAATTGAGGATCAATCCGAGGCTTGTCTTCTCTTGATTGCCTGGGTTTCTTCCCCTGTGATAAATTTGGAAATGGTTGGGTGGTTGAAACCCTAACCCTAGCTATCCGAAGCTTATTGCATCCTAGCCTATTTAGGATTCCAAGGCAGTTAGTGGTTTAAATGGTGAAATGTTTTATTTTGTAAGGGTTCCTTCTTCTGAAATTTTTTGAGGAGAACTGGTTCCATGAAGGGTCATTTTCCTGTAGATTTTCTCTACTTCTCTGCATATAGAGTGTTCTTTTCTCCTTTGTTGGCTCAGAGAATATGATATGTATTGTAATTGATTTGTCTTATGTATGAGATTCAATATATTTATACTATTATTCAGATTGTCTCCATTTGAGTTTCGGACCTATTGATTGAAGCATCAAGGGTGGTTCCATCTTTCTATTTGCATTTCCTATGTGTCTGCAATAGAGCTCTTTTCGCAAACTAGGTTTGGGATTGGTTTTTAGGTGTGTATGAACTGGGGTATCAAGGGTATCTTATGTTTGTCTTCCAGTGGACGCTGGTTAATGTATTACTTGTTTATAGGTCTCTTCTAAGGGGAGAGTTAATATCCTTTGAATAGGTGATAGCACATTTGGGTACATAGGTGGATTGTTGAAGTATGACCTGATTAATGGTGTATGTTTGGTGTAAGGCATCAACATATTTGAATGTATTTCTTTCTTGTTTCATAGCTCTTTGTTGCAATAGGGTATTTGACTCTGTGGCCCATTGGACAAGGCACTGGTCTATGAGAGACTTAGTGTATCTTAGGGGTCTCTTCAACCCAACATTAAAATCATTCAAATCAAATACCTTTCCCTTTCATGTTGGTAGTAGTAGTAGGAGGTCCATTCTAGTCTTTAGATTCATTCTATGCAAGTAGGGCTATTGCATAAGAATTATTTTCATTGGGGTATAGGATACCTAAAGGGGTTTGAAGACTATTCCACAATAATCCATCTGTAGGCCTATTGTTTATTATGAGGTGTATTGAGTGTGCAGATAAGGCAATACCCGCCTGAGTGATGTGGAGCTCAAAGAAGAAGGAGGATGTTCTCTATCCTCATCAATTGGACTATTTTCTTATCAAACTTGAGTGCCTACCCTGGAATCAAGCCCATCTATTGATTCAAGTTTGGTCCTACAAGGAAAAGCTCCAACAAGTAACATGTATAATTTTTTACTAGAGTTCTCCATACTAATTAGTGCTCGTGTTGAACACTAATTATTATAGAGAAAGTTTTCCTCTAGTTTATTAGGGGTGTGTTTTTAATTGTTAATTATGTTATGTCATGCCAAATGCCATTTTGACATTTCTTTTTCAGGCGAAGATATTTAATACTAATTTGCATAGCAATTTTGTTTTTGTCATGAAAAAGGCATGCCAAATTGGTGGAGAGTATTTGGCATGACATAAGTTAATTAACATTCATCCTCTATTCTTGTTTGTGCTCCTACTTGGTGCTAAAGAATTGAGCTGGCAGATTTATCATTATATCTCCCTCGTGCTGTTTTAGGTTCTCTCAAGTAATTATCCGTTGCATTGTCAGTCAATTCATTCTCCACTTCTGGTCATTATTTACCTCCCACGAATATGTGATGTTTTTCCTACCATTTTCTTTTCACATATCCATCTGTCAAGGTACTTTTCAACAATCTTTCAATTAGTGTCATCCTTGTTTAATATTTTATGATTTCTGAGTATGATTTGGGACTCAGATTATCCATTTTATTTATTGTTTCATGTTTGTAGTTAATTAATCTATAAGGGTAACATGCTTCGGTGATCTGCTGGCTTCAACTTCTATCACTTATCTTGTGTGTCTTTATACCTTGCTTATTTCTCACAAGATTTTATACCTTTTATGTGAAATGAAGTCATTATTTCTAGTGGTGGTAGTTCTTGCAATTATGGCTCCGGGTATTTTTAAGGGACATGTTCATTCTGTTATTCATTTATCTTTCTTCTCTCACTCTTGTTATTCTGGTCATTCTCCATTTTCATTTCCTATGTTATCTTGGCTATCCTAGTTTCTTGCTCGACTAAGTCTTCATGATGTTGGGGCGTCCTAGTTTCCTTGTGGGTATCAATTCAGCTGTTGAACATTGCTCGGTATGTGCATCTTTTCATATGGAATAATACCCTAGAAATTATAGGGTTCTATTGGAGGTCGAGGCTAGGGAAGAACCTTTCCTTGGGGCCATTAAGGATGATATGCTTGCAATAGTCTTCAATTGTGACCACCCTCACATTTGTTGTGGCATTAGAAGAATCATTGGGTTTGATATCCTTTCTCCTTCAAGTAGAAGAATCATTTATCCATCCCAAATCCTTTCTGTTTTCTTTTATAACATGTTTGACTTGATGCAATCCCCAGCCCAACTAGAGATTATAGCAAGCCGCTATGTCAAACCTATTTTTCTTCAAAATAATAAGCTTCGAAAAGCATATCAGACATATGATTTTTGGGGTGACACTGCTCTGTTGGGGGGATTGTTTCATCACTATGCTGTGTTAAGAGACCTTGCAATTTTTATGGTTTATGAAAGCATAAAAAAAGCACTGGAAAGGTAGGCATTTCGCACCGTTAAAATCTCCCTTTAGCAATATGGGGGTTTTTTATCTAAAGAATGCATCAACAACATTCATTAGGTGGTATTTTCTATGTTGGATTTGTTGGAGGTAGATTCCTCTCATCTGCCCAGTGTTTCTCTGCAATATTGCCCTATTCCTGATTTGAACCTTGGCCTTGGCTCTAGGGATATTTCATCGGCTCATATGGATACTTGAGTTTTTCTTTCACATGGTACATTGTGGTCTCTATGAATTTTGTGGTTTTATATGTAGGTTTTGTTCGGTCCACTTTCAGTGAGTTGAAAAGTTCATCTTCAACCTGCTTATAGGAAGTTCTCCTACACAGACATCTTCTCTCCCATGGATTCTGTTGGTTCATTGTAAACTCATCATCTTTAGTGGATGAGACTATTTGTAACTCTGGGTTGTAGTCATAAGGAGGTGTAAAATATGTAATATCTACATCTAACTCTCTGTATCTATACACTATTGTAACATGGATGCACTGTTGATGGAGCCTTCCTCACAGTGGTCTATCTCATTTTGGTTTTTGTTTCATGATGGGTCAAGAATGAAGTTTTTTTTCCCCCTAGTTCTTTTCTATGGGAGCCCCTTATTTTAGAACTGGTAGATATGTAAAAATGAAAATATTAATATAATATATATCAAGTGGCACTACCACCTTGCTTTAAAAAAAATAAAAATTTAATTTTGAAATTTATTTTAATATATATTTAAATGATTTGAAATGTATATGATATGAACAGTTAAACAATATTGTTATTTACCCCATATATTTATAATTTTATATTTAATTTCTAATAATAAATTATATGTTTAATTTTTTAAAAAATATTCTAATTTATTTTAATAATTATTATATATAAATATATTATTTATTATATAAATTTTTTAATTATGTAATGTTATTAAAAATTTCATCTATCATGAAGCCCAATCATTATAGTGAGTATGGATATCAAAGTTAGAAAACCTAAACCTTTAGAAATTATTGTGAATGATAGATCAATAGTAATTGGGCCTAGATTTGTGAATGGAGTCATAATTAAAGAAGGCATAAAATTAGATAATTCTGGCCTTAAAGTGGGTCTAGAAGTTCTTACCTTGAATTCCAATGTCCAAGTAATCCTTAATGATGATAAGGGAGACTTTAATATATAACTAATCGTATTATTGATGGGGACTTGGAAGTAGGAGAGATTAGGGAAGATAATATTTTCTCTCCCTCTGTAACTGGTAGAGAAGATGACCCTATGCCTAAGGAAGATGGGCCTACAACTAATACCATTAGGGAACCTTTTTTAGCTCAATCTATAGAAGTTGACGTCATAGGGGAATCTAGGATTAAGGAATCTGTCAGGAAGGAAAGCATTGAGAAGATTGATACTAGTTTCATCTCCCCATCCCATGATCCAGACATTGAGTGCTCAACGGATAAGGTGGAGGACCTTTCAAATGAGCCTTTTGATAGATTAGTATCAGACCTATCAGACCCATCTAGGAAAATAGAGGAAGAAGTTAATACCATTACAAAATATCTTAGTGATATGGTTGTTAATGAGCTTATGGATGAAATCTGTGATGAGGATGAATTAATTTGGTGGAAAAAAATATTTATTGAAACACTCCAGAGAGAAGATGACCCCCCCATAAGGGATGGAGATTGAAGACCTATTAATTGATCTTGAAGCCCTTGAATATGAGGATCATGAATCCCTAGGGATAGCAGTATCCTTTCCTAGTAGGGAACATCCAAATTGTTTTACGTTAACTAAGAAAAGGGGTCACAAATCCCTCCAAGAGATAAGAACCAAAGATGGGGAAGTGTTGGGACAATCAAAATTAATTGATCTATTTCATGCAGGGAAGGGGAAGACCTTTGCACTTGTAGCCAAGACAAAATCTATTCATTTGACACTTTCTATTCTTGTAGCTCATGGTTTGGCTATACATCAGATGAATGTGAAGAGTGAATTCATACATGGGGATCTTTATGAGGAGATTTATATGGAGCATCGATAGTGGTTCTTACAGGATACTTCTATGGTTTGTAGATTGAGGAAGTCTATCTATGGCCTCAAAGAGGCTCCTAGGGATTGGTATGCCAAGATGGATTCCTTTCATCTCTTAGAAGGGTTCACTGGGTGTCATTCAGATTTAAATGCCTACATTCTTCGATAGGATGACTCTCACTTGATACTTGTTCTTTAAGTTGATGAATCAATCATTATAGGGAGTACTTCATCCATCATTGGTAGTGTCAATTCTTCTTTGCAGGATAGATTTTCTATGACAGAGTTGGGTTTACTTCACCATTTTCTTGGTATTGAGATCACACAGTCCTCAACAAGACACTTTCTCAACCCAAGATGCTCTTGATTTACTTTTTCTATTTTGCATGAGCAATTGTAAGGATGCAACCACTCCCTTTCTTTTATGTTTCAAGTTAGAGGATACATGTACAACACCACTTGTTGATGCCACATTGTATAGATAACTTGTTGGAACTCTCATCTACTTAACACATACACACCCTGACATATTCTTTGTAATTGGCATGGTTTCTTGCTTCATGCAAGAGGAACATAACATTCATTGGAAGGTATAAAAATACATATTACACTACATACAGGGTACACATACACATGGGATTAACTATGTAGAAGGTACTGGACTTGACTTGGTTGGATATACAAACTCATATTGGGCATGTGATCTTGAAAGCCGTAGGTCTACTTCATGTTACATGTTTCATCTTGGTTCAGGCTCCATTTGTTGGCAGAGTAAGAAGCAACATGCTACTATCTTTTTTCAACTAAGGCTGAGTATCAAGGGGTTGTTAATATAGCCATAAAGGCTATTTGGATTCAATGTATCTTGAAGGAGTTTGGTTTCAAAATTCCACAAACTACAAGAGAAGGTCATTGAGTTGTGGTATTGTCCTACAAGAGATAAGATTGTAGACATCTTCACCAAACCATTCACTTAGAGAAAGTATATTCATTTGTGAGCTCTCGTAGAGGTGCAAGATATTTCTTCATGGGAAGTCATTTGACTTCTCTATTCTCTCGTATGGGAGAGATATTTTCCTCACATGAGGTCTTCTCTCTCATTTTCTATTATTGTACTTATCTCTCTTTTTGGAGGAGAGTTTTTCCCAGTATGTTTTCCCTCTTTCTTTGCTTTATGAGAGATTGCATTGCATTTCTTTTTCACTTACAGTTTGTACGTGAGTACCTAGCATGGCCTAGTAGTTGGGACCCATCATGCATTGTCACCTAGCTTTGTGAGTTTAAGTGAATTCCCCTAAGTTGCACATAAGGGGGTTTTTTGGTGTAATTAAGTATTCACTAGTTACAATTTACTTAAGTTTACTTAGGATAATGCATTGCATAGTAGTTTTATATGAGACACCTAGGAGATTGCATCTCATTTTAGCACATGGCGTAGGAGAATTTCACTTTCAGTGGTGATATTTGTTATCTATTTCCACTTTGTGTATGAGATTCAACTTAGTGCTCAAGTATCACATTATCATCCTCTCATCGTTGCACATACTTTGTAGTACAATGAAGGATGATCCACCTTTGGTGGACATGTGATCATTACACCTAGTGTGATTGATAGGTTATCACTTTCATCTCTCCTAGTTATCATGCATTGCCTATATATTAAGGCACATCTACATTTTATGTATCCATTATTATTTGAAAAATTATTGAGTGATTCATTTTATCATATCATCTTGTCTCTCTTATTTGTGCTATCTATTGAGCTTCTAGATTTTGGTATTACATTCATTGCTTTAGGAAAATTCTTATGAGAACCCATTGCGACCCCTTAGAACATATTAATTTTTGTAGGAAAAACTAATGGGTTATAATATGTACTAATGGGTCTTAAGTGGTTCTATGACCCCTTAGGACTCACTACAACCCATTGGGATCCTTTAAGACCCATTAGGACACATTAGGACCCCTTAGAAAATGTTAACTGTCATGGGACACACTAATGGGTTCTAAGTGGTCCTAATGTATCATAAGGGGTCATAATGGAATCGAGGTGGTCCTAGGACCATTTAAGACCCATTAGAACCCCTTATGATGCATTAGAACCAATTAATACAAATTAGAACCCATTACGACCCCTTAGAACACATTAATTATCATAGAAACCCCTAATGGGTTATATAATGTGTCCTAATGGGTCCTAATGTGTCTTGAGGGGTTGTAATAGGTCATAAGTGGTTATAGGACCCTTTAGGACCCATTACAAGAACTGAGGACTAATTAAGACCCACTAGGATCCATTAGGATCCATTAGGACTCCCTAGAGCACATTAACCATTGTAGGACACACTAAAGGGTTCTAATATGTCCCAATGGGCCGTAATGTGTCCTAAGGGGTTGTAATGGGTCCGAAGTAGTCCTAGGACCCCTTAGGACCGATTACGACCCCTTAGGACCCATTAAAGGCCATTAGGACATGTTAAGACCTATTAGGACCCCTTAGAACACATTAACTATCATAACGCACAATAATGGGTTCTAATGTGTCCTAAGGGGTTGTAATAGGTCTTAATTGGACACATTGGGACCCCTTACCACACATTAGTGTATGGTAAGGGTACATAAGGAGTCTTATGACCACTTATGACCCTTTAGGACCCCTATCTCTACATATTGGGGATCCTAAAGATTGTTAAGGGGTCATAGGAAACATTAGTGTGTCCTAGGACCCCTTAAGAACCATTTCCATAGACTAATATATGCTAAGGTGTCCTAAAGTGTTTTAAAGGTTCTTAAAGGGTGGACTATAATGCATTAATGTGTCCCATGATCCTTTATGACCCTTAAGAAGCCCCCTCTTTATAACTTATGGCTCCTAAGGGTTCTTAAGGGGTCTTAGGACATAATAATGTGTTCTAGGACCCTTTATCATACACTAATGTCTTGTAAGGGGTCCTAAGGGGTCTTAAGAGGTCCTAGGACATATTAATGTGTCCTAGGACCATTTATGACCCATTAGGACCCTTAAGATGTATTCTTATGGGTCCTAAGGGGTTGTAAGATGTCTTAAGGGGTCCTACGACACCTTAATGTGTTGTAGAACCCCTTAAGACCACTTATAGCCCCCTAGGACCGCTTACCATACATTAGTATATGATAAGGGGTCTTAAGGAGTAATAAGGGGTCCTAGGACACATTAATTTTTCCTAGTACACCATACCACTCAATTATGTTGTATGTACAAAAATTTGCAATCAAAATAGACTTTCTTTAGAAGCTAGTGGGAAAAAACATCAAAATGTCAATTGATTGAGTTGGGGGTTGTGATGAATATGATAGAAGAAAGACTTGATGAAATGATTAAATCAATTGGAGGTTTTGATTTCATAGTAGGTGGAAGCCCTTGTAATAATTTTTCAAGAAACAAAAAATATATTACGCAGGGACTAGATGGAAATCAATCTTCTATTTTCTATCAAATCCTAAGGATTATAAATTATGTAAGAGGCGTGCAATTCATTTGAGCCTAACTTGACACAATAATATCATTATCAAAAGAGTAACAAAATCTTTTAATTTTTCAATACAAACCCTCTGTAATTACTTATTACAACCCCCCTCTCTCTCTCTCCTAACATGGTTAAACATACATGTTAATTACCAAACTAACTATAGCATAAGAAATAAAATGAAAAATGATCCTCAAATAATTGTGCACAAGTCAAGGGATTAAGGTTACAATCAATAGTCCATAGGGAATCATGCTGAAGACAAGATTTTGATTCCTAAAATTTGGCTAAGTCTGAAATTTCTTGGAAACCCTCAAAATCTAGAATCTTTTATGTATGATTCTAGTGCTGACATTGGCCTATTAGGGATTGTTGTATTTTTTTGGCCGCATTTGGCACATAACAAATAAGATGTATTCCCTATATGGTGTGCACTCTATTTAGAAGGTTTCTTACATGTTTTTATTTTCACATAGGGCCTACACGAAATAGGGCCTATGCTCCATAGGGTGTGCACCCTATTTCTTTGTGCATATACCCATATATTTGGGTATATACCCCAAATTGGAACATTTTTGGTCCCATATCTTTGTGCATATACCCCCCACTATTGTTGCAAGTGGGATTAAACAAGTTTTTTCCCTTCAGAAGAGACTCCTAAGATTGATATTTATACAAGTGTTAGGGTTTGTTTGGTAGAAGGAAGGAAACTCTTGGATGGTTTGACAAATCAGAGTATGTATTGTGCTTTGATTCCTAATAAATCTTATTTAGAATAAGAAAATGAACAACATAAGGAAATAAAATAATTTCTAATAGAATAAGAAGATCTAATCTTAGATAATATACCAAATGGATAACCACCTATGAGGAGTATTAGTATTTGTATGGATTTGATTCTTGGAGCTAGTTTTCCTAATAAAGTTGCACAATAGATGACACGTGAAAACAATGAATAACTCAATAGAAAAGTGCAAGGGTTGTTGGGAAAGGTTTGATCAGAAAATGTTTGAGTCCTTGTCCAGTGCTTGTAGTATTAGAACCTAAGAAAATGGAGAATGGAGAATTTGTACTGATTCTAGAGCTATAAACCAAATCACAATAAAGTATAGGTTTCCTTTACCTAGGATGGATGACATTATGGATTGTTTGAACCGAGCTAGATATTTCACAAAGATAGACTTGAAGAGTGGATATCATCAAATTAGGATCAAAATAGGGGATGAATGGAATTATGCATTCAAGAAAAATGAATTATTGTATTCATAGTTGGCGATTCCTTTTGGACTGACTAATGGACCAAGTACTTTCATGAGGTTGATGAATAAGGTATTGAAGAAATTCTTACCCGATAAGTTTGTGATAGTGCATTTGGATGAAATTTTGATTTTCAATAAAATAAAAGAGGTTCATTTGAGACAAGTATTGTAGAGGTTGAGAGAAGAGAAGTTGCTAATAAATATTAAGAAGTGTACTTTCATGAAGGAAAAACTTGTTTATTTGGGATTTTTGATATCTACAAATGGATTGTAGATGGACCTTGATTAAGTAAGAGAAATTTTTGAATGACCTAAAACTGAAAGAATTGGTGAGGTAAGAACATTTCATGGATTGGCTAGTTTCTACCGATAGTTCATTAGAAATTTTAGTTCAATTTGTAGCCCTATGACTTAGACAATGAGAGGACATCATAAGAGTTCAAGTGGACAATTGGAGAAAACATATTTTTTGAGTTATTGAAACAAAAGGTGACTAGAAAACCATTATTATCCCTACTTGATTTCACTAAGGTATTTAAAGTTGATTGTGATGCAAGTGGGATTGCAATTGGAGCTGTATTAAGTAAAGAAGGAAGACCTAATTTTTTATTTCTGTAAGAATTTAAATAACGCAAAGAGGAGATATTAAATATATGATGAAGATATATATTCCATACTACAAGCCTTGAAGAAGTGAAAACATTAATTCTTTCCTAAGGAATTTGTATTTTATAATGATCATCAATAGTTGCAGTATTTGAATAGTCAAGTTAAGCGGAATTAAAGACACATGAGATGGGCAGGATTCTTGTAAAGCTATACTTTTGTTCTGAAACATAGGAGTGGAAAGTCAAACAAAGTTGTTGATTCTTTGAGTAGGAGAAGCAATTTGCTGATAGATATGAG
This sequence comes from Chamaecyparis obtusa, assembly GCA_027943335.1. Taxonomy (NCBI): domain Eukaryota; kingdom Viridiplantae; phylum Streptophyta; class Pinopsida; order Cupressales; family Cupressaceae; genus Chamaecyparis; species Chamaecyparis obtusa. The sequence continues at coordinate 207,622 of BSBK01012534.1, read as the reverse complement.
AATTGAAGTGCTATTATTTGATGAATTGAAGACTTTGTATGAAGTGGACCCTAATTTTGCTGGACCTTGGAAATATCAAGTAAAGAACCTTTTGTAGTGTATTGAACTAAGTGGTTGGATTATTTCATTCAAGATGAGATTCTATTTAAAGTAAATAAGTTGTGTGTGTCTAGGAGTTCTATGAGAGACAATTGGATTATAGAAAATCATTTTGGAGGATTAGTAGGACATTTTGGTATTGAAAAGATAGTGGATTTGGTAAGTGAGAACTACTTTTGGCCTTAGATTCATAAGGATTTAAAGAAATTTATTCAGAATTACAGAGTTTGTCAAGTTGCAAAAGGATGTAGTCAAAATGTTGGCTTGTATAAACCCTTTACAGTAATTGAGAGACCTTGGGAAGACATAAGCATGGATTTCATACTTGGGTTGACTATGACAAAAAGAGGGAATGATTCCATATTTGTGGTTGTGGATAGATTTTCTAACATGGAACATTTCATACCTTGTAAGAAGACAATTGATGCAACACATGTAGCTGATTTGTTTTTCAAGGAAGTTGTGAGATTGCATGGGTTACATACAATCATTTTTTAGATATAGATACTAAGTTTGTTGGTTACTTTTGGAGGAAACTTTGGAAGATGATGAAGACAAAATTGAAATTTAGTTCTACATTTCACCCACAAACAGATGGATAGACAAAGGTAGTGAACAAAAGTTTGGGGAACTAGTTGAGATGTTTGGTTGGATAGAAACTTGGAAGTTGATATTTGATACTTGCACAAGAAGAGTTTGCATACAATAATTCTATGGGCCAAAGTACAAGGAAGACACCATTTGTATTAGATTTGAGAGATATTAGTTATGAGGGTAAAATAAGTGCATAAGTAGATGAATTTATAGAATGCATGAAGACATTGCATAATTAGGTGAAGAAACATTTGGAAGACATGACCCATAAGTATAACTTGATAAAGAAGATGAGAAGAGGAGATGAGGAAGTTTGGACCTTGTAATAACTTGAGGAAACTTGATTTAGGTAACACATATGAAGTTGAGTTGCCAGATGACATGGATATATCACATACATTTAACATTGTAGGTCTTTATTAGTATCATCAGGAAAAAATGAGTGATGATAGTGGATCAGATTTGGAGCAACAGTTTCCTAATAAGTAATGGGATGAATTTAAAGATATCCTAGATCATAGAGTTGGTAGAAGCATGCATGGTAGGCATTACTTTGAATATCTTTTGAAGTAGAAGAATAGATAAATTAAGGATTCTTCTTGGATTGATTAACCCTATGTGTTTGATGTACGATTATCCTTGGGTTCATGGAAATCTTGCATCAACAAAAAAATTTGTTTTCAGTTGTTCCTGTTTAGCCAATTTTTGTGTTTATTGTGGTATTCCTTTGAATTGGATCCTTAAATCTTTTTGACCTTGTGGCATGCTCCTAATATTATGGTTGATCTTGGTTTGGGTTCACATCTTGATCCATTTCTTCTTGGTGGAGATCTCTTTGATTTTAGCTAGGGCCTATTTTGTTCTTCACATTTATCGGCTAGTTAGAGTTCTCCAATCTTGTGAACCATTTCCATAGTTTGTGAATATATTTAGTGCATCATTTGATGTTCCTAAACTATTGGTTGACCTACCTATAGGTTTGTACTTCATTGTACATCTTTCTAGAGGTTTTATTCATAATTTGGGTCCTAACCTATATTCATACATTATGTCTCCCTACCTTGGAGAATGTGATCTTTCATCGTTGAATTATTTCTTGTGAACATTTATATATTTATGTAATTGTTTTGTAATTAGGTCATGTAGCAGAAGAAATCTTAGTGGTTTGAATTGAGGGATAATCTAGAATTTAATATATAATCGGGCCTGTATGCCTCAAATGTAAGCTTGCATGTTGCTGGTTAATTGTACTTGAATTCATGAGTATATTCTGATATAAACATCCAATCTTGCATTCTCTCAATTTCTTGTTATTATTCCCATTTTGTGACTCTTGCTACATGGCTTGGAATGTCCTCTTTGAGTATCCTCCTATCATGGCTACATGAAAGGCTCTATCTCTAGAGTGTCTTGAAGGTGGTGTGGTTTAAATCCTCTAATGGTGCATGGATATACCTAGATAGATGTCTTTAGGGTAAATTACATCCCACAGGATCTTTTAAAATGCCTTAACTGAGTATATTTTTATGGATTTCTTAGGGAATTTTGCACCATGATTGTGTGGCATATTTTAGTAGAAACATAAATCAAGGTGGGAGTAGCATGTGATGCGATTGTTATGTAGCTAGAATGAAAAACTCCACTTTAGGATTTGTAGATGTAGGTTTTAAATATTGGGAGAGCAAGGATATTAAAGTTGTGATAGTATTGTGATCTTAGAGAAAGAAAGATGTTTGGGAGGATAGTGTATCCATTTTATAAATATTTTTTATGGTCAACTAAAGTGATGTAGTTTTTACATCATATTTCCCATCCTTTTTTCCATTAGATGTTATGAATAGTATTTTTTAAGTCATTAGTACTATATTCTATTCATAATTAATATTAGATAATGCTACAATATGTTACAAAAAGTGATTAGTTGGTGTATTGCATCATATTACCCTCTCATGAAACGGTAAATATTTTTTAAGTTTCATACCATAACTAGTTTTTGTGTTTTCCAATCTATGTTTTACTTTATTCTTTTGTACAATGCATATTATAAGGTATATTTTATTAGTGATCTAGAATTGCTGAAGTCCAACTTTTTATACCTCCGTAGCTTAAATCTACTTTTTAGTACAATTTTGTTCTAATTTGTTTTATTAATTGAATTTGATTTTCTTGGATGGATATTACACTATCTAGGATCTCCTTAGGTTCATCTTTCATCCATGTCCATAATACTTCATCAATGTATATACTACTAGTTTTGCTTCCTAGTTCTAGTTCTAGTTCTAGTTTTAGTTCTCCTTCAACCTTTAGATTTTATTCTTCTTCCCCATCAAAAAGGATATAGATGTTGTATAGGCTCTTCACATCTTCTCTACTTTGATATTGTGCAATTTTTTAAATGTAAGAGGTACCCTCTAAACTAGCCAAATGGATTATGATAGTAGATAGCTAGTGTCAAAAAATAAAAATTCTTTTATAGGAATATATAAAATTATTTTTATTCACAAAGAACCTAAGTCCAACTAAAAAAAAAATGTGTTAAAAGGTTCTTTCATTTGGACAAATTCAAAGTAAAAATATTATTTATGGATTTTAAATTTACTTTTGCATTCTTCCATGTCCTCAATGTGTTCATTAATGATCTATCTGCTAGGGATATGTTTGTAGGTGTTTCAATTAGTTTATGTCTACCAAGTTTATCCCATGTGGTAGAGGGTTTTAAATGAGATTCTCCATTGTATATCTCACCTTGTGGTCATTGAGTTGGACATTGATCAATGGAGGACAATTATTCTAGTTCTAGTCTTTTGTGAGATGGTTTACTAGTGGCTTCTTATTTTGATATTTCCCCAATTATTTCATTTTAAATACTAATTCATTTTCTCATGTAACACCATTATCAATTTATTGAGGCCTTGAACATAATATTTTGTAAAGTAGGGTACTTACTCCTACAACTAATTCTTAATTCATTTCATAGCTTCCTCTAGATTTTTTTTTGTGTTTCCTCCTATCCAATTTGAATAATATAGGTTCCTCTTCTTTTTTTCCTCATCCCCATCCAAACACTAGTAGTCTTCAAGTCATTATTCTAATAATGATTTCATTTTTCTCTTTCCTAGTATTTGTACATTATTTAGTGCCTACTTGTGGTTTCTTCTTATTTGTGCTAGTTTCTTTTTCAGCCTTTCTACTATGATATATTCTCCATAATTTTATCCTTGTGATGTGTGTAAGGTCCACTCATCCATTTGATGGTATATTATAATCCTCTTTTATTTTAATCTTTGAATTAAATGGGATCCTCTTTAAAATCCATCACTCTTGGAAGGTTTATATATACCTTTGTAAAATTCTTTTGAATTTCTCAAAAGAAAACATAGTATGGTTTTCTCCTCTAAAAATTATGCATTTTATCTTGTTCTTAGTGGGAAACACTTATTTTTATATTGGACTACCCTTTCAAAATTGAAGCAAGTAGCCTCTTCTATTCTCCTATTTCCTCGACCTTGATCTAGAAATCCTCTATAATTAGTGTTCCTATCGTCATCCTAATATCCTTAGTTATCTAAATTTCTTCTTGATAGAAATTTTTGCTTTACCAACATCCATTCCCTCCATTCTAGACTAGAGGTATTTGTTTTGGGTAGTCCTTAGTAAGGTTTAGGCCCATTCCTAACAATAGGAATAGTAACTTGAATTAAGTTTTAGTATCTTAGTAGCCATAATATTTTTCTACTCAATCCTTAGGATAATTATTCCAAATATGTCCTTCCCTATTGCAATACATATACCATATACACTTAGGTTTTGACAACTTATCTCCTGTTAGATTGCTATTCTTCTTACTTTTTTTTGTAGGCTTTAAAAAAAAAAAGTATTTTTGTCCTTTAGATTTCTCCAAGTTTGGGCATGTATCTAGTAGGGTAATTGAATCAAATAAATAATTTTTTATAAATATCTTCCATCTAAGTGTTTCGAATATATTGGTCCAATCTATAAACACACTATTCTATCTTTTGTCTCTCTCTCAAAGGTTTCTCTTGTTTCCAACATACTTGCTTCAATTTTCTATCATATTTCTTGATGGATGTCATACCTTTACTTAGGTTTCACTTTTTTGTAACACTTTAAAAGGGGACTTTTGGTGTCCCAAATTTTAGTAGGAATTCAATTTTGTCTCCATTCCATGTGTCTTGGTTATGTTGGGTGTTTTAAACTTACCATTCTAGTTCATCATCTATCACTGTTACTATGAAATCCAATAATCTAGTCTTTATCAGTGAATCTACCAATTTCATCCAAAATAGCTTCTAAGCTAAAATAGTGTTGTTTGGCATTATTATTATCAATTCTAAAAACTTGGAGCTTGATGGTGTTATCCATATCGTTAGAATTTATTTTATCTTTGTTAACCAAATTTGTAGTTTGATTGCCTATTTATTTACTAGTTTAGGGTTCTATATTTTATTTTCTTTATTATTATTTTTGGAACTATTCTCTCTACCCTTGTCTCTTTCCAATCTATATCAAAATATTCCTCTCCTACTATCTCACTCCACAAGATTAATTTTTCACAACTTTCTCTACATTTTTTTATGTTCTTCTCTTTTAGCTTCCTTTGTGTAATTTATTTATATCAATTCTCCTACTTTTTTATCTATCTTGGGATAGGTCCTTGTATAGGGGATGTGTAGTTTTAAAACTCCTAATAAATCCTTGATTTATAAAAAAACATATTGCTTGATCATGAATTCATTCATTCTTTGATTATTTTCATCTTTTATTAATCTCCTTACATTAAAGTTAACTAATCTTTCCAAATAGTCATTAGTTAGCAATGAATTTCTTTTTAGAGTTTGTGAAAGCTCCTTGAAATCATCTTCTAGCACAACTATGATATTGGTGAAATATTTCTCTAGAGGTTGTGGTAGTGCTAGAGCTATACTGCTAGTACTTGACCCTAACAAAAATTTACTCCTTTCCTCAAAATTTTAAATGTTGTTTGTATGCTTCTTTTCATGCCTTGCATCTTTTCAAATTGTGAATTTATATCCACTGAACTCTCTTCTTCTTTTTATCTATTTCTTTTCCCTCTTCCTATGATAGCACCTAAAGTGGCACACTCAATAACACCCTTAATGTAATGCTCATCCCTTCTTCTTTGTCTTTCTTCTCTCTCGATTATTTTCCTTAATCTTCTTTCCTCTTCATTTAGGTTTTTTACTATTTCTATCTTATTTTTATCTCTAGTCAGTCTTGAGATCTCGTGATCGCCTTTTAGCATGGGTTCTTATTATTTAGTCTTATGTTACTTCTATATTGCATCCCATGGTGGTTATTCAAGTAAACTTTGTCAGTAATAACATCTTCTCATTGTGTTATAGACACTTAAAACCCCTTTCCATTTTCCATCCCCTTGGCACCTAGCCCCTTATCACAAGGTAGACGTGAAGGAAAAAGTTGTTTAATTAGTTTTTCTTTGATTTCATTCTTTTCTTGATCTAGTAGTGATTAAAATTTGAAAGTTTTTCTTTTTTTGGTAAAACCCCAAAAGAACCTAACTAGAATCCCAACAACAAAACCAACTTTAGAAAGAAATCTAAAGGAGATAGAACAATTTTTATGTTCCCAAAGAATTTCTACTAGCTGTATTCTATAAACCTCAACCTAGTTCTATTGAGGAAATCAAATATAACCTACATATACTCTTAACTCTTAACAATTAATTAGAGAGAACATGCAAACACTATATTAGAATATGAATAATATCTTTTTATATTAATATCCTAATATGTAAAGTGCACTAGTTATATCTCATGATTATTCTATTTCTTCTACTATTCTCTTTGGTTCCAGTTATATAATGATATTATACATCATCAAATATTGAATCTCTCTCTCTCTCTCTCTCTATATATATATATATATATATATATATATATATATATATATATATATATATATATATATATATATATATATATCCTATTAGGGACCCAACCCTTAGATAATATCTATTTTATCCTAATTTATCTATTCCAAAAATGTATTACTGAATTACACATTCTTATCTCTCTAGGCTAATATCTATATCCCATTTTCCAATCAAAAAAGAGAAAGAGCAAGAGTAGGAGCATAAGAGAGAGTAAGAGAAAGAGAAAAGAGAAAGACAGAAAGTTCAAGAGCAAGAAAAAGAACAAGTGAAAGTGAAAATGAAAGAGAAAGAACAAGAGATAGGGCAAGACAAAGAATAGGAATAAGAAAAACATAATGAAAAAGAGAAAGAGCATGAACAAGAACTAGAGAAAGCAAAAGAAGAAAATGAAACAAAATAAAGATAAAAAATTAGAAGAAAAAAATGTGAGAAAGAAGAAGAAGAAGAAAAGGTTAGCATTGAGGACAATGCTTTTGTAAAGAGGGGGGCAATGTTATGCCCCTAACCCTATAGCATGTATAGTTTTATGAGTAGTTGGCTTGTAGCTATCTTAACTCTAACATAAGCTATATAATAATTTTTTTTTTGTGTGTATGTATGTTCTTGTAGAAGTTATATTTAAGTATCTAAGTTAGCCTAGGTAGTTGATATTGAAGACTATTAGACGTATCTCCCTCGAAGTGACATAATATTATCAATAATTTGCAACATACATCCTATTATATCCTTCTTGTGCAAGTTATTTCATTATAGCGAATCACGTGTGTTTTGTGGTTTTAACTATTTTTATTTATTGGTCATTGAAAGCGGAGTAGATTATGAATTTTATGATTGACATGTAGGCATTGTTATGTTGTCATAACCACTCTAAATTTAAATGTTTGTGATATTGCTTAAAAGAGAGTCTAAGATTTGTATTAATAACTCTTAATTAATAGATAATATAATACAATTGATTTTATTTGAAATGTGAAATTTTTTACTTAAAATTATTTTCTCCATATAGATTATCTTATCATTAAATAATTAATTTTATGTATTATATTTTTTTTTTATTACAAGATCTTTTATATTTTTAACATATCTCTTTGAGATTTTAATAAACATCTTAAAACATTACATTTAAGTAACTCTTATTACTATTTAAATATATAATAATTCTACGCACTGCGAAATAATTACCTATGTACAATGCTTATTATAAAGGTAGAATTTGTTGGGTACGATATATCTGTTGAGTTTCCATTCAAAGCTCAAATCATTGAGTAGAAAAACCACTTGCAGTTTGCCCAGACGTAATTCGCATGGACTTGCCAAACAATTGTCACTCTTTTACAAGACAGTACAAAAGCAACACATGCTATTATTGACCACCTTTGCTTTTCCAATGTATAATGCCATTAACATCAATCAATATTATATTATAGAATACATAATGGATGATGAGAAATATAGTGATAAGAGTAATAACAGCAAGATGTTTATATCTGAATGTATAGAAATTTGAATGGTGGTGATCCTCCCAATGCTCTCCACAGTTAATGGAGCACTGAGCAAGCAGGGGCTGCAGGTTTGGTGGTGGAGGCAAATGTAGTACAAAATATCTCAGCTGGATTGAACAATGACCCCACAAATACTGAGTCCTCCAAACAAATAAGAAAACTATGGGGAACCCATTGTACTAGTTGTCTTGGAGGATCATAATAATATGCTTCTTTATAATTCAATAAATGTTTTATTACCTTTTTATATTCACAAACTGCAATGTTATATTAAAGTTTGTACTCGTTGTCTCGGAGGATCATAATTATATCTGATATATTGTGAGACCCACAGACCACCCCTTGTATAAGGTCATCTCACTGCATTTTGTTTAGTCCGGAATCAATGACTAAGAATGAAGACAATTCAGATGACGTTTCTCGTCCAACTATCATCAAGTACTTCTTGAACCTTGTGATCACAAAGTGAAATAGGACAATGTATTACTTGCCCTTATCCCACTGAGTGAAACGCGTATTGGTCACGTACCCAGATATTTTCGAATGGAACTCATGTTTTATCACATGCACTCTCTGTTTCAGAAATCTATGGGAGTAGTGCTTCTAATACTGTCTTTTCATGCTCACGTAATAGGACGTAATAAATCTCATAATATTCATCTTTACTACGATAAATTAGAACAATTGTTATAAGCAATCATATGAAAGAAAAAAAAGTACGACCAACTAGCTTCAATACTACTGATAGTCTTCCTCTACACATATTTGAAAGAAGCTCAAGGTTTTTTTCATTAAAAATGTTTGAACAATAATATTTAAATTATCGTGTAATAAGAATATACGACTGAGAAACGTCATATCTAAAAGAATCCAAACAGAATAAAATCCAGACTATATCAAGATATAGGAATTTTTTAAAACGGAATAAAACATGTATTGAATTATAAAGAAGCATATCATGAAATCAGTGGGTAAGACGTATAGGACGTGGAAAATAATTTAAGGGTTTATCAAAGGAAATATGAGAAAATAATTAACTTAGGAGATAATGTCCGTTTCCTCTGAAGTTGACAAACTATTCTTTCTGATGTACATGTTAGAGACAAGTGTGAAGGCTCCTTATTAAATTAATCTTCCACTTAGAGAAGAAACCAACTTTGCTATTCAGTCGAAATGTATTCAAAATGTTTAACTATACAGCCTCCCGTCCTTGTGATCAATAATTAAACTTACAAGTACACTCCACGTGATGCATGTGGCAATGCTCACTGATTGAGAAATTGTATGAGGAATTTAGTAGGTTCAAGTTTAATTGCTGAGGATTATGATTTGCTTCTTAATTTCCAACATTAGTTACATCATTTATAAAGATTCAAAAAATTTCAAGCTCTTGTTAAATCAGATGGCTTCCGTCTATTCATGACAGTTCAGCTGAAGATCAACTTTCAGTTTAGATATTGTAATCAAATTTCAAGTTTTTAAAATCCTATATATTTTTAATCTTAATTTATTTTTTAATCAAAATTCAGTTTTAAATATAAAATTATAAATAATGAGTAACCCAAAGTTGATGTAAATGTAAATCCAGTGATGTCCATAGTTTGTTCTTGGCCTCTATGTCTATGATTATGTTCTCTCAATACAATTCTAGCAGTGGTCATCTCTTTGTATTTAACTATCTTATACCAAAACATTTTAAAATTTCAAGCATTCAATTGCCTAATAAAATATTAAGCATTCTAACAGTGCTCAGACATGGTGGTACACATTAGAATTACAATGTCGGATCTATTCAGCGACACATTTGCTATTAATCAAGCACCTTCTACTATATATTCTTCTCACGGTCCTGTTTATTTTCACAACTCATTTCAGTCTTTGGTAATTCCGAAATACCAAAGATTAAAATAGTGGGTTGTGTTTCATACTTGGACTGTCTATTCTTGCACAGTCCAATGTCTTAGTCATAGACCTGGTAGAAGTTTTCGGTCAATCAGAATATCTTCCCGTATGTCACTCTGTAGTTTCTATAGGAATCATATTGGGAGCCCTTAGGAAGTAGGTTGAGCATCCATACAAGAGACAAAGAATATCTTGAGATTTATACAGAGCTACAGATACAAATGATAATGATTCATGTTTATCTGGAACCTTTCATGTAGGTCAGAACATGTTATGCAGCCAGGGATGATTTGCCGGCACCATGTTATGTGAATGGAATTCTGATTATTTCTTTCATATATTGTCCTTGTTGGCAAGTTACCCTTGGCTACATTTAATGTCTTGGCCTTCATGTGAGACCCACTTGATATACATGTCGAGTTGAGAAATTTGAATCTCAGTGGCATTCACAATTCAGTATATAAATGAGGGTCTTTGCTAAGTTTCATACAAAATGTATTAAAAAATAAAGAAAAAAAAAATTGGAAAAATTTTCAAATGTGGAAAATACACAGATTTTTTTGTGGATTTACAATATTGGAGATGTTACAATATTGGAGATGCAGAGATGCAGCTTAATGATCTGCTGAAAATTTCACGGAGTTCTATTGTATTTTCTGCATTTTCAAAAGTGTAAGGAGAATAGCCACGTCCTATAAATGAATAATTTTATGACCTTTTTATTTGTTATTTACATGTTTAGCTAACTGATTTTTTTGCAGGTGGACTCTGTGCAATATCGTTATGTAGATGCACATTGACTGATCAATGCTGTAGCTGGAAGAATTCTATTGTCTAATGCAAATAGGTAAAAATCAAAACCATTATAGCTGAAATCATGAAGTAGTTTTTGCTTCATTGCCTGCAAGTGTTTGTTTTATAGAATGTATTCAGCGCAGGCACATAGCACGTAGGTTTGTTTGTATTGCTCGTACAGAGAATTCAAAGCTCCAGCCTTTTATGATGAGTAACTCAAAGTTGATGTAAATGTATATCCAGTGAGGTCAATAGTTTGTTCATGGCCTCTAGGTCTATGATTATGTTCTCTCAACACAATTCTAACAGTGGCCATCTCTTTGTATTTAACTATCTTATAGCTAAACATTTTAAAATTTTAACCATTCAATTGTCTAATAAACTGTTAAGGTTATGGAAACAGAGAATCGTTAAAAGCTGAATGGCTTCATCATTTTGGGGAGAAAAGAAATCGTTGTGATTGGGGATATATTTTTTTAAGAGAAAATGTAACGGACCCAACCATTTTCAGTTATTTCCAGGTATGATTTTTGGAACAGTAACCTTCAATTACAGTTGAATTAATATTTGGTATCTATACATGCACTCCCCAGAAGTAAAAACTACATCATACTTTCAACCATAATGGTTTTTGATTTTTAACTATTTGCATTAAACAACATTATAAGCTATTAATAGAATGTATTCAGTGCAAGCACATAGAAAATAGGCTTGTCTATATTGCTTATACAAAGAGTTCAAAGCTCTAGCCTTTATTGGCTCATCCAGGGTGGAGTATCACTAGTAGCACTGATCATGATTTAAGCAGAGATAAGAGGCAAGGAATCATGGAAATCAATACACATTTGAGCACTGATTTTGTTCATTTAGTTAAACACAAAATCAGGTTTATTATATAATGAAAACCATGGGTATCCTTTTTGTTAACAAGAGTTTACTAACACATAACACCAAACCCACATCCAGTTTAACTTGCTCATGTTGATCTGCTATCATTTGTTTGCTGTCGTCAGTTTAACTTTCTCATATTGATCTGCTAGGAGATTTTTAGCCGTTTAGTTGATGAGATTCTCATATCATTGTCCTAGTCCTTACATCTATTTTGATGAAAGTAGCTCAATAAACTTATGTTTTTTAAGAGATTGTTGAAGAGTTTTTCACATTAGTAAATTGATGAAGAGTTTGTCACGTTATTGTTCTAATTCTTACAGTCAAGAGGTTTTTAGCCATTTAGGTGAGAAATTTTCACATTTTGTCCTAATCCTTACGTCTCTCAGTGAACTTACAAGTTTTTAGTAGATTGTTGAAAGAAAATTCATATCATTATCCTAGTTCTTACATCTACTGCAATGCCAGTATCCAATAACCTTTTATCAGCTTTTCGTCACTTATCAGAGATTTTCACATAAATGTCATAATCCTTACATCCACTGCGATCTCCAATATTTGGGGTACAGCGGTATATTTGTTTGTTTTTAATCGTTTGTGAATCGCGGTTTTATTTTTAAATTACCTTGCTTTTTTTTTGGGCATTTGTCAAACATATCCAATTGAGCGAGAAGGAAATGATATTTTCAAAGCTCAATTTTAAATTGTTTTTTGTGAGAACCAGTCGATAATTGAATGCCAATTTGTATGAAAAGCTTTCGGGGACTTGTTTTCTTGGCCACCTGAACCAATAAATATTTCGTGGCGTGCTCTTATCTGCCTTGTTTCTTCTGTTTAAAGCTCCCTCAAGTGCACAGATTCAGATATAACAAATTCTTTTTTGAAGGTTCAAAGAAACTCTTTGGTTAAGAGTCAAGGATCGGGAGTATCTATTCCGGAGTACGATTCTGGCCTCATCTTCTATGGTGTTGGAGCCTTTGCACTCAGCAAGACTTGATCTCCGGTGGGCTCATTTAGTATGAAACAACTTCACCAAAAGACCAAATGCCTATTGACAATTTTCTTGATATTATGTTTATTATATAACAATTTTCACGATATTAGGTTTATTATATATTGATAGAAAAAAGCAGCAAGAAGGTATATTAATTTTCACAATATTTGTTTTCTATTGTTTGATAATGGATCATGCAATTGGATTTGAAATATTCATGAAAAACTCAAACAACCAAATTATGTTTATAGTTTTTGATAGAAAAAGCAGCAAGAGGGTGCTGGCCCGTAGAACAAAGGGACTAGAAGCACATTAATAGCACATTAATGACACCAGTCAAAGCAGATAAGAACAGTTTAACAATAGAATCACCAAGTCTAATCTACCCCTATGAAAAACACAAATCACAGTACTAATCAAAGGGATTAAACTAGAGTACTTAAAAAGAAGAGTAGCAGTTAAAATAACAGTCACAAGCCACGCAGGGCTGAGCCAAAAGCTAGATAAAATAACTTTAACCCCAAACGCAAAACAGGGGATCCGAGGGCCATGGCCAGTCAAAAATAACCAACTCATGAAAACCAACAGTTAATTCTTCCCACCCAGATGCTTAGACATCAGGGTCCTAGCCCACTTCTCTTGCAGGAACAGGAAAAGATCCTTGCTATCCTTGTCCGCTTCCAGACTGCTGCCCGCCAGCTTTTACTGCACATTATAGAGGGTCATAGCCGAAGCATGCATGACCTTCAGGGAAAATTTGTTAGTCATCATGCAATGATGCTTCAGTTCCTACATATTCTTTTTGATGTCCGTAATCTCCTTGTCCATATCAGAGAACCTCATCTTGAGAGTGCCTTTAAATTTGTTTTTGTCAGCCAGAACCCTGGTATTGTGCTCAGAGGTGGGGGCTTATCTTGGGGATCATGAAAAGGACTCAGAGGCGGGGTAGGGTTACAGGGGGATTTCCATGGTTTGCTGGCTCGATTGGGTGGGGGAGTGTTACCAGTCCTAATAGGACTCATGTGATCATCCGAGGAACCTTTCATGGACTCAGTGGTGTGAGAGTCTTTTCTAGACAGGGACTGCTCTCTAGATGCCACTTCCATCATCATGGTTTTACACTACTCCTTCGCAATTCTATTAGACCTTCGGTGACCTGAGCCACTTAAGTCCACCTTCAGATTAACCTGGCTCTCCATCATTCTCTATTTTTTGGGCCTTTGTTCGGTCTCAGGAGTATTGTCAGACTCCTTCCGATCTTTGTTCTCCATAGATTCAGAGACATGAGACTCCTCCTGACCCTCCTTCCTATTGAAAGGGTTTTTAACACATTTTTTGTGGGTTCTACCCTCTTTAGCACCCAACTCAGACTCCTATATAACCTGGATGGACTGGGAGGTGGAATGAGTGGGATTTTTAATTTTGGCAGGGGACTCCTCTTGGGTCATCTCTTGGATAATCAAGGGGGGTTGGGGCACCTGGCAGATAGCTTTGTGGAAGTGGTAAATGTAGAGAAGGAGGCCTTGATGGAGGATAGGGATTGATTTATCAGGGTTGTCCTTAATATCCAGGATATTACTCTCTATGGAATGCAAAAGATAGAAGGGTATGGAAATTAAATCCTTATTTCTAATATGATTCAAGAACGATAAGTGGTAGTAGTAGTACACAATGAACTTACCTTCCAGCGTAAAATACTTCATCACAATGAGACAAATCTTTGGCTAGAAGTTTGGCAGCTCTTCCTTGTTAAAACTCCCTTGCTTCTTCACCGAATTCTCACCTTCCTTGAAAAATTGGTTGAGGCTGGTAGGGTCGGGAGTCCGACTAGTCTTTTTGTATTTCCTCCCCTCCATAGATAGGCCCGTCGCCTTTGCAATGACCTCTTCGTTAATCTGGAAGTGGATGCCACCAACCGAGACACTCCTGTTGTTCTAGGATGAGATGAATTGTTTGGAAATTCGCTCATATGCCCACCTTTCATTCACTCCATAAACCCCATATGCTGCTTTCTTTGCAGTAGTGGGTCACCAAGGTATTAGAGGTGAAAGCCTTGTTGATCTTGTCAGGTTCTATGCAAAGAGTGTTGCCTCCCATTTCAAAGCTCTGCCCCTCCTACGCTAGAATATCCTGAAAACCTAAGAGCTGAGCTTCTTTGCAGATCATAAAAAACCACCTATTTTTGCATGGCCATTTTGAGGAAAGATTATACTTAAAATGTTGGCCTTGGGTGAAATATTGGGAGATGGGCTCCGTACGGCCAGATCTAATAGATCTCCAGGTGCCATTAATAACAATAATGCCAGAGATGCACTTGCTGTCCTTATTAGCCAAGTAAGCCCTCTGATTCGGATAGCTCTCTCTCCACACGTTTGAAAAGTAATGATGATTCTTTATGGGGTTTTGGGTTCTCCTTTTCATAATCACAAAAATGGCCAGAGCATGCCAACACGTGATCCAGGAAGGATTCATAATGAATATGATAGCTTGGCTCATTTTAAATTATAATATTCATTTCTCCTTCGATGAGTTGCTAAGTTAGCATAGGTAAATCGCTGACCACCCTCCAACTATTAAGTTTGATTTGCCTAAGGCCTATGGCTGCCATCGAGTCAGCAACTAAATTCCCCTCTCTGTACGTGTGTCCAGTAGTCATGCATTGGAGGCTATTGAGTAGCTCACAGATCTCCAACATGATAGATCTAACCCGCCACCCCGCATTAGCTCCACTTTTGACAGCCTCGACAACCAATTTGGAATCCCCCTTGATTTCTAGCAGCCTGATGTTCATTTGGGTTGCAAATTTAATCCCCCAAAGAAGGGCCATTCCCTCCTCTTAGGTGACTGTGTAGTTATTGAGTGGCCTAGCATAAGCCAATAGGCAAGTGCCTTTATGATCTCTCAGAACACCACCCCCACCCTGCCCAAGATTATTTGCAGCCCTATCAAAGTTTAATTTGGTCCATCCTCTGAGAGGGGCAGTCCATCTGGTAGGTTTTCTAGCTATTTGTTTAGCATCGTCAAACCTAGAAAAATTAGCTAGGAGATTCCAACTGTCAGCAATGCTAACCTCCCAGGCAGCAGGAGGAAAGGAGGGAAGCTTCCACTTAGCCGCCCTAACATTTTCACACAGGAGCTTATTTCCAATATGGAGACAAGTCTCAGACTGGTTACTAGCCTCCCTAAAGATCCTATTGTTCCTTTCCTTCCAAATGGTCCAGCATATGTGAGGGGGTAGCATACGCCAAAGGAGTTGGAGGAGGGGTGATTGGAGGGAGATCTCCAATTATTAAATTGATGCACATCTCTACCCAGGGCCCACGAGATACCTAATTTGCCAATAATCTCTTGCCAGATGCTGGTAGCATAATCATAGTGGATGAAAAGGTAATTCACCATTTCCTCCTCCTTACATAGGACACATCTATTCGCCATGGAGAAGCCCCTCTTTATAAGATTATCCTGGGTTAGGACCTTACCATGCATGAGAGTCCACCAGAAAAAAATGATTTTTGGCATGAGCTGAGGGATCCACACCTTCTTCCAGTCCCTCGGGTTACTCTCCTCCTTCAAAAGTAGATTGTAAGTAGATTTTACTGAGAAGGTACCAGCCTAGGTGCGGGCCCAGATAACGGAGTCATCAAGCCCCAATATTCTGATATTAATCTGATTTTCCATGAGTTCTTTGGCCAATTGTTGAAGGTCCGGTTTGTCTCTTATTTGATTAGGTATATCCTTCCAGTCCCTACCAGCGATGTAGTTGGAGGCTCTATTGCCAAGGACATGTCTAAGGTAGTCCATAAGAGGTTTGAATCTGCAGCCCAGGTTAGGTTGGTTCAGGATCCAGTGGTCATTCTAGAATCTGATGGATCTCCCATTTCCAATTTTCCAAAAAGCTCCTTTAGACAGAAGGGTCTTGCATTTATAGATGTTCATCTAGAGTTTGGATCCACTTGGGAGGTCACTATCATGGTACATCCTCCCATAGGGATATCCTTGGAGGTACTTAGCTTCCATTATCTTGCACCAGTCTACTTTTCCTTCTATGAGTTTCCATGCCACTTTCATGGTAAGGGCTTTATTCATCAAACCAATTCTTCTTAGTCCCAGACCACCCAGTCTTTTTGGGAGGTAGACAATGTCCCAATTGATAAGAGACATCCTCTTCTTTTCTTCAGACCCTACCCACAGAAAGGTTCTTTGAATTCTTTCAAGTTTGTCTGCCATGTTGCTTATGATCTTAAAGAGGGATAGGAAGTAAAAAGGGATCCCTTGGAGAGTGGAGGCCACGAGCTGAAGTTTACCAGCATTGCTTAAAATCTTCCCCTTCCAACCAATGAGTTTCCTCTGGGTTCTCTCAAGGATGGAATTCCAAAAATCCTGGGACACCTCTTTAACCGTAAGGGGGAGGCCAAGGTAGGTAGAAGGGAGCGAAGTCGACAGACAACCCAGGATTTGAAGCACCCTATTTTGTAACTCCATGGGGGTATTGAAGAAGAACAACTGACTCTTTTGATAGTTAATACATTGTCCAGAAGCCCAGGCATAACTTTCACGGATTTGTTTCCACTGTCTGGCCTCAATCATTGAAGAATACCCAAAAAGGAAGGTGTCATCCATAAACTATTCTAACACAACCTGATGAAGGGTAGAAGCAGGTTTGACACCTTTTATTCTTCCCGTAGAGGAAAGCATACTCAGATTCCTGCTAAGAACATCAGCCACCATAATAAAGAGGTAGAGGGAGAGAGGGTATCCCTGTCTAAGACCCTTTTCAGGTTTGAAGAAGCCACCAGGAGTGCCATTGACAAGCACAAAAAAGCTAACAGTTTGGGTACATTCTTGTATAATTTGAATAACCTTCTCATTAAAGCCCATTTTAGCTAAAATTTTAAGTAGGAATGACCAATTAACTTTGTCATAAGCTTTAGAGATATCTAGTTTAAAGGCCATACCTGGGACCTTGCTCCTGTCCATAGAGTGGATGATTTCATGGGTGGTTATGGCTGCATCAAGGATCTATCTTCCTTGAACAAAACCCCTGAGTAGTGCTGATAATCTTATCCAGAAGAGGCTTGATTCTACCAACCAGGATCTTGGTAAGGATCTTGTAGAAGGTATTACAGAGGCTGATGGGCCTAAAATCCAACTTAGAGGTAGGATTGTCATGTTTTGGGACAAGCACAATGTAGGTTTTATTATGCTATCTGAGGAGGCACCCTATCCTAAAAAAGTCTCTGGTAGCATAGGTAACATCAGTCCCCACAATGTCCCAATATTCCTAAAAAAAATGTTGGAGGGAATCTGTCTGGCCCTGGGACTTTGTAAGCTCCCATAGTGAAGACTACATTCTTGACCTCCTCATCAGAAACACGCTTCGTGAGTTGGTCATTATCCCTAAGAGTTATAGCACTTTGGATGTGGTCCTAGAGTTGATTTTGGATGCTATTAGGGCATATAGGACCCTCATTAGAGTACAGCCCCTTAAAGTAGTTAACCACAACCTGATTGATTTTATCCTTCTCCTTGATTTCGTTCCCTCCCTCATCCTTAATAGTAGTGATGGTATTTCTTCTTTTATGGTTTCTGGAAGACCTATGGAAGAAGGTCGTGTTCCTATCCCCTTCAGCAAGCCATTGGATTCTGGATCTTCTCTTCTAGTAGATTTCTTCTTTTTTCAAGATTTCTTGCCACTTGTGTCTAGTCAACTCCTCCTCCACCTGAATATGGGGTGGGTAGCTCCCAAAAGCCAATTAGGCCTGGAGGGATTCTAAGGTTTCAAACAATTATTTTTTCTCTTTATGAAAGTCTCTGAAGTTATGCTTGCTCCAACCTTTAACCTCTCTTCTGATAATTTCAAGCTTTTGGGCGATTCTGAACATGGTAGTACCCTTGATGTTAGTCACCCACTAGAATTTCACTTGATCTCTAAAGGATGGGTGAGAACACCACATGATTTCAAATCTAAAGGGGGCTGGGTTGACCTTAGGGGCGTCATGCCAACAGAGAAGGAGGGGGTTATGATTAGACATAGTTCTAGGGAGGGAAGACAAGGTAGAGTTCAGACAAAGGTCCCATGAAGAGGTGGCAAGGACTCGGTCCAGCCTCACCTGGATGAGATGGGGTCCCTTCCTATTGTTGGTCCAAGTGAAGGGGTTCCCTTTTAGAGTGATGTCAAGAAGACCTGTGGAAGAAATAAAATCTGCCAGCTCCCCCATGCTATCAGAGTAGTCCATTAGTCCACCACACTTTTCTGAGGGATAAAGGGGGGTGTTAAAGTCACCGGCCAACAAGAAGTTCACTGAACTATCCTGATCCAGCTGAAGGCCAAGATCAACCATAGGGAAGCTCTACTAGACCAGGTATTAGGAGCATAAATATTAAAAGTGATCCATTCAGTTCCATTCTTCCTGAAGGTGATAGCTAGAAAATTCAGGGAAGAAGTAGCCAGCTGACCAGTTATCCTATTGGTGTTCCAGAGCGTAGAAATTCCACTAGACGCACCCGCAGCTTCAGAGTAAAGGAATGCAACACCCACCCAAAGATTGGGTGCAAGGATAGCGAAATTACTAGCAGACATCTTAACTTCTTGTAGGAGTAGAACATCAAGCTTATGATAAACAATGTAGTGTTTAACAACATTTTGTTTAAGGGAGCTGTTCAAGCCCCTCACATTCCAAGAAAGGAAAATCATTTCTTACTTTTAAAACTAGATTCTGGGGTTTTCTGTTTACCTGCTGCAACATCCCTTGTGGTCATTCTCAATCTCTTTTGCATGGTCTGAAGGCCTTCCCCTAGGTGTTTCCATTCCCACATCAGCCTTCTTAGGTTTGGTTTTCTTTCTTTGCATTTTCCATTCCCCATCATCTTCCTCCAAACCATCAAGGGAGCTGGAAGAGTTCTTCTTCACAAGCTTTGGGGGGGTTTAACATTTGGCTTTGGGGAATTGAGCTCCAGAGCAACCATAATGGTAGGCTATTCTATCTTAGTAAGGTTAATCATCCTCCTCTTTGGGGGGGGGGGCGTCAGGGGGTTCTTTACTGGCTCCACCACTGGCTGGATAATTGGTTCCTCTATAGGCAGGAGTTCCAAAGAGTCGAGAATAGGGCTTCCCACCTCCATCTCCCAAGGGGGGATGATCTCACCTTCCTCCAGAGCCAAATGTAGTGTTTAACAACATGTTGTTTAAGGGAGCTGTTCAAGCCCCTCACATTCCAAGAAAGGCAAATCATTTCTTACTTTTAAAACTAGATTCTAGGGCTTGCTATTTACCTGCTGCAACATCCCTTGTGGTCCCTCTCGATCTCCTTGCATGGTCTAAAGGCCTTCCCCTGAGTGTTTCCATTCCCACATTAGCCTTCTTAGGTTTGGTTTTCTTTCTCTGCATTTTCCATTTCCCATCATCTTCCTCCAAACCATCAAGGGAGTTGGAAGAGTTCTTCTTCACAAGCTTTGGGGAATTTAGCTCTAGAGAAACCACAATGGTAGGCTGTTCTATCTCAGTAAGGTTAATCATCCTCCTCTCTAGGGGGGGCGTCAGGGGGTTCTTTACCGGCTCCACCACTAGCTGGATAATTGGTTCCTCTATAGGCAGGAGTTCAGGAGAGCCAAGAATAGGGCTTCCCACCTCCATCTCTTGAGGGGGGATGATCTCACCTTCCTCCAGAGCCAAATCATCCTTTGCTAGGGTTTCCATTTCGTTAGCCACCAAGGGTGGCCTAGTATCCTCCTTTCCCACTTCATCTGTGGAGGGTGGACCCTCAGCCATTCCTTTGTCCTTGTTCCCTTTTTTAGTTCCTGACTTGGAGGTCATGCAAGTGTCACTAGAGTGGCCTCTTCTATCGTAGTTCTGGCAAAATAGGGTAGCATTCTCATACACCAGCACTTGGGTCCATCTACCTAGTTTAGACTTCAAGATGACAAAGTTGGGTAGGGTTATATTCAGAGTAACATTCACATAGAACCTAGAAAAAACCAACCTGGATTTAGAATGGGTCACCTAGTCCGTTGTGATGAATGAGCTGAAGAAGTCACCTATCCATCGGAAAAATTTCTCATCCTAATATTCCAATGGGAGGCTAGGGAGGCGGACCCAAACCAGGGCCATTCTTGTCAGTTCCATCACCAGATTGAATCTGGGTTTCCATTTTGTGAGGGCCAGGAAGTGCTTTCCATAGACCCACGATCCCGATAGAACATAGGATAGGTCCTCAAGAGTGGTAAACTTAAACAGAAAAATCCCACCCCGCATATCAGAAACCAGGACAAAACTCTTGAGCTTCCACTGGTTAGACACCCATTTCCTAACCAATTCGATGGTAGGTCAAAAGTTAAAGAATCGATGAACCAGGGCCAGTTGGAAATCTACCATTATTCTATTCACCACTGAGTCCAGGAGCGATAGTTCAACACGTTCCTCAGTCTGAACAAAGTCCACCAGTAGAGCCTCCAGAGATTGATGAGCTTCTCCAACAAGGGCCCCTTTCCAGTTGGGTTTTGGAGGGGACAAAGGGGTATCGACAAAAGAGGACACTTTTTGAGATTCCCTCGTTGAGTCAGTCGCTGGGACTGTGACAGAGGAAATCACAGGAATAGCCTGGGGTCCATCAGGACCAAGAGGGGGGTCAGCCAGGGGGGCAAATTCTCCCCCAGGGGAGGCAGGCATGGGAGCCTGCAGTTTGAAAAATGAGCTTGGGTGGGAAGTTGTAGAGTAGAAGTTATAGTTTTGATAAAAGGTAAACTGGTTTTATGAAGAACATGAACCCAAATCTCAAAGTAAAAAGTATAAAAAAAAGGAATAGTTTGTAACCAACATCATAGTAGACGCTAACCAAATGATAGATAAAAGAAACAAAATAGGGGAGCCCAACCTCGACCACTTACAAAGACTTAACTAAGCATATTTTTGAATGACATCTTCATTAATACTCGTGACCTTGTTAACTAAGTAGGTTTCTTGGGGGTCATATCCCAAGAAAGGGTGAATTTTTTTTGATAACAAGAATCAAATATGACAAATGAAGTATATTTTTCTTTGATGATTGCTATTGATTCAAAGGGAAATTATTATGTGAGTGGTAGATAGAGTAATTGTCTTAAATGATTCTATTTATAGATATTGAAGAAAGAAAGAGCATAGGAACATCTATGTTTGGAGTTATAAAGCAAACCTAACTTTAATGGTTAATGCATTTTATTTTCTCATAATGCATTTAATTATTGAATAAGAAATGATTAGTTATGCCTAGTTATGTTGCTTCTATTAGTGATATTAGGGAACCTTGAGAGTACTTAGGTTAAGCAAAAGTTTAACATTACATTCATAAAAATGTGCATGTAAGGACATGTTAATACATTGTCACATCATCTTTCAAATTGTGTACTTTTTTAATGATTAAGGTAGTCAATGTTGAGTGGATGATGCAATTGTGTCTAAATAATCTCCATTGGTATAAATTTTTTTATTACATCTATTCTAGGTTAGAATAGTGCTTCCTCTTAGATTACTTGAAGGGCCATTACATCCGGCATAGTTGTTAGGTTCTAGTTTTCTTCAAGTTTTTAGTCTTAGAATGTTGTAATTAGTTTTATGCTAATGAAAAGAAAGCTAGTTTATGAGTGAGGAGTAGAATATACTCTAACATCTCTTGGGTTATATGATAATTCTTTAAAATAAGATATGCCAAAGATGTTTATGGTTTTCATTTCATTTTTTCTATTATAAGTTTTTAACTGATTACATCCAATCAAGGAGAAAATTGAATTAGTTTTCAATTCAATGTTGGAGAAGTTTGTAATATTGTTTAAGATCAATACGAATGTTATGAGTATGTTTCTTATGATATTTCATTATTGTAATTCAATAATGGTTTGAAGATCACTAGTTCTATGTGTGTGCTTCTATCATAAGTGGTTATTTCACTTTGACTCTATAAGTGGATAAGGGACTAGTCTGGTTTGTCTTTCTTTGTGTAAATACAAGAAGGATCCAAGCTTTAAATAATCAATTTAATTTACTTTCATATTTTTAGGAGTAGGTTTAGTGTATTTTTTTTTAATCTCATCTCGATGCTAAATGTAAGTGGGACGATGCATGCAGTTGGTGAAATATAAACACCCATTATCTATAAATTTGAGAGCTATCCACTTTTAGATAATTGTATTGTATTATTCAGAATGAGTTTATTGATTTTAAACCTACAAGTAGGAATACCCTCCTATGCTTAGTGGAGCTCAAAGTGAAGAAGGCTTTCATACCTTGTGTTGTAACAATTTCTTTTCTTCAATCTATGGATCAGGGCGAATATGTCATTTATATTTTTAATCATATAACCTATAAGTCATAGGATTTCTATTTGGATTAAAGGTGCCAAGAAAAAATTATAACAAAATACCGACTCTACTTGGGAAGAAATATTATAAATTTATTTGGTGAAGATTCAATGGTATAAAACAATCTAAAAATTTGTTCTAGATTTGAATTTTTTTTATCCTAGAAGTGAGTTTGTTGTAGAAAGTTATAAATTTTTTTATGACTATGATGGAGAACAACCAAAATAATGAAGTGGTGTGAATACATCTTCTCTATTTAAATATTTTTTCTTTACAAGGAGGTGGGATTTTTTTTTAAAAGGACCTGGTAAATGCAATTGAAGAATATATAGATTTGCAAAAATATCACTCAAGAAGGAAAATGAATAACTAATACAATTTATATTTAGGTATTCATCATCTTTTAATGAAAGAGTCACAATTTCCTATTAAGTGAAGAAAAAAACTAAGTTACAAAAAGATTAACAATATTTGTTACACATTTCATAGTTTTTGAATACATTTTGTACATGGTGAGAATTATGTATGTTTTCAAATACATGCTTCATGAAAGATATTTTTATGTCAACTTGTAATAAGTCATGCATTTTATAGTTGTAAGATTTTATGTTGCAGAAGGAAGCTTATAAAAGGTACTAGAGTGTCATGATCTATGAGCATTTTATGCTTCTTTATGTGGTCCCTAGTACAAAACTTTGTAATCATCCTCAATCATGTAATTTTTGAATTTTTTTTAGTATTGGAAGGTAAATTTCCATAAATTTCAGTGGTGTCAATATTTTTTTCAATTAAAACACCACTAAACATTATAATTGAAGTAAAAAATTATGCTGGCAGTAAATACGAGTCTTCATTTAGACATCTTTTCTTCCATCCTATCCAAAATCACATTTTCATCACCCCTCAAGGTATGTGCCAATGATGGCTTTTCCTTCATTTATGTCCACTCAAAAGAAAGTCTTCTCTCAATCTATCCATTATCCAACTCATATTTTCCATCCTTCCATCTAGCCTAACCAATCATTTGCATAAACTTCACCTAGTCATCCACTTCATCTCCCTTTGTCGTTACCCTACCAACATCTTTGAGCATATTGTCAAAGGATATGATCCATTATTGCGTGTCCTTCAATAGCACCATACAAAGACAAATATTCTTGAGTCCTTCCTCTATGTCCTATCAAGATTCTATCATCTTCCCAAAAAGTTAAAAAGTAAAAAAAAATTGTTTCCTTGATGAAAACTTGGGAAATAGACGTCTTGGTAAAACCAAAACAAAATAAAGACAAATAATTTCATCCACTTGTGAAAACCTAGAAAATAGGCACTTTGGTAAAGTACCATGATGAAAACCTGGAAAATAGGTGTAATGTATAATCTATGAACTTCTTGCATTCCATACTTGGGGCCAAGCTTCATCTATATCTTCCTATAATATCATACCACTTTCACTTCCTTTATTATCCTATGTCCCCCATATCCATTATCTTATAAGCATCCATATCCCCTTAATTCCAAATTTGATCTTGACAAGGCTAGGGATCTCCCTAGACACATCACATATCTTATCCCTTATCCTATCCACATCCCTTTGGTCCATATCCCTTATATATCTGCATTCTTGTGGTCCATATTATCTATTTTATCCTAGCCTTTGGTCCATATTCCCTTGTCCATTATTGACCATGTTTGTCCTACCATTATCCTATCCAAATCCCCCTCTTAGTGTTGATAGAAAATAAGGACATACAATAAAAAACATGTTTTCAATATCCTCTTGATATGTCCATTGCATCACATGCCATGTGGTGCACCATTTAAGTACCCTATCTCGTCATGTCCAATCACCAAGCTAGGTAAAAACATGTTATCTAATCCTTGGCATCCAAACATCTTCAAGACATACTAAGCGGCCTTTTTCCTTCATCCATCTACCAGTCCATTCATTAATTCGTTATTTCCTTACGTTGCTAGACACTGGGGGAAGTCTTAAAGTCCTGAAAAAAAATCCAAAAACATTCAAATATTTTTCCTAAAAAAATCATAAAAAGTCTTGAAAAAAATTTCAAAACATTCAAAGAATCATCCTTAGAAAAATCCAAAAAGATTGTTAAAAAGGCCTAAAAAAAATCGTTACATGACACACATTTATGTATGAATATATATACATAAATATATATGTATATATGACAAACACATATGTATATACATTTATACATACATAGAATTTTCAATTTATTTAACTCATTTTAACTTGTGTACATTTACATTTAAATGTAGTAATTGATTTTAGTGAAATAATGTAGTTATACTTTAATTTTTTTCAATTAAACTCTAGGAAAAATATATAGACTTCATTTTATAGTATATAAAATCTTTCAGGTACACACATATCTAGATATTATTAGACATCATGGTAGATCCACCAATTCCCCCTCAGGACCTTTTTGCACAAACTAATTAGGAAATTGATAAATTGAGAGAGTCCATAAATAGTGGTACTAGCTCTAGTGTTTATAAGAGTATATGTTACTCCATACTTGATACTTGAATTTGTAGTGATGAATATGTAGGTGAGAAATTAGTGTGAGCACTGGAATACTCTATTGCATCCCTCAATCTCATCTTTGAATCTCAATCTTACTGAACAATGAACAAAATCCACAAGAAAAATGGTTAAATTCCTAAAGTCATCGCCATACTCCCCAAGATGTATTAGATTGTTATTTTTTTCCTTCTCTCTCAAGACTGACCTATCACACGTGTCACCTTTCTAGAGACTTTGTGATATATTTTTTTGGCTTCACAATTTGGCCTGAAATGGAGCTTCTACAATTGATCATCTATCATCCAACAATGATTCATGAATATTTTTATTTTTGTCTATTCACTCATTAATATTATACTTGGTAAAGTTTGAAAAGAAATTCACCTTCATTAATAGTTTTGCAAAAAGATAACCACCTTAGCAGATTAGATCTTATCACTAATGCAAGTCTCATTTGGACAACCTGGCATCCCCGTCATTTCATTCGACCAATCAAAAAAGAGACAGTTGTAAATAACATTGGTCCCACCTCACAGTCATCCTATTTCCCAATCCATTTGGTAGCATCTTGTGATCCTGCAAAGAATATCGATCGATTACTTTTGATCACTGGATCATGGGAGCCATAGATCTTCGTAGGAACTTAACTTCCTGTTAGTTCTTGGGAAAGTATTCATTGATAATCTTCTTTGACAACTTGCAGGATCACCATAGATTTAAAGCATGTGTAGAAATATGGGAAATTTAGTAGCTTGACATTTAACCCAAGATATAATGTAAGGTATTTCTAACACAACACTGACTCAACAACTTGGATAGATAGCAACAAGGCATGATACCAGGATCAAATTTGGTAGAAGATGAAATTAGTGTGGGAACACAACATGTAACAAAGATTAAAGATGACTAATACATCTTAGATTTAAAACATTCAAGGCCCATGACTTACAAAAAATAAGATTTATGCACATATAATTAAAATGGGGCCCCAACATAAAGTTCATAAAATACCTAGGGAAATAAAAAAGGTCCCCAATGTGAAAATGACTTAACCCATCTTAAGTGATACAAAGGTAAGAAAACAACATAAAACTATTGGAAATACAAATGGGAAAGTAGTACTGAGAGGGGTGGGGGTGAATTAGAACTTACTAACTTCTATCCTTTTAAACTGTTAGAACTTTATGCATCATGTAAACATAACTTGAACAATCTAAGTAATATATCATGTCAAGCAACATACATGAAATCACACATAACACAATAGATTTGATAACCCAAAAACCCTTGAAAGGTAAAACTGGGGTGGGGATGACACCCACAAATCCTCATTACTGTAGATAATAAATTTTGCCTATCAGGGCTTACAAAATTTGATCATATCATGATCTACCCTGTGAAAGGTCTCCTCTGTTAAAAGCTAAGAGACTTATTCAGGCTACCTTGTTAGAGGATTTGTAAACTTACAATAAAGTAAGCACTCGGTAAAGAGATTTACAAAAGTTTGCTAAGACTATGCGGTTAAGAGATTTACCCTGATACACTGGTTAAAATGTCTTAGTATATGATCCTTCAGTTTGCACTGATATGCTAATTACAAATCTTCTCTTTATTGTATGATTGTGATCTCTTCTATCTAATCTTTCTTGATTCTATCCTTTCACTGCTCTACTCGGTCACTGAACTTGATCTAAATACTTCTCCTTATCATTTCCTCATAGTCACATAATCACAGTATTCATCTGATCTCAATGTCTCTATTTCTCTCTCTGATTCACACACATATCTCTATCCTAGATCTTTCCTTTATATAGTAGCAAAAACATTTTACCGTTACAAGATCTACGGTCTAGATATATTCCTATTGCCGCCTATACTATACAATTTTCTGATTGGCTAAAGGTTATACATAGGGATCAATGATAGAAATATGGATGTGTAACCACCTCCGTGATTACCTCAATAGACAACATACAAAATATAATTATCCTAAAAAATGGTTTACCTTGATCATTGTGCCATTTCAGACTTGTATGTCAATTCTATCTAACTTAGCAAAAGTTATCCCTGGCACTCGACATCAACTATCCTCGGCATCTGTTGAACTTCTCTATCACTCAGTAATCATTGATATATGTAGCTTGGCAATAACTATACTCAGCATAGTACAAACATATTGTGACCGTGACTTTACTTAGCAATACTCCTGCTCGGTAAGTATACAATACAAAACTCGGCCTTTACAGAATGACTCGGTCACAGTGATGACCGATCGTCCTTGCCTAGATATATGACTAAGTGTAAGACACTAATAGTCAACAAAATTATAGAGATCTACAATCTCCCCCTTTGACATTAGTGGAAAAAACAATTTGTCATGACATTCGTATATACAATTACAAAAATATGTTTGTATAGCCTAAAACTCCCCTTGAGATATATATACATATTCAAAATTGTGTTACCTATCCCTGTTCACACTCGTGTCATGATAATTCCCCCTTGTTTTTGACATGACTAATTTCCTCATCAGTAGGTAAGTTACAAATTTTCTCCAGAAAAGGTCTGTGTAGCACCATGATCATGTATAATGCATCTATCCATGCAGTTGAAGTGAGATTTAACACTTCAGTTTGTACTTCTAAATCAGTGGCCAGACTAATGAGACCTTCGGCTGTAGACAAATGTGAATCACTCTGGATCAATGTTTTAGCCTTGGCTAATTTTCTCTGTATAGCCTCCAGATGTGGTGTAACAATAGTTTGAATAGAAAGTAGGTGAGAGAAAATCTTGCCATCATTTGCCATCAGATCAGCTAACTTATCCTATGTCTACATTACCTTAACATAATGCTCGGCACTGGTGCTGGCATCCAAAGTCAGGGACTGACTTGAAACTTTGATCTCTTGCTTGAGAGTTTCAAGCAAGTGTTGGTTCTCATATGTGAATAGTTCAACATTGCATATCTTGGGCAGTAAAGACTGTTCATCCACAACTAATCTCTCGGTCTCCTTTACCAAAGTTGACAACTCAACTTGTTTTACTGCTATCTCGACATATATCTTATCCAGCATTTTTGTCTCAAATCTGCGTTTTGACCATTCAAATAGCTTATCACTTGCACAAATCACGTCATTATTTACTTTCTAAACAATATGTACAAGTTTTTCCAATATGGGAATGGAACTATTTACATCATATAAGTCATAAACTTCATTAAATATGTCCTTAATTTCATGAACCTATTTTTGCTAATGCTCCCGTCAGAGTTCTGCTTGTCTACTTTTCCTTGTCAGCAAATCTTTCATTATCTGTAGCTGCTCAAAAGTAAGGTTATTAGTATCCCATTTAGGAATAAAAATTTCTTCATCAATTGTTACCTCATCTTTCTCCTTTTGTGTCCTCGGTGGAGTACTTCCACTTGAAAGCTGTACAAGAGCTTTGATGGCCTCTTGTTCCTTCGGCGCTTGTTCTTCAATGAATTTTCCTCTACTGTTTCCTTCTTCTTTCTCCTTTTCCTCGGCATGAGGTCGAACAACTTGGCCATCTAGCTTCATTCCATGTCCTTCTGTGCTATGTTCTTCCTTAGGAGGACTTTGAATTTTATCTTCTACTTTAACTTCTTTCTCGGTAGAGTGAGTTAGTGGTACCAACTTGATTGATTCCTCGGTAAGATTTGTATTGACTAACTTATCAACAGTAGCAACTTTAGGTATAGGAAGATTATCAATGGTAGATTGTGTGCTCGTGATGGTGGGATAATCCTTGACTTGCAATAGTACAGTGTTACTACCTAGCAGAGGTGTTCCAGTTGTTGTGTTCTTTAAATCATCCTCAGTTAGGAACGAGGTCTTAATGGGGTTCTCCTCCGGTATATCAACAATATGAACCTCAAAAGTATCGTGTGATTTCACTTCCTTAGGAGTATCAGTCTCCATTGTAATTTTCTTGTTGTCAGGTTCAACAACTGTTGAAGTGGTTGCAACTGAACTGTCATTCTTTCCTTCATCCTTGTCTTCTACCAGGGCGGGTAACAAACCAAACACTACCTTCCAAATTTTCAAACTTTCTTGAACAACATCTTCAATCTTGTGTTGAAGGATAAGATAGGCTCTAAGTTTAGGATCAAACTTTCCTTTGTATTCGTTAATTGTCTTTTTGATATTTGTGGGAGTGAGAGTGGATTCAACTTGTGCTAATGTACTCTCTCTTATCTCCTTCTCGATTTGTAAAGCATACTCCCACTTTTGTGTGACTTTGTTGCACAATTCCTTTGGAATCCTATTTTCAATTTCAATCGGCAGCATCTTGAAAGTGCATAACATTTCAAGAATAGCATCCTCAACTTTTTCTTTATCTCCAATACTCAGTGGTCCAAACTTTAATTTCTTCACTTCATCAACTGCAGCTGTGCTAGTAATCTTACTACATAATTCATCAACAGTGAGTTGATGTGAACCCTGTTGTGTTGCCTTCCCCTTTATTGCTTCATCACTTTGTGTTTCTTCATCATCTTTTGGTAGAACAAGTTTCCTTCTTAGCTTCTTCATAACCTTGGTCAACACTGTCTTGGATTGAGCAGATTTTTGCTTTGCAAATGCATGAGGCATCTTAGGAGTCTCAGTAGTAGTCCTTCTTGGTTGAGGTCTAAGTGATGGTGTCTTAGACACTTTGCATTTCAACACCCTTCTTTTAGGTGGGGACTCAAAAATTATTGGTTTCTTTTCTTCTTCTTCTTCTATCTCACTACCACTTGTTGCACTCTTCTCATCTTCTCCTAACCCTTGGGTTAACTCTAGTGGTGCAACATTGCCTGATTCTTTAACATATTCTTCCAGATTCTTCACTATTTTCTTTCTTCTTCTCTCAGTGGTGGCAACCAATAATCCCAAAGAGATCTTGGATTTGGCCTCTTCAAATGTACCAAAGTAAGGAGCCTTGTTATCAATTTCCTTAGCTAGGAGGGCTATGATTGCAATAGTAGCTTCATCAATATTGAGTTCATAGGGTAGTGGCATCAACCATGAAACCCTAGGTAGGACTGCCTGTACATAGGTAAAGTCTGTGTCTACTAGAAAACATATGTCTTTACTATATTTCTCAATTAGAGACACAGGGACTCTAGTCCTATTCCTCATCTTCTTCTTAAAATCAATGAAATAATTATCCATTATCCCTTCAAAATCATCACCACTCTCATTTATGAAATCATTTATCTGAACAATAATGGGTTTCTTCTTATCCCATTTCACATCACCATGTGTAGGAAAACACTTTTTAACATAAAAGAATATATAGATCAGCAAGGAACCAAACTTACACATAGAGTTCTTCACCGTCCTAATGGAGTTCAAGTTCTCAGCAAGTTGAGTCAACTGGAGCTCAGCAAGATCATATGTGTGCCCTTTCTTTATTATCTTCCAAGCTTGGTCCACTGCCATACAGGGGATGTTGTCCAACCGACTGGATTGGTAAAACTTATGTGAGATAACTCTAACAGTGAAGTCAATTTACGGATCAGTGATGGTGGAAATTTTCATTCCACATTTGTTCCAGGCTGCCTATGTGTTCACTTGAATATCCTCTTTTCCTGCACATTTCATTGTTCTCTTTCCGTCAATGGTAGGGTAACCAATGACATCATGTATAAAACACCTAGGGTAAGAGGGTTTTTATGAGGTTTTTGACATACTTTGATAACAAACCCTAACAAAGAAAGACCAGGAAAGCCTGAACCATGGATACCTCTGAAGGTGGACATGTAGGTCATCCCAAATTTGCCTTAACATAGTTGCCTTGCAGAATGATAGCATATATTATATGTTCTAGAATTTACACTTCTTAGCAATATCGTGCTATGAAATCTTAGGAATTTGCAGTTAGATATCAAATATTTTAATTAATTCTTTGAATTAAATCATGAGTATGATACATACATCATAAAAATGGATTGTATCAACTAGATCTTTGATTAGATAATTAAAGAAAAAATACATAAGAATCAAGAGAGGAGAGAAATAGAACAATAAATAACTCTAAGATTTGTATTAAATATGAGCTATTTTGCAATACAATACGCATATATGTTTCAGAATACTTAAAATCTACAACAAAAGGACTTTGGTTCTCATTAAAAACTTGACCTCTTTTACAACCTCAATTTTATTTAAATAGATTGAACATCAAAATTCTCACAAAAATATCGAAAGACTAGTATTCTTCTTCAATACCTCAAAATGCGGAACCTAACTTATGGCACTTATTACCCTTTTATTGGAACAAGGGTAGAAACAAGATACAGGCCATAAGTTGATAGATATTTTTTTCCATATTTTAGTCCCTGTATGTAAAATTAGCTTATGGGTTTGAATGAGCTAAGTGTCGGGTTTTCATTTTAGGAAATGAGTCGTACTGTTGAAGATTTGGCAGCAAGCTAGTGTTGACTGTATGTTTGTCATTGATGACAACATATGGTATGCAACATGCATTGAAGTTATATGAAGAAAGCCTTGAGCATATGTTGTATGGATATGTTATCAGCATGATTGTTGGAATTAGGAGAGATAGGCACTGAGAGGGGAGGGGTGAATCAGTGCCTTCAAAAACTTTACTTGTAAACCTTTCAGATCTATGACTGTAAACAATGATAACCTTGCAAAATAACTTGTATCTAATTACATGTATCAATCATCCATTTAACTTATGAAAGTAAAAAACATGAAATCAAAATAGTAATCACATAACACAAGTATTTTGGTAACGCAGAAACCCTTGTTAGAAGGTAAAAACTGCGGTGGGGATGAAACCCACAAATTCTTCACTACTGCAGATAGAAAAGGTTTGCCTGTTAGGGCTACAA
The DNA here is from genome assembly GCA_027943335.1 of Chamaecyparis obtusa. Taxonomy (NCBI): domain Eukaryota; kingdom Viridiplantae; phylum Streptophyta; class Pinopsida; order Cupressales; family Cupressaceae; genus Chamaecyparis; species Chamaecyparis obtusa. Next base: position 175,174 of record BSBK01012534.1, on the reverse strand, counting down.
GTTTTGATCACTTCTGGTGATCTTACCCTGTTAGGAGTAACATGTTAGATCAGCTAGATCTACCCAGTTATAGGATTTTAACAACACTAATGAAGTGTGTACTCGGTTAAGAGATTTACATGAGACTGTTAAGTCCACTCCGTTAAGAGATTTATCCAAAAACTCTATTACAATTGTTAGAAAGCAATAGGAAATTATTTGCTAATTGACAACTCAATTGTCTGATATAGATCTATAAGTTCTGAATGTATTTCACCTTTACTATGATGAATCTCTACTCTAAACTGCTTGGTAGCCTTTTCTGATTCTGCTTAATCTAATATCTTTTGCAATTTGCTCTGTTAACTTATAGACTTGAAGTTAGGCAAGTGCTTCAAGTTTCTCCTTGATTCATATGTCCATTCTCACATTAGTTCACATCACAAATGATGTAAACATACATTTATATAGCGATATGCTTTTGCCGCTTTAACAAAATTAGGTTACACAACTTAGTCATAACCCTAAGATCTACGGTGTACAAAAATGACCTAGATCAAATTATTACATAAGATATACATTGCATTTAATGAATATCATAACAATAAATATTCCTTGATCTTGGTAAAATGTTTTTTGATCTGTTGTAGCCATTTGCATAGAAGAATGTGCCATTTCAGATTACTATGTCATTTTCTGTGATCCTCGGTAAACATTGTATAAACTTCTCAGTATATACTATGATGCTTAGTGTTTACTGTCTGTTGGTGTCGATGATGTTGTTGCTCGGTAAATTGTGTAGTGCTTAGTGTGTAAGCTTTACTGACTAGTCTGTCTTGCTTCTAGTTACCGATTTGCTCAATGTAAGTGACTAACCGATATCTTTCAAAACCTTTGATACTAATGACAACCTTGAATGCTCAAGAGAGATAAAAATCTTCTCCTTTGGCATTAGTATCAAAACTTGAATGTATATAGACAAAATTTTTCTATTTATAACTTATATCTTCGCCATATACATATGTGCTTATCAAAATTTCTAAGTACTCCCCCTCGGTGCATGCTCCTGGTTAATATGTAGTATATGTAGCATCTATGTACATATTTATTTGGCATATTGACATATACATTGCTTTCCCCCTTTTTGATAGTAATGCCAAATACAAAAAATTTAACAGTATACTCACATTTTGTCAAAAATATGCTGGTGGGTTTTCTTTACTAACTCCAAGAGGTTTTCCCATTCCTCTTTCAAGTTGGTGAGAGCAATGTGCTCAAGACTGACTTGTGCATGCATGTCAAAGATGTTATCCAACACAAAAGTTTCTAGTGTTGCAACAAGTTGTTCTGCTTTGACAATGTGGGCCTCAAAATTTTTTAGGTATGGAAGGAGTTCTGTCTGTAACTCAGTGACCTGATCAGTTATGTGCTCTTCTTGTTTCTTTAAATCTGCTATTAACCGCTTGAGTTCCTAAAGTTGGTGAATGTTCTTTTTGAACGCATTTGGCTCGATTATAGCTGTAGTTGTATTGACCTTGATTTCTGCTTCCAGTCCTTTTATCTTTTCACTAACTTCAACAGTGAAGGTGTCTGCAGTACAAAGCTTTAGTAAGAACTGACAAATTAGCTAGGTGATAGATTTTATCTCAGGGATTACCTCAGATAATTTGACCTTCTTAATTGCCACTTCTTGGCTGATTTTCTCTGCTAGTTTATTCTGTATCCTTGACTCTACCCTTTCTTCAATCCATTTGTTTGCATCGGTATCCAAGGAATTGATCTTCTCTATTAATATAGAAAGTTGATCTATGATGGGAGTATCTTCATCAACATTCACCTCAGGTACTACCTATTGTAGGATATCCCTCACATCTGCTAGAATTTATTTTCTCTTAGTTCCTTGCTTCAACTTCTCTTGAGCTGCCTTCCTTGAACATAATTCCCCATATTTTCTTAGTTCTTCGGTGCTCAGGGTCCTCGGGTCACACTTAGGAATAATTATCACTTCATCTAGAGTGACCAACCCTTTTCCTTTCTTTTTCTTCTTCTTCTCCAATAATAATGGTGATTTCTTCTCAATAACAACAAGAGACTTGTCTCCAGTCTTCAGAGTATCCTTCTCGGTTGACACACTCTCTTCCTTCTTTTGCTCCTCGGTGGCCATTGTCTCAGTTGATGGAGTGGGAGCCTCGGATGTGGTGTCGGTTGCCTTTGTCTCATTTGTTACCTTTGGCTTGGTGGAATGTGCCTCTATTTTGTTAGGCTCATCTGTCTATGTAGGTTTCTCTATTTCTTGTACCCTTGTGGTGTCTTTTTGTTGCTCAGGGTCTGAGCCATCGGGTTGTACTTGTGAAATGATTTTAGTTGCTTCTGAAAGTACAGGAAGCTTACCCGATAATGATGTGAATGCACATTCAGTGGCTTGTGCTTCATCTTGATTGTTTAGGGGTGCAATATTTACATCCTCATCTTCCTTGTCATCAGGATCACCATTTGTGATGTTCTCAATGAGTACATCATCATCGATTTTCTTCTTCAGTTGGATCTCTACTGGATCTGATGCATCTTGTGAAACATTTATTTCTTCCTTTTTCTCGGTGATATCAATTACCTCACTAACTGATATACTGGTGTCCTTTGACTTCTTTGCTATGCCACCATCAATATAAATACCTTTACCTTTGGAATCTTGTCTCTTCTTAGACAGGTTTAAGAATGCCTTTTGCTCAGCTTTTTCTCTGGCCTAAAAAATAGATCTCCATAGAGAATCGCCAGTCTCATCTATGTTTTCCATGTTCTCATCTAGTATTGTCATGGCCTGGTGCTTTACCATAAATCTTCCTTGGTAGTTAGCCACGTGTTCATCAATTTTTGGTATACTGAGATGTGGGGCTGCCCGAACTAGAGATCTTCCTCTCTTTCTTTTCTCGATTTCAAGTGCATAAGCCCACTTTTGATTTATCCTGTCATCCAACTCCTTCAGTAATGAACATGAAAATTCCAATGGAACTCTCTTGAATTTTATCATCATTTGGATGACTGCCTCTTCTATCTTGGTTTGATCCTCAGTTGACATCTTGTCAAATTTGCCTATTTCTGGATCAGCAAGGTCTTCGTTCTCAATTATATCTTCAACGACTTCATCTATTGACCTTACCTTGTTGTTGACCACCTTGAATTGATTGATGTCATCTTCATTTTTAGTCTCCTCAAGGTCTTCTCTACCTCTTATCAGTCTCCTTCTCTTTGGTGCCTCATCTGCAACCTTGGATCTTTTCTTTACATAAGTCTTAGTCGGTGTAGCTCCCTTTCATTTTATTACCTTTTCTGCTTCCTTCTTTTATGGTGGTGAAGCTATAGTTGATGATCTTGTCCTTATATCTTCTTGTACTGGTAACTACTTCTTCTTAGGAACTTTGGGAGGAGGAACCAGTGTGGGATCTTTTTCTTCTTCAGACTCGGTTTCCTCACTATCATATGGCTTGTCAGCTAACATTAACTAACCTTTGATTGCTTGTTCAATCGGTGTCTCCTTAGATGAGTTACAGACATCTCCAAATCTAGCAGTAAGATCTTTCTTCATCTTCTTTTCCCTTCTAGACATTTTACTGATCTCTATGCCTATAGTGATTCTAGATTTGGCCTCTTCATATGTTCTAAACCTAGTGGCAGTGCAATCTTTTGGTAATGCAAGCAGTGCATTAATAGATTTCAGTGCGAAATCATGGTTCATTTCATAAACCATAGGTGGCAACCATTTTGATCTAGGTTCAACTAATCTTATCATGGAATGATCTATGTCTACTACAAAACAAATGTCTGTCTCAAATCTTTCAACTAATTCCCTTGGAATTCTACTTCTTTGATGCATTTTGGTCTAAAATTCTTTGAAGTATGCATCAAATTATATATTCAATTTATCTCCTAACTTACTTATCATCTCGATAATCTATACAGTTATTGGTTTATCTATTGTCCAATTTACTTTACCGATGCCAGACACATACTTTTGTAGATAGAAAAATATACAAACAAGTAGTGATCCAAACTTACATGTGTTTGACTTCTTTGACCTTATAGTCTTCATGTTTTCCTATAGTTGATGTAACAGTACCTCGGCAATATCAACCTAGTGACCTTTCTCCATGATTTTGTATGCCATGTCTACTACACTATAGGGTACGCTATTGAGTCTGCTCGATTGAAATATTTTGTACTTGATTACATGTGCTGCGAATTTAACTATTGGGTCTTTGATTGATGAAATTTTTAGTGGCTGACCGTCCCATTGAGCTCCAGTGTTCTTCTCAACATCAGGTCATGACGAACTATGGAAGGCTTTTGCCTTGTCAGTTGTAGGGAAGCCGGTAACCCTACTGATCATTTTCTTAGTGACCTCTATTAGTTTATCTAGCCAGAATATTCCATCGTGATACTTACTCAATATGATTCTAATCCAATCTATCTTAAATGAATGCAGATAGTATGTGACACATGATAATCCTAATTCCTCAATCTTATTGTATTCTTGTTTTAATTTTCCATCGGTGCCACAGAGTTTTTGATGTGCTGCAATAGTTTCAAAGTCTCGTACTTCTCCAATTTTGCAATGAATATACGCTCTTACGTCTTCCTTCAATAAAACCCTATTTGGTATGCTTGAGAAAGCACCCATTGAATCTTTTTGTGATGCGACCTTGGGATGTGGCTTGAAATTAGGTTCATCAAAATTTTCCCTTACAATTAGATTAAATTCTTCCTCAACACTTTGTGATTTGCTAGCCGATGATGTAGATGCCATAAATTGATTTAGGGTTTCGGCTAGCAGCAGGTTAAAAAAGTGTTTGATAGCAAATGAACTTACTCGGAATCATTGAAGAGTGATGTCGGTTCAATCTACAATAGCCTTGAATCCTTCTGAAAATATTTTAGCTCAAACTTTTCTCTGTGAAATCTTCGCTCTTCAAAATCACAATGTAAAAATGAACTCTGTTTCTCGTGTATTTATAGACTTTTCGATATTCCCACTCAAACTTTTATGCATTTAATGCTTGACCTAACTTTTAGTACATAACAGTTGTCAACTCGGTGATGATAACAATTTACTTGTCGCTCGGTTAACATAGGATTTCTCTATTGGTTTGCACTGTTGTCCGGTTAACCTTGTGTAGTGATTATCGATGGGTAACCAACTCTCCATCTCTCTTTTATTGACTATATAACATTGTTAGCTCATAACCTATAAGCCATAATGCATCTTTATTCATGTTGATTTGGTATTTGTACATCATGTATAAGGAACTGTATGTAAGATGTTCTCACTATAAATATCAGTCCCATACATACCTTTGTCACCTTAAGTGGAGTTACCGATGTCATCCAATCCAGTGGATGAGGTTTCACTGACAACATTACTTGACTCAACATTCTCATTAGATGCCTTTCTCCACATCATGTTCCTTATCTTCATGATATCTGAAATAGTGTGTCCACTCTCAAATAAATGATTTTCTTTTGGTGCTTGGTCTCTGCAGTCCTTGCTTAAATGATTGACTTTATGATAGTGCATACATGCCATTCCAGTGCTTGTCCAGCTTCTTGATTGTCCAATCCATCTCTTTCTGTAACAATTTTCTGCAATGTGTCCATATCTACCTTAAGCAATATAGTTAGCCCATGTGTTATAATCCCAAACATAAGAATTACCTTGTCTCTTCGGTTGATAAGGCTTTCGCTATGTTTTCTGCTTAGGAGTCCATACTTGTTTCATCTTAGCCTTACATTTTCATGTAGTATGTCCATGTTTATTACAAGTATAGCATATTTTCTCCACAGTTGTATTGTTAGAAATATCATTCTGTTTAGCTCTACACTCATAAGCTTGGTGTCTAAACTTACCACAATAACAACAATATCCATTGAATTTAGGAGTGACAGGAGGTTTACCTTGTGCTTTTCTTTTACACACATTAGATGCATGTCCCAGTTTGCCACAGTGATAACATGTCAACACTTTAGGTCTTTATTTTTGATTTTTGTTGACTTGTTCAACTTGTTGCGATGATTCTCCTTCGCTGGTACAGCCTATTCCATCTCTACTCCCAAATCTTCTTTGATTAATCAGAAAGTCATCAATCTTCTTTGAACTATCCTCAGCCAATTTCTTCATTTCATTATGTTGCTGCTGAGTTTTCACTTCATTTCTCAATTTTTCATTCTCTTCTCTGAGTCTTGCAACTTCTTCAAGGTTTCTTGACAATTCTCCATTTACTTGGTTTACCTCTTGATTCAAAGTCATCATTTGATTAGATACTTGGAAGTGACGATCAGTGAGTCTTTTTATTTCATTTTCTTTAGCTTGAAGTTGTTCAACCATTTGTCTTCGGTCATCAATAGCCAGTTTCCTTTCTTGCTTGGCTTGTCTAACATTGTTCATATTCTCAACCATTCTCACCATCTGAGATTCTTGACTGATTTGTAGTGCTTTCACCTGATCAAGTAAGTGCTGATTCTTTTCAGACAAATCAGTGATTATACTTTCAGATCCATCCAAGATGCTTCTAGAACTAGATCCAATATGCTCAAACATTTCATCAATGGATTCTTCATGGTAACCGATCTCATTTTGTAGAATATCTAGGTTCTTCCTTTCAACTAATAGTTTCTTTAGTCCTTCTCTAGCTTTCTTAAATTGTTCAACAAACATCTGCATCTGTATCTTCCAATTCTCAATAGTCTTATCAAGCTTATATCTCTCCATGACTTAGATCTTTACCCTTCAATGGTTAAATTGTTCAATAAGAGAACTATGCTCTGATACCAATTTTTGGAATAAGGAAAGATAGGTACTGAGAGGGGAGGGGTGAATCAGTGCCTTCAAAAACTTTACTTGTAAACCTTTTAGATCTATGACTATAAATAGTGATAACCTTGCAAAATAACTTGTATCTAATTACATGTATCAATCATCCATTTAACTAATGAAAGTAAACAACATGAAATCAAAATAAAAATCACATAACACAAGTATTTTGGTAACGCAGAAACCCTTGTTAGAAGGTAAAAATTGTAGTGGGGATGACACCCACAAATTCTTCACTACTGCAGATAGAAAAGGTTTGCCTATTAGGGCTACAAGTTTTGATCACTTCTGGTGATCTTACCCTATTAGGAGTAACATGTTAGATTAGCTAGATTTACCTAGTTATAGGATTTTAACAACACTAATGAAGTGTGTACTTGGTTAAGAGATTTACATAAGACTGTTAAGTCCACTTTTTAAAGAGATTTATCCAAAAACTCTATTACAATTGTTAGAAAGCAACAGACAATTATTTGCTAATTGACAACTCAATTGTCTGATACAGATCTATAAGTTCTGAATGTATTTCACCTTTACTGTGATGAATCTCTGCTTTGAATTGCTTAGTAGCCTTTTTTGATTCTGCTTAATCTGATATCTTCTACAATTTTCTCTGTTAACTGATAGACTTGAAGTTAGGCAAGTGATTCAAGTTTCTCCTTGATTCATATGTCTATTCTTGCATGAGTTTACATCACAAATGATGTAAACATACATTTATATAGTGATCTGCTTTTTCCGCTTTAACAAAATTAGGTTCCACAACTTAGTCATAACCCTAATATCTACGGTGTACAAAAATGACCTAGATCAAACTATTACATAAGATATACATTGCGTTTAATGAATATCATAATAATAAATATTCCTCGATCTTGGTAAAACATTTTCTGATATGTTATAACTGTTTGCATAGAAGAATGTGACATTTCATATTACTATGCCATTTTGTGTGATCCTCGGTAAACACTGTATAAAATTCTCGGTGTATACTGTGATGCTCGGTGTTTACTATCTGTCGGTGTCAGTGATTTTGTTGCTCGATAAACTATGTAGTGCTCAGTGTGTAAGCTTTACTGACTAGTCTATCTTGCTTCTAGTTACCAATTTGCTCAATGTAAGTGACCGACCGATATCTTTGATAACATTTGATACTAATGATAACCTTGAATTCTCAATAGAGATAACACATGATATCATAGAAGCAAATGTTGATTTTGAGTGTAGACAGTTGTGTAGATGTTTGTAATAGCCGTGTTCTTGACAGTGTTGCAAGCAAATTTTTGTATGGAATTCATAGTATGGTTACTATGGAGCCTTGCATGTTTATATTTGTGTTGTAGACGTAATAATGAAGCTATGTTCATGAGCACAAAGTTAGTTGTGCAGTTGAAGTTGAGCTACGATTTTTATATTTTCCAGTTACAGTTTCAAGAGATTATTTGTTGAGAGCTGACAATATCTATATTGTTTCTATAGTTGCACCTATCATTATGGTATGCGTGTTTGGTTATGAGTGAAGGTTGTTTGGTTAAGAGTACATAATGTATCTCAGCTTGAGAGTTAAGTTTCAATTATTTTGGTGGAGCTGACTATGTGAAGTGACAAGTCTACTCATATTGGGTTGCGTGGTCCTATTTGTGTTATGTGCTTAGTATAGCCATTGGAGTTGTTGTTGGTGAGTTGTGTTGTTTCTCTAATATGATTTCAAGAAGGTTCTAACAGGCTGACTTGATTATATCTTTTGGAGAAGGCTACTTATAACCAGTCAGTTGTGATTGCTGATCGTGGAATGATGGAAGTAGTGTAAGAAGGTGTGAAAGTATTGATCTAGTAAAGAAATATCAATCATCAGTTGAAGATCTATGTGAAGAAGTAGAGAGTGTATACTATTGTATCATCTTAAAATGGAAGCATTTCCATGTTAAGAGTGTTTAGCCCTCTGAGTAAGTGATTTGGGATCATGTTAAGTGCCTTGATTAGGTCTTTTCATGTATCTAGCTGTTTCCCCTTGTTCTGCTTCTCTTCCCCTTATTTCTAGCCTTTTTCTGATAGTTTTCTCTGAGAATTTGCAATTTTTGACTGTCAGGGTCAAAGATGACCTGGTAGGGTCAAGGAAAACCTATACCTCGACCTAGGTTAGGGATGAACTTGACCCTGACCTAGGGTAGTGTCTACCTTATCCCTGAGCCCAGGTCAAATTTTTAGATTCTGGGAGTTACAGGATGTCGGGCTTCAGAAAGTTTCTTTTTCCTGCTTCTGGGTCAACCATTTCGGGTTTCAGAATGGTAAATCCTTAAATTGCATTTAATTTGGGTCCATTTCTAGGGGTTAAGGTTAATTGGGATTTAATTCTCCAATTTCAGCCTCTCTAGAAGTTTGTGCCCTAGATCACTATAAAAGGAAGCCTTCCTCTCTCATTTTCTCCATCAAGTTTTGCAATCTCATCTCTCAAGCTCTCAAGAAAGATCAAGAAAACATTTTTCAAGTAATCATCCATTCAAGTCTTCTTCTTCATTCAATTTATCCATTGAAGATCAAGGATTCAAGCATTCAAGTCTTTGAAGGGATTTGGTTCAAGCATTCAAGCTTCATCATTCAAAACCCTAGATCTAGCCATCATGGTGGTGTGATCTTCCTTCAAGATCCTTTATTCATCTTCAAGATCCATTCATTCTTCCCTCAAGGTGGATTCCAAGAATAAAATCATGGAGGTTTAGATTTACATTTGTTAATGTTATGTCCAAGCTTTCATATCAGTATACTTGTTTACATTCAAAATATAATTGCATATCTATTGAATTTCATAACTTTGTTGTTAGATCTACTTCTACTACTTGCTAGCATTCTCTATTTCAATTCTATTATTAAGGTTGATTCCAAACTAGGGTTTGACCAAGGAAAACCCCCCCATCCCAACAACAAAAACCCATTTTCTTGTAGGTATAGGTACAGGTACAAGAAAATGAATTGAAGTGTAGATCTGGATACCCTTTTCACCGAACTTCTGAGATTCACGAATAGAATTTTCGTTGGAGCTATTTTGGGTCAAGGATGACCTTCAGTGAGGGGTAGGATCCTACCCTAGGGTAAGACCTTGCCCTTCTATCTAGTTCAAGGATGACCTCCATTAGATCAGAAAAAAATTTATGGGTTTTGTAGATCTCGCAGTTTCGGTTTAGGAACTTGGAAATCAATAGTTTATGAGACTATTTGATAGGGTTTTTAGCCGATTCTTTTTGGAGGTAAGTAACTTTATTTCTTCATTTCAACACTATCATTTCTAGATTTACATTTCATCCCCTTACAATTCAAATGTATGTGTAAAATATTGGTCTTGGGGTCTCTTTCATGTGCAAACTATTGTTCTAGGACCCCATCCATATTTTATCTTTTACATTTTGGTGAACCCGCGATAGACAACTCTTTCTTTTGTGGTATTAGATTTACATTTTATGTTAGATCTTATGCATATAAATTTCTTAGCTTTGGCAGAATTAGATGCCCTATTGTGTTTGATTTTCATTTGAATGCATTTGGATATATCTAGATCTATTTTCTATGCATTTCTTTATTTGGTATCATGTTGCACAAGTTGTTTCAAATGTTTTCCAAAACTTTTGGGATTACACAACATCCTCCTCTTACCTTACCTTTCCATGGTGTTACACCTAGAAAGACTTCATTTAGTACATGTGATAAGGATATATTAGAGCAAGAAGATGACCTTAATCTATATCTCCATCATATTTCTCTTTATGGAGATGAGTTGAGGATTGATGTTAATTCTTCTCCTAATGAGCCTACTTTAGAATGTAATTTACCTTCTCTCCCCCCTAGGGATCAAGATTTAGTGATTTATGGCAATCCTACAATGTTCTTTATTGGCAGGGATGATAATCCTCCTATTTGGGATGAACCTTTGAATTTGGATGTTGATTACTCTCTTCCTCATGAAACCATTGTGGATGATCCCTTGGATAAGGACATTGATTTATCCCCTCCTCGTAAATAATCTTTGATATAAGAGGGTGATTTATTAATGGATGACATATTCATACATGATGATAATTCTTTTTCTAGAATACACTCCCCTTATGCAAATATTTTAGCGAAAGAAGATGATAGTATAGATTCTTTACCTCCATTTGGGATTCCTTCTAGTGATGAGGCATTAGCAGAGAATTATATGAATTACCTTAATGCTCTCTCTTTTAGTGATGATCTTATGGAGAATCAAGATCCTAATTCATCTCCTCCTATGATGTCTTCTTTTCTTCCTTCTTGTGAATCTATTTGTAGTGTTGAGACAACTAATATGGTTTTTTCGAAACCTTTGTTGACTATCAAAGGTTTTCCTCACATTACTATCAAAGGTAAACCTATGGAGTCTTTAGAGTCTTTTAATGACCAAGATTTGATAGCTCACACATATCATACAAGGAATAACTCTCAACCTAATCTGGTGGTTTCAACTTCCTTACCACCTTCTCAACCTATTCTTCCTCCTCCACCCCATCTTCCTAGCAAGGAGTATAATTTGATAAACCAATTACAAAATACCCCTGCCAAGATTTATTTATGGGAGCTTCTTCAAACTTCACCTACCTACTATTAAGCATTGCAAAAAGGTCTAGAAACTCTTCCTACTCCACCTCCTAATCAAGAGAATGTCAATAACTTCTTACAATGCATGGATGCAACCCCGGGTCCTCCTGACATTGTATTTACTCAAAAGGATTTACCTTCTAAAGAAGTTTAGAATCAATATAATGCTCTTATGGTTGCTATTTCTATCAATAAAAGTATCATTCATAGGACCTTGATTGATAATGGATCTGGACTTAATGTTTGTAGCATGGACATTCTCAAAGCAATTAATGTCAATCTTTCAACTATTCAACCTGACAATGTTCCTATACGTGGCTTTGATAACATTGCTAAGAACACTTTGGGAATCATTACCTTACCTATCAAAGTAGGTCCGATCATCCTGAATACACCTATTCATGTTATGCATGGACCTCTCAATTATAATCTTCTTTTAGGTAGACCTTGGTTGCATGAGATGCATGCTATTCCTTGCACTCTTCACCATAAAGTCAAGTTTATACATAATAAAAAGATGTATACGCTTCATGCAGATGATGCGCCTAATCCTTGTCTAAATATTCAAACCCACACTACTCATACTCCTAATAGTAATCCATCTTCCTCTAATTCTCTTCCTGACGATGATTGGGGAACCTTGGATTTTACTCCTACCTTTATTGGAGAGTATAAAGTTTTTGATCTTGATTTTATGAAGCAACAAAGAGAATTTGAACAATGAGTTTTTACTTCTAAAACCCTTTGTAATAACTTTGTCATTGCTTCTACCAATAATGAATCTGTCAAACCTACTAATGATGACATAGTTTCTACTAAAGTTCCATTGACTCCTTCTGACATGGCTTCTAGTTATAGTCTTGGTTATCATTTCCTAGTTAAATACGAATTTAATGGTCAAGGATGTGGTAAGGATAAACAGGGAATTCAAATGCCCTTACAGAGTGGGGGGCATGAGCATTCTTATGGATTAGGATTTAATCCTCAACAACAAACCAATGTTAACAACATCTCAAATAAAACTTCAAAACATGATGAATCTATGAAGGAATTTGACCAAGAAGTTCTTTTGCCTAAAATCATTCATGCTAAGATAATTACTAGACCTAAACGCAAAAAGAAACATAGTCCACACTTGAAGGCTTTTCCTTTTTGTTTATATCATATATTTCATGATCACTCTAATAATGAATGTCAAGCTTTATATTATAAGATTAGGCAGCTCATTGATAGAAAGGTTATTTATATATCATGTGGTAATGAGTTTTATTTCAGTCTTGTTTTCTCTAAATAACATTTATGTTCCTATTATGGAGCTCCACATTACGTAAACAATGTTAGCCTAATACATGGGGGATCCTTGTCTTATATAGTGTTGTGAGCAATATAATAGGTCCCCTTCCATCTTTGTTCCTACGCTTGGGGGGCAAGGATGCCAACTCCTTCTATTCTATCTTTCTGGGATCTATTGTTCCCTTGGTTAAGCAGTATCTAACTATTATGTGATATCCAATCATACATGAACATTTTGGTTTGCATTAAGGATCTTTGTCCTTGATCACAACCTAACTTATTGTTTGACATTGGGTTTCCATGGTGGATAAATCTCTCACCTTGGAAGCTGAACAGTGTGCTATCCCTCACAAGGGTTACTTTTTCACTTCTTGCATGATATCTCTTTGCATTCGTCCCTTCCATGGCTTCATAGGAGCTGTGACTTTCTTGGCTTGGATTGGGTGTTGTCTATGGATATTTTATTGATGTTGAAGAAGGTTGTATCCTTGTTCTTTTCTTTCCTTAACATGTCAAAATAGTATGTTTTTTCCATATTAAGGAGGAGGGCATATATACGGCCTCCCTTGATCTATATTATGCATTTTTGTTCTAACCTTTTGTTTTGTAGCATGCTAAATCTCGGAAGGTAACACACATAAGTTGCTAAATCCTGAAGAGACATGCATTTTTCAATTTTCAATATGCTAAATCTTGGAAGGTAATGCACATAAGTGGCTAAATCTTGAAGGGACATGCATTTCCAATTTCAAATATGCTAAATCCTCTGAAGGTAACACACATACGTTGCTAAATCCTGAAGGGACACACATTTCTAATATGCTAAATCTTCTGATGGTAATGCACATAAGTTGCTAAATCTTGAGGAGACATGTATTTCATATTCATAGTGATAGAAGAAGGTGGATCTATGGGTATTCCAGAACCCGTTAGAAGACACACCACAATTTCAAGGCATAGTTTATGGGTGAACCTGTTGGGCTCTCCCTCCAGGGTGATTCACAATAAGGTGGACATCTTACTAGATGAGGTAATCACTTTTCTCCTTTCTCTCTTTTCTCTTTCATGCTAGTAGGACTGGATCACGAAGCTATGTTATTTATAGTGTTTCTCTTGTCTTTCTTATGTAATCATTTATGCTTTTATGATAACTTTCCAAAAATTATATTAGTATGAGAAATATTTCTTAGCGAGGTTTCTTATGCTAATTGATTTGGGTTGTTTAGTACTAACCCCTGTTCTTTTGGGTTTCTCTTTTTGCACCCTCGTGCGTGTATGTTGAGTTAGAATCCTTAGAATAGGGGCTTGTGTCCTTAGCTAAGTGTTATTTTATCTCATTGTGAATCCACTTGGATCTCTTCTTTCTTCTCCTTTACTAAGAGTTTGCATCGAGTCCATACTCTTGCTAAAGTGGGGGCTTAATGTATCATCTTAAAATGGAAGCATTTCCATGTTAAGAGCATTTAGCCCTCTAAGTAAGTGATTTGGGATCATGTTAAGTGCCTTGATTGGATCTTTATATGTATTTGGCTATTTCCCCCCTATTCTGCTTCTCTCCCCCTTATTTCTAGCCTTTTTTTTATAGTTTTCTTTGAGAACCTAGAGTTTCTGACTGTCAAGGTCAAAGACAACTTGGTAGTGTCAAGGATGACCTAGACCCTGACCTAGGTCAGGGATGACCTTGACCCTGACCTAGGGTGGTGTCTACCTCATCCCTAACCCCAAGTCCAATTTTTAGATTCTGGGAGTTATGGGATGTCAGGCTTTGAAAAGTTTCTATTTCCCACTTTCGAGTCGGCCATTTCGGGTTTTGGAATGATAAATCATTAAATTGCATTTAATTTGGGTCCATTTCTAGGGGTTAAGGTTAATTGGGATTTAATTCTCCAATATCAGCCTCTCTAGAAGTTTGTGCCCTAGGTCACTATAAAAGGAAGCCTTCCTCTCTCATTTTCTCTATCAAGTTTTGCAATCTCATCTCTCAAGCTCTCAAGAAAGATGAAGCAAGCATTTCATCAAGCATTTTTCAAGAAATCATCCATTCCAGTCTTCTTCTTCATTCAAGTTCTCCATTGAAGATCAAGGATTCAAGCATTCAAGCCTTTGAAGGGATTTGGTTCAAGCATTCAAGATTCATCATTCAAAACCCTAGATCTAGCCATCATGGTGGTGTGATCTTCCTTCAAGATCCTTTATTCATCTTCAAGATCCATTCATTCTTCCCTCAAGGTGGATTCCAAGAATACAATCATGGAGGTTTAGATTTATATTTGTTAATTTTATGTCCAAGCTTTCATATCAATATACTTCTTTACATTTGAAATACAATTGCATATCTATTGAATTTCATAGCTTCGTTATTAGATCTACTTCTACTACTTGCCGACATTCTCTATTTCAATTCCATTATTAAGGTTGATTCCAAACTAGGGTTTGACCAAGGAAAACCTCCCCATCCAAACAACAAAAACCATTTTTCTTGTAGGTATAGGTACAGGACAATGAATTGAAGTACAGATCTAGATACCATTTTCACCGAACTTCCGAGATCTGTGAACAAAATTTTCATCGGAGCTATTTTGGATCAAGGATGACCTTTAGTGAGGGGTAGGATCCTGCCCCAAGGTAAGACCTTACCCTACATTCTAGGTCAAGGATGACCTCCCTCAGATTAGAAAAAAATTTCTAGGTTTTGTAGATCTCATAGTTTCGGTTTATAAATGCAAAAGTCAACAATTTTTGAGACTATTTGATAGGGTTTTCCATGAATTCTTTTCAGAGGTAAGTACCTTTATTTCTTCATTTCAACACTAGCATTTACAGATTTACATTTCATCCGCTTACAATTCAAATGTATGTGTAAAATATTGGTCTTGGGGTCTCTTTCATGTGTAAACTATTGTTCTAGGACCCCATCCATATTTTATCTTTTACAACTATTCATTGGAACTGATCAAGAGATCATGTCTAATTCACAGTTCACCAAGATCCAGATATAGTGTGTATCTATTGTGCAGAAGGTTCACCCTTCACCATTTGAGTAGTGTGCTCCGAAACAGTGTGTCCTCACCTTTAACAGGGTTATTTATTCAAGACTCCTAATAGGGTCCAACCTTTGACTAGGTCACTATACTTCATGCATTGTAAAGATCAACTCCTAACAGGGTTGTAGGATCTTCTAACAAGGATCACTATACTCTAGTGTAGTTTATAGTGGGTGCTAATTCCCATCGAGATTTTTACCTATTTTGGATTTCCCCGTAACCAAAATTTTGGTGTTGTGTTAAGTGTTATCTTATCATGTTTATGCTCAATGTTCTCATGTACTAATTTGGATAAAGAATTGAATCTTGTAGATAACTGATTCACTCCCCCCCTCTCAGTTATCTCTTGGGACTATTCCTAACAATTGGTATCAGAGCCAATTTCCTCGGAGAGAAAGTTTAATAGCTTGAGGTTGATCAGATGGCATTCTTTAGAAAAGAAAGTCCTAAGTTTGATGGAGAGAATTATCTAGACTAGAAGAACAAAATGATAACACATTTGCAGTGAATTCATTTTGAGATTTTTGAAGTAGCCACTCAAGATGTTGAGATTCCCTCTCTAAAAGATCTTGCCAAAGAAGATGCAACTATTAAACAAAAGGAAATATTCACTCAAAATGCAATTGCTGAAGAATCCCTTATCAGTGCCTTATCTGATAGTGAGTTTTCAGAGATCAAGACAGTAGATAAAGCCTAAAAAATATGGAAGTATCTAGAAGACATGTTTGAAGGAGATATCCAAGCCAAGAATGTGCGTAGAAAGACATGGAAGAAAAGATATAATAATTTGGAGATGCTACCTGAAGAGAACATCAGAGCCTATAATCAAAAAATTAATGAAGCAACTGCAGGAATCAGAAATAATGGTGGATAGATCTTAGAAGAAGACATTATGGATAAACTAATGAATACTTTGACAACAAAATATGAGAACAAGATAAACATCCTAGATGAGACTATGCTTTTTTCAAAAGACTTAAAGAGAGAGACCTTAATCAGCAAGATTTCAACATTTGAGATATCAAGATTGAAAACAAAGCCTAAAAGTGAAACATCATTCAAAGCCTCAGCCCATGGTAAGAAATCTTTGAATGTACCTTTGGTAATTTTGATGATGAAGATGATGATAAAGAACTAGAAGAATTCATTGCTATGGTTGCTAAGAAAGAAAGAAAAGGAAAAGGAAAACATGAATGTCAGTTACCATTTAAATGCTTTTCATGTAACAAGATTGGTCATTTTGCATCTAAGTGTCCTAGAAGAGTCAATAATTACAAAACTAATTACAATTCTGAGTATACAAAAGAATGTTACTATGCTGAAGATGGAGTGTCAGATGAAGATTCAACAGAAGATGAAATTGGATTTATTGCAATTGAAGATATGGAGAAAATGTTTGATGACATGGATATTGAAGATGAAAAGAAAGGAGTTAGCATTGATTTCCCAAGCAGACATCAGAACAGGCTGGATCATTGACAACGAATGTTCACATCACATTACATGAGACAAAGATAGATTTTTACATCTGGATAAGTACAAATGCATCATGGTTAGATTTGGAGACAACACTCCTAAACGTATCATAGGAAAAGGAGCTATCACTTTGGATGGAAAGAACAACACTGATGATGTTCTATATGTTGATGGTTTGAAGCATAACTTACTAAGTGTTGGATAGTTGCTTGACAAAGGATATCATTTGGAATTCAAAGCAACAAGTGCATCATTAATAACAAAGGAGTAATGATTGCATCCAGTTCAAAAACAAAAGGTAATGTTTTCAGCTTAATTCAGAAGTAAGTTATTTTGTTGCAAAAGGAGATTACAGCTGGTTATGGCACAAAATACTATGTCACATCAATTTTGACAATATAGTAAAGATAAACAATGTAAAGGTAGTAAAAGACCTCCCTAGTATTGCAAGACCAGTTGATACAATGTGCAGGGAATGTGTGATGGGAAAGCATGTAAATAAATCATTCAGAAGTAAGTAGAATTCAATAGAGAACAAACTAGATCTAGTACATACAGACCTATGTGGACCAAATCAAACAAGATCATATTATGATGAAAGGTACTTTATTTTTTTTGTTAATGATTATTCTAGAATGATGTGGGTTGCATTCTTAAGAAATAAATCTGAAGCATTTGAAAAGTTCAAAATATTCAAAGCTAAAGTTGAAAATGAGTCTGGATTAAAGATAAAATGTCCAAGATCAGATAGAGGGGGAGAATTCACTTCTGATAAATTTTATGAGTATTGCGAAGAACATGGGATAAAGAGACAACTAAGTGCACCTAGAAGCCCTCAACATAATGGAATTATAGAAAGAAGAAATAGGATCATACTTGACACAATGTGAACTATCATGATTGAAGGAAAAGTTGCACACACCTATTGGAGAGAAGCAATCAATACTGCAGTCTATACTATCAACATAATTCAATTAAGGCCAGGCGTAGACAAAAAACCTTATGAGCTATGGTTTGGGAATGTACCTACAGTAAAATACTTTAGAATCTTTTGAAGCAAGTGTTACATCAAGAGAGATGATGGTGTTGGTAAGTTTGATGCAAGAAGTGATGAAGGTATTATTCTTGGTTACTCTACTAAAAGAAAAGCTTATAGATGTTGTAATTTGAGATTGAAGAAGATCATTGAAAGTGCACATATAAAGATTGATGAAAAGTTTATGATTCAAGAGAGACTCTATGATTATGCACCTATGATCAAAGAAGAACCTAGACCTATTAGTAGAGAAGAAAATGTTGAAGAAGTATTTAACAACATTGATGTATTAATCAGTGAACCTAAAATAAGTGAAGAAGAATCACATAAGAAAGATGAGAGAGTCACACCTAATGTTCCAAAATTCACATCTAGATACAATTCAAAAGAAGATATCATTGGAGATCAAAACAAAAAAGTCATGAAAAGATCAAAAGAAAAAAGTTCAACAGTTTATGAAGCGGTATGTTTACTTTCACAAATTGAACCTTTAAGTGTTGAAGATACATGTAATGATTCAGATTGGCATGACAAAATGAAAGAAGAGTTAGATCAGATAGTTAAGAATGATATATGGGAATTGGTCCCCAGGCCTAGTGACAAAAATGTGATTGGAACCAAGTGGATATTCAAAAACAAGATGAATGAAGAAGGTACAGTAGTAAGAAACAAAACAAGACTAGTATGTAAAGGATATGCACAGAGAGAAGGAATTGATTACTATGATACATTTTACCCTGTAAGAAGACTTAAAGCTATAAAGCTATTTCTATCTTATGCAACATTCAAAGACTTTAAAGTATATTAGATGGATGTCAAGTCAACATTCCTAAATGGAGAATTGAAGGAAGAAATCTACATAGAGCAGCCTGAAGGATTTAATTTATCAGATAAACCTGACATGGTTTGTAGACTAAAGAAAGCCCTTTATGGATTAAAGAAAGCCCCTAGAGAATGGTATGAAAGACTGGATGGTTACTTGACAAAGATCAGATTCAAGAAAGGAGCAACAAATTGTAACTTATTCATAAGAGAGACACTTGAAGGATTATTACTAGTTTCTATATTTGTTGATGACATTATTTTGGTGCTAATGACAAGCTTAGTGCAGATTTTGCTAAAGAGATGCAGAGCGAGTTTGAAATGAGCATGATTGGACCTATCAAGTACTTTTTGGGATTGAATGTAAAGTAGACAGACAAAGGTATATTCATTAATCAGTCTAAGTATGTGAAAGAGATATTGAAGAAATTCAAGATGGATGATTGCAAACCATTAGGGACCCCTATGATAACAAGAA
Source organism: Chamaecyparis obtusa (assembly GCA_027943335.1). NCBI lineage: Eukaryota > Viridiplantae > Streptophyta > Pinopsida > Cupressales > Cupressaceae > Chamaecyparis > Chamaecyparis obtusa. Next base: position 155,576 of record BSBK01012534.1, on the reverse strand, counting down.
GAAATATTTCAAAAGATGATGATTCTACAATAGTTGAAAAGACTCTATATAAGTCTATGATTGGTAAACTTGTATATCTTACTCAATCTAGACTAGATATTTCTAATGCAGTCGGTATTGTTGGAAGATTTGTAGCTGAACGTAAACAAAGTCATCTTATGGCAGTAAAAAGGATATTCAAATATTTGAAAGGAACTATAGACTATGGTTTATGGTATCCTAAATCAGAAAATGGAGAACTTCATGTGTATACAGATCTAGATTGGGAAGGTTGCGTTGATGATAGAAAGAGCACCTTAGGAGGAGCAATATTTCTTAGAGATAGACTAGTTACTTGGACAAGCAAGAAGCATAATTGTATTTCTCAGTCAACAATAGAAGCAGAGTATGTAGTAGCAACATTAAACTATTCTACAATTGTTTGGATCAAGCAGATGATAAAAGATTTTGGAATCCAAATTGATTATCCTATTGTTATTCATTTTGACAACACTAGCACTATCAATATGTCAAATAATCCTTATATGATGCATGTGAAGACAAAACACATTGAGATAAAATATCACTTTCTAAGAGAGAAAGTTACAAAGAAAGATGTAAAGTTGGATTATGTGAATACTAAAGAACAGTTAGCAGACATATTAAAAAATCCATTGCCGAAGGATACATTTGAGTATCTCAGGGAGAAGTTGGGAGTAATTCCCTTCCCTAGATCTGATTAGAGTTTGAAGAAGTGCATCATTCCTCAGTGACTGATGAATGGTGGACTACTCTACTTTAGGAGTAGTACCTGTGCTTATTTGATTTTGGCACCCTTTGCCATTGATGTCAAAGGGGGAGTAAATAGTATGAAAAATAAAAAAGTTGAGGAGTATAAAGTAAGGGGGAGTATATAGTAAGAAGATGTAGCAATAGATATTCAGAGCATTCAGTAGTAGATGGAGTATGTTGTTCAAGAAATGGAGAATGTTATGAGGAAATATAGAATGTTATTATATTTTTGGATTGGTGTTATTTTTCATTTCATATGTTGCCATCAATGCCAAAGGGGGAGATTGTTGGAGATTTTCCAGCAAGCTAGTGTTGACTATATGTTTGTCATTGATGACAACATATGGTATGCAGCATGCATTGAATTTATATGCAGAAAGCCTTGAGAATATGTTGTGTGGATATGTTATCAACATGATATCATAGATGAAAAAGTTGATTTTGAGTGTAGAAAGTTGTGCAGTTGTTTGTAACATCAGTGTTCCTGACAGTGTTGCAAGCAAATTTTTGTATGGAATTCATAGTACGGTTACTATGGAGCCTTGCGTGTTTATATTTGTGTTGTAGACATAATAATGAAGCTATGTTCATGAGTGTAGAGTTAGTTGTGTAGTTGAAGTTGAGCTATGATGTTTCTATTTGCCAGTTATAGTTTTAGGAGATTATTTGTTGAGAGCCGATAGTATCTATATTGTTTCTATAGTTGCACCTATCATTATGGTATGTGTGTTTGGTTTCATGTTTGGTTATGAACTAAGGTTATTTGGTTAAGAGTGCATAATGTATCTCAGCTTCAGAGGCAAGTTTAAGCTATTTTCATGGAGCTGACTATGTGAAGTGGCACATCTACTCATATTGGGTTGCGCAGTCCTATTTGTGTTGCGTGCTTAGTATAGCCATTGGAGTTGTTGTTGGTGAGTTGTATTATTTCTTTAATATGATTTCAAGAAGGTTCTAATAGGCTGACTTGATTATATCATTTGGAGAAGGCTACTTATAGCTGGTCAGTTGTGATTGTTGATTGTGGAATGATGGAAGCAGTGTAAGAAGGTGCGAAAGTATTGAGCCAGTAAATCCATATCAATCATCAATTGAAGATCTATGTGAAGAAGTAGAGAGTGTATGCTATTCATTGGAACTAATCAAGACATCAGGTCTAATTCACAGTTCACCAAGATCTAGATATAGTGTGTATTTGTTGTGCAGAAGGTTGCAACCTTCACCGTTTGAGCAGTGTGCTCTCGGACAGTGTGTCCTCACCTCTAACAGGGTTATTTTTTCAAGATTCTAAATAGGGTCTGACCTTTGACCAGGTCATTGTAGTTCATGCATTGTAAAGATCAACTCCTAACAGGGTTGTAAGATCTTCTAAAAAGGATCACTATACTTTAGTGTAGTTTATAGTGGGTGCTAATTCCCATTGGGGTTTTTACCTATTTTGGGTTTCCCCATAACCAAAATTCTAGTGTTGTGTTAAGTGTTATCTTGTTGTGTTTATGCTCAATGTTCTTATGTAATAATCTGGATAAAGAATTGAATCTTGTAGATAACTGATTCACCCCTCCTCGTAGTTATCTCTTGGGACTATTCCTAACATTTACTATCCAAAGGGTCATATTATTGTAGTATAATTTAAACAAGTTATACTTGTGTCAGGATGTTGTAAAATTGGGTAATCATGTTTGGTCAAGTATTTTCCTTTAGTACTAAGTCATGTCAAGAACCAATTTATGTGAGTCCAAGTATCAAATTCATACAATAAAAGGCTAAGTGTGAAGGTTAAGGAAAAGAATGCCTTGACTACTAATGCTGATTGGGAATAGTAGCCAAGGAATGCAATTGCTAAAACTTGAGAATATCATCTGAAGAAGGAAACCTCAAATGATCAGGAATATCAAAGTTAAGTAGTGCATTTTGTGAATTCCCAAAATAAATCCATGTAAAGCTCTCTGAAGAAGAAAAATAAGGTAGATTAGGAAGGCAAAGTGACTCATTGAGAAAAGGAAAACTGCAATGATTGGGAATTCTTCACACTCCCTACAAATGTAAAGCATTGAAGCATATATCATCAAATTTAGAATGTATGTGGTGCAAATAAATTCAAGGTCGCAAAGTTGTCTGGTAGATTCATTGGTGATGTCCAAGTACTCGTTAGATTATCTTAAAGAATGATGGGATAAATTAAGTTTCCATGAGATTTGTAGCAAGGTATGCAAAGTCCGACCTAACAAAGAGGAGAAGAGTTGGGAGCAGTATTTTTGAAGTGTCATTTCCAAAGTTTCACATATCACAATAATTAATTCTTCTGAAAGACCAATTTTTAATATCCTCATTGACGTAAGATGCCCATCATGGATCAAAATATTAAATACGCTAAATGATTTATTTGAAGGAATGTCTTGTGAAAGCATTTAATGCATTTAATGTCATTCATTTACCATGATCTGTCTTAGATTTATCTCAATTACACAATAACTCATCGAAGAAGCTAAATTAAAACATTGTTACAGAGATAGGAAACAAAAGTGAATTCATTTTTTGTTCTACGTTCTCTGAGAATAGAAATATATTATATCCTATGAATTCACAAAATTGATCTCATATTTTGGTTATGATCATCTTAATGGCATTGACAATGAATGGAAGGAAATTGGTGATAGAAGGTTAAGTCATTTTAACCTAGGGGACTTACCTAGGTTAAGTTGACTATACATTTGTCTAATTTACTCATAAATTATTTTTTGGTAAATATATAATTGGGTAGGTCCAGCTCCCTTTGTATTAATTATGTCAAATAAGTATCTAATACTACAATTCATCGTTATAGTAATTTGTCTGTATATTTGTCTTATTTGATTTAGTATTCCATGTAACTCACCAATACTTTTCTTTTGTTGGTGTGTGCACTAAGGAAAAATCACTAATATTTACCTTTTGTTGTTGTGTACACTAACATACTAAGGAAAAATGGCAAATAAAAAATAGCAATTGGTACTAGAGAGTAAAATTCAACAATTGAAATTGCCAATTATTTCTCACATCTATTTCACTTTCTGGTGATATCGCCAACAATTTCATACTATTTTGGCCGATTGTCAATGATTTTCCATGACAAATATGTTTTTCTTTTCACAAGAATAAAATAATTCACCTATATAAGTACATATCATTTCTATGAGTACTGAAAAATTAGCTAGGGTGGTGCTACTATTCCCGAGGGGGGGTGGTCTTAAACTGTTCCCTGATTCGTATACCAACTATTTATATAGTTGGGTTCTTTTCCAATTTGAGGAACTCACTATCTATTCCATTAAGGAGGAGAGACATTATATAATTACGTACTTGTCTAATTTTCTCCACCACCTTAACTAAAGCCAATAGAGCTATTGACTACTACCTCTATTTAATTAAATTCCTATCTAGAGTATAATGTGATGTGATTAGTGCCAGGGAATTTGAAATCCCTCTGACATATCATTCTAGCATAGCTTAACTTAGTAAGTTGAAAATTAAAAATTGAAATTTTATCTATAATATTGCCGCTTGGTAATTTACTTTAAATTTTCTTGCATGTGATATCTACCCACACAAGCAATAAACTTTCTACTAGACTTAAATAATATTATGAAATTATTTTTAATAATATCTAAGCAATAAACTATCTACTAGACTTAAATAATAGTATGAAATTATTTTTAATAATATTTATCAAATGAAACTAAGTAAATGCTTTCCAATTGCAGAGAACATAGTAAATGCTTTCCAATTGTAGAGAACATAACATAAATTTTAATTAGTTACTATTATCCTTTAAGTCTTGTTTCAACTTCAAATAAAAAGACATCAAATTTGACATCAACTTACTTCTAAACATCTAATCTACATAATCATCCAAGAAATTTGTTAGTGATATTAATACTCTATATAAATTGGGTAGAGATTTAGCCCTCTAATTTTTTTACTATTCATGCCATCTACTCCCATAATCACCATTTGATTGTCCAAGCCAATTGTATCTCTATAAATGTGATTGGTAGTAATAGCATCAATTTTTTTAAAAAGTTCATTTTCTCTATTATAATTAGAATTTGAACTTGAGATCTAAAAAATATTGCCTCATATATGTTCATTTCGATATATTCCACCTAATCTTGTATCTAAACAATTTCTTCTTGTTGGAACACTTTTTGTATGACATAAAAATTTGTATATGAATGAAGAGTGGAATTAGCATTTATGAATCAATTGAGCTAATTGATACCATCTATTTCAAATTTATACCATATGCTCTGAAATTTTTCATTCCATTTTCCAAGAAATTGACTTCTCTAAATAAATAGTCGATAGTAAAAGTCTAAAAAAATTACAACTTAGAATGTATTCCTTTGCATGTAAAGTTAGTTTTTATTCTTCCTAATTTGATTTAAAATAAAAACTTAAAATTGTAAAGATTTAAATTTAGAAACAATTACATAAGTATAAAATAATAAGTTGGTAAAATCAAGGGGAAGAGATTTCTATATGTGTTCTTATTTTAATATGCATGAGTTGTTGTAATAAATTAACTAAAAGAAAGTTATAAAAGAGGGTGTTCATCATGGTTTTTCATTTTTTTTTCTCAAAATAGTCTTGTAGAATTTGTATTTTCTAGAGTGACTGATTTAGAATTATATCATTGAAAAATGTCTACTATTCTATCTCCTTGGACTTATTCCTAAGCCAAGTGACCATAAACAAAATAAAATCTTATGGATGACACTAAAATATTTATTTCCCATCTTGTGTGGACACAACCTTATGGGAGGGTCATACTACTTGCCACATTTGAAATTAAGGACACTTCTGCATCACCTAAATTGCTTGATCCAAAGTTTCCTCCTGGAGAACTTATAGAGTTTCATTGAAGTAGATTTTGTATACCTTTTTTAAGTACATTGGCATAGATCTATATTGAATATTGCATCCTTGTTTGTAGAGGCTTGATTTCCAAATTTGGAAGATAAAAATATTGATAGTTTCTTTTTATAGAAATAAGAAATGCTTCATATTTAATAAATTAAATATTCTTTGAATAAGTAAAATCATACTCTTTCATAGTTATTTTCTTATGGAACTTCTTGTTGCATAACATATCAAAGATGCTACATAAAGAGAAAATGTAGATTTTTTCCAATAGAACATCACATAGAGTAGTTAAGCAACATTCTGATAGTTCAACTTTGGAAGAACAACTTGTGTTATGTCCAATACACTTCCAATTACTTTTCTCTCTTTTGGAGAGAATTATTTTCCATTGTATTTTGTTCCTTTTACAATTTTAAGAGATTTGTTTTGTATTTGGATAGTTGATTAGGCCTATTTATCAGGAGAAATTTTTTCTTTCTACTCACTCAACTACATTTAAGGGGGTTATTAGTGTAGAATTGTTATTCTCAAATATTTTCATCAATATAATTTCTTATGTCGATACAGGTAAGATCTACTAGGTGAATCCTATTGTCATGTAATGCCCTGCCAAGGAATACTTGACATAAAGATAAAATTCATATTAAAACATACTATTTTTTTTTTTGAAATAAAACAAAGATGCATTACATTAAATTAATAAACACATTCTAAAACCAATTTTTATATCTAAAATAGAAATCAAGAGGGTAAATGCTCACTATTGTATACTTGAGTTGCATTCCCTTGTTTCACCATCATGTTCCAATACATGTATTTGCACACGTGTCTTTACAACTCGATGTATGCCATAAGATTCATTAAACATTAAATACATGGTAAAAAATATTAAAATTTTCTTATAACTTATCTAGAAAAAACTATGGACAAAAAGTAAATTCCTATGGGGTTGGAACTAAATCTCAGGGGGTCACCTCTAATGGCCTTGCCTATCTCATGCCAAAATTTAGGATCAAATATTTTATATAGAATATCAAACACAAATGGATTCATTAGACCTTAATTGTTGTGGTATCTTTTTCAAGACTTTAACACATATTTTGTTAAAAGTAGTGACCACTTAATTATGATTATTGTTAATGGTAGTTATCTCCCCTAACTTAAATCTTGGGTTACTATTATCATCATATTTCTCTTTCAAATCCATCTAAAAACCAAGCCAAGTATTGATATGTGCATATAAAAGACCTTTGTACCAATCTTTGGCATCATACACAATTATTGCATAAAAGGTTTCAACAAAAAATCTTCATCCTCAACCTCAAAATTATTCATAAAATTGAGGAATGCCTTAATATGGTATTCACTAGATAACCCACTATTCCTTGAAAACTTAGGTAACTTAATTCTGACACTATTGTCAACTAGATTAGGGTAACCTGGGATGCAAGTGAAATTCAAACTGCCTATATCTATCCATATAGATTTATGGTCTTACAAATGGATCCATCCTTTGATTTAGGAGAATATGGGCCCTTGAACTAGGAATATTTAAAGGTATGTTGATTGTCGTTGGTGGTGGAACTAATAGTGGTCAAGTTTCAAGGACATTTTGGTTTGGTGGATTTTGTAATGTCCTCGCTAGGGAACCCATAAGGAATCAGGTCTTATGACCAAAAATTGCAGCTAACAAATTTTTTTTCCTAATATTACATCATTACTACTTCACATTTACATTCCTTAAGGTTCCCTTAGTGAATTCATTTGCTAACATATTTACATTACTTATCCAAATTGAATTTCATTTCCATTCTTTACTTTCACATTTTAGAACTTAAGAGAAAGGGTAAGAAAATAACATTTCATTTACAATTATATTCCTTACTTTATGTACTAATTTCACTTCTCCTTCCTACACATTGAATAACTATTCCTTACCACTACATTTTAACCTTAGCATGATAAACATTTTCTTTGATTGCAACATAGGACAGATAGAAAAGATCATTTCAACATGACATAATATATTTCCAACTTTGATCTTTCAAATAACAACCCTTGAAACAAAGCCTAAAACTATCCCTCCCAATTACATGGCTTTTCTTTTCAATTACAACTTTCTGATAATAGATTTTATTATAATAACAAGTACATGAATGGCCCAAAGGAATTACAAACATATCTATTCATCTTTTCTTTGAATAATACATAATACAAAATACAAATATCTGCATCAATGCATAAATTTGAACGCATCCAAGTCACGAACCACGAACAGGACCTCGAAAGATTTTTTTTTCCACCCAACCATGTGAAACTGGTGAAGTTCCACCCCCTGTGCAAGGAGAGAGAACCAAGATACTCACAAGGCCCTAAGTAATCTAAGGCTCAAAAGATAAAGAAATCCAAGACTCAAAAAGAGCATAAAATATCAGCATCCTATAACACAGAGGTCAAGGTTCTAGGATACCAACTAAGTGAGTGTCATCACACAACCTATGTATTGGGATCCACCCTGGCAACCATGTAACCCTGGTCCGCCCTTTATGAATAGGGATCCACTTTGGCAGTTACCCATGGTCCCGGTACTCCAATAGGACTATGTGGCCATTAACATGTTTTCTTTCATTATCTTTTATTTCCCCCCTTCCCAGATTCATTATTAAGTTATCGCTTTTTAACTTACCCACCCATAGGATCATCTGGTAACCACTTTAGGGTTCCAACACCTATGGTGAGCCACTCACCTAGGGTACCTAGTCCCCTACCCAGAACATGATGAAATAATTGCAATATTTCAAATGCTTTATTTCAAAGGTTTAAGAATCTCTCCTATGTACTCAGACCGCCAAGATGAGCCCTAACCTTAACCATAAACAACATAAGAATAGTAAAAGGATGTAACATACTCAAGACACCTTAAGTAAAATATTATGATCAACTTAAAAAAATAAAATAAATCATTCAGAGAAGTAAAAAGATGTAGACAAAGACCATGATCAAGGTTGGAAGATACAAACCAAACCCCTAAGCCAAATAGTTATCCAACACTAAAATCCACGACTCTAAAGTTTCCATATTAGGTCCAAAGAGAAAATAAAAGTAATATAAATTATAAATCAATAAATATTAATGGGTAGAAGATTGTACTATAAACTAATGAACTTGCAGGGATCTATGCATTGACTATTTCTAGAAACATTTATATGACTGTCACAAATAATATAGTCTCAGTGCGGTAAGAATAACGTATTTTTGAACCATTGGATCTTCCTAAATTTTATATATGTTGGACATAACCTAATTACTCATATTCTCACTGGAGAAATTTTCCAAATAATGTGTAGTTCAAAAGTTATTTATAATATAGTACGGGTATATAAAAAAACAAACCAGAATACTTTTTCTAATTCCTATTAATATATTTTTTATTATCATCCTATTTACAAATCATTTCACAACATAAAATTTTCAGATTATATGAATAATATTTATATTTAAGAATAAACACCCATATGCACAAATAAATATACCAAATTTTAATCATAAAATTAATTATAGACTTCCAGGAAGAGTTTTGACAAAGAAAATAAACTATGTCATTAAACTTCCTGCACACAGTATGTTTTTTAAACAATATTTAATTCATAACATATATAACCAAAAAAATATTGAAATATCATAAGAACACACTATTGATTTCCAGAATACATACAAACACCCACAAATACACACAGGTAAGAAGGTGATTCTTCTTGGATCCAGATCCTACCTGGAGTCTCGCAGAGAAACTTCACAATGTCTGGAGCACACCTTTGCAAGTCCTCCAAACCTTGAGTGAGATGGTAGTCTCCTGGAAAGCTTCCTCTTGAAATCAAAATCCAAGCAATCCACACGCTTGCCCTCCAAACTAAAACACTCTAAATCTCATAGAAAATTGCAAATAACTTCTGGAAAAATATCAACGTAGAAAACTTTAAAAACCTTTAAAAAACTCCAACTCCCCCTCAATCCCCAAAATATGAATATTTATCCTTCATCTATTTAGTTGGAGGAGTTGCTTTACAGGAAGCAACTTCTCCAACTTCCATAGTTGGTTGGAAGAACAACCAAATTATTCCCGTAAATGACTTAACAAATTTTTAATAAATTTAATTAAAATAGCTTTAAAATAAAACTATAACAAGAAATTTAAACAAATAACTCTTAAGAAAAACACATAGCACACATGGAAACCAACTATCCTAACTCCTAGGAGGTCTCGTGTTCAACTCCCTCCTAGATAGCTAGTTTTACTACAAAAAAACCATTTACTTTTATTAGTACTATTATTAATATCATTTTCACTCTTTATTTATTTATACACTTTATTTAATTCTCCTTATTTAATTATCATAAAGAACATACTATTTACTCAAGCAATAAAAACATCCAAATATTATTATTTATATAAGCATGGGTATATGCATGTGCACCTACATATACACATACCTATATAACAAATACAAACAATTATAGCATAATTATAAAATAATTATTATACATATAAATAAGGTTAATTCTAACTCATAACATAAACTCAGACCAACATTGAAACACAAGACCACAACATAAATTACATTCTACTTTACCAACTAGGGTATCAGCCTAATAGATATCTAAGTCCATGGGTAACCTCAAGAGTAGCTTGGTTAAATCTCCACACAACAACAGTTCAAGAATTTTGAAGGCACACTCAGACCCATGTAGCCAGGAGGAGACAATGCCTGGTACCTGCATCCTGCATCACCAACTGACATACATATACACATATATACACAAACAATGGCAAACAAGGAGGGAGAGTGCGAAATCATGTGGACCTACCGTAGGAGTAACTACGACTGCCTCTCCTCATCCTACACTCACATCAAATAGTTTAATCATCTGATCATAAGGGGTTAGCAGGGTTAGATCCATCATAATATAAATCAAATGTAAAACATTTTACAGATAGTTTATTTCTAATCATTCATCATTTTATTTCAAATTATTTAATATTTCATAATAAACTCTATTAACAAAAAAAATATGAAATCAAATGTCCCATCATTAAATAACATAGTCCAAATATATAATCCAAAGTACCAAAGTAATAATCATGTCCATCCAAAATATGTAGATACTATGGTGGGCATTACATCCTCTCCCCCTAGGATTAGGCTTACTCCTAGAAGCCTACAAACAAGTATGGATATGTAGATCTGAGTCTTCTAGCATCCTCCCAAGTGGCGGAGGTCTCATCATTGGGGTCCCATTGGACCCTTACCTGCTCTATGCTGCGACCCCTGAGGGTCAAAGTTTGTTGTTGGAGTATATGTACTGGCTCCAAAGCTAGCTTCGTGTCCTCTACCTGTAAAGTGTTCCAATCCAAAACATGTGTCAAATCAGTAATATACTGTCTAAGTAAGGATACGTGAAAGACATCATGCACATGTGCTAGACTGGGTAGTAGGGCGAATCGGTAAGCAACTGGTCCTATCCTCTCAAGGATCTCAAATGGACCTACAAATCTTGATGCTAACTTAGAAACTTTTCCATAACAGATAGGGCTCTTATGTGGGTGGACTCTCAAAAACACCTTATCTCTAACAGAGAACTGTCTATCAATCCTGTGAGCATCAACATAGTTCTTCTGCCTATCCTGAGCTGTCAAAAGATGTTCTATGATCCTTTGAACCTGTTGCTCCATATCTTGTAACATCTCAGGGCCAAGTAATACTCTATCCTCTAAGCGATCCAAACTCAAAGGGGTATGATAAGGACCACCATAAAGAGCCTAAAATGGTGACAATCCTATCGAACTGTGATAGCCATTGTTGTATGCAAACTATAATAAGTACAGATAATCTTCCTAGTGGGTTTGTCTATCCATCACATACATTCTAAGCATATCCTCAAGCACTTGGTTAACTCACTCTGTCTGACCATCAGTTTTTGGATGATATGCCAAACTAAAATTTAGTTGAGTCCCTAAAGCATTCTGCAAAGAGGTCCAGAACTCTGAAGTGAATACTAGATCTCTACCAGAGATAACCTTTCTAGGAACACCATGTAATCTGACTATATCCTTCATGAAGACTCTGGCTATTGAGGTAGCAGTATAAGATGACTACATAGGTGAGAAATGTGCTACCTTGGTTAACTTATCCACAGTGACCATGATAGCATCATGTCTCCGATACGTGACTGATAGTCCCACAATGAAATCCATAGATATTGTATCCCATTTCCATTCAGGAATCAAATGTGGTTGAAGGAGGCCTGCTAGGTGATGATGCTCGGCCTTGACCCTCTGACATTCCAGACACCTAGCCACAAAATCAGCTATATCCCTCTTCATGACCGACCATAAATATAGTTGTCTCAGATCTGAATACATCTTCTTAACACCTGGATGAGATGAATAGGGAGCATGGTGTGCTTCCACCATGATGACTCTCTGAAGATCACTTGAAAGTGGGACTTAAATTCTTCCTTGATGTCTCAGCAGTCCATTTGACTCTAAGGAATACCCTGAAAACCTTCCTTTTAAGGCCCTTCCTATCTTAATTTCAGCCTTAACTTCTTGATACAAAGTATCTGAAGAGAGTGATTGCAAAATCTGACCTCTCAAATCAGTCGAAAGAGAGATCATGGATATCTCATGTCTCCTTCTACTCAAAGCATTTGCCACCACATTTTCCTTACCTGGGATATATCTGACCTCAAAGTCATACTCACACAAGAACTCCATCCATCGATGCTACCTGGTGTTGAGATTAGGTTGAGTAAATATATATTGAAGGCTTTGATTCTCAGTATGTAACTCAAACCGATGCCCCAATAAGAAGTGTCTCCAACGATTCAAGGCATGAACTATAGTTGCTAACTCCAAATCATGGGTGGGATAGTTAAGCTCATGGTCCTTAAGCTTTCTAGACTCATAAGCAATAAATATTCCCTCTTGCATCAATACTACCCCTATGCCTTCCAAGGAGGGATTGGTACAAATTACAAAATTTTTAGCAGGGTCAGGTACCTCCAAAATTGGGGCACTAGTCAACTTATCCTTTAGGAGCTGAAAAGATTCTGAACATTTCTCAGTCCAAATGAACTTCTTCCCTTTTCTTTGCAAGGAAGTGATGGGATGAGCTATTCTGGAGAATCCTTGGATGAAGTGTCTGTAGTATCCAGCTAAACCCATGAAACTACAAACCTCTGAGACATTGGTGGGGATTGGCCATTCAACTATAGCTTGTATCTTGGTAGGATAAATTGCTATACCTTCTCCTGAGATAACATGACCAAGATACTTAAATTCAGTTTGAAAGAAATCACACTTCTCCAAGTTTGCAAATAACTAATTCTGATGAAGGCATTTTAACACTTGTTGAAGATGTTGCTCATGTTCTTCCACTGTCTTAGAATACACCAAAATATCATCTAGGAAAATTATGACAAATTTATCCAAGAAGGTCTTGAATACCCCATTCATAAGACTCATGAATACTGATGGTGCATTTTTGAGACCAAAAGGTACTACAATAAATTCATAGTGTCCATACCAAGTACAAAAAGCTGTACGGTGAATGTCAGCTTCATGAATCCTTAACTGATGATAACCTGACTTCAGATCAATCTTGGAAAACACCTTAGCTCCTTTCATCTGATCAAGCAGATCATCAATTCTTGGCAAAGAGTACTGATTCTTAATGGTTACTTTGTTGAGTTGATGATAGTCAATGCACAACCATAGTGAACCATCCTTCTTTTTAACAAAGATAATCGGAGCTCCCAAAGGCGACACACTTGGTCTGATAAAGTTTTTTTGTAAGAGTTCTTCTAGTTGAGCTTTTAATTCACTCAACTCCTGAGTGGTCATGTGGTAGGGAGCTTTAGAGATAGGCTTAGCTCCTGGCACCAGTTCTATGCGAAAATCAATATCCCTTTTGGGAGGCATTCCCAAAATTTGAGTTGGATATACATCTACAAATTCCTGAAGCAAAGGGTGCTCGAGTATAATTTCTCTATCTTCCTTTTCCGTGAAATCATTAACTGAGATTGCAAGATGTTGGCATCCTTTCCTCATGCATTTCTTAAGTTGCATAGCCGATATCATCCAAAGTGAAATAGGTCATTGAATTCCCAAAATTGTGTTGGGCTTACCTAAATCATCCAAGCAATGAATGAGCTTTTTTCTGCAATCTATCTTAGCTTCATGTGCTGTCAACCAATCCATTCCTAGGAGAACTCCACATGATCGAAGAGGAATAACTTGAAGATCAACATTGGTAGAAAAAGGTCCTAATCCCATGTTGCCACCTTGAACACACAAATCTGTGGTCATTTTAGCCCCTGAGGCTAGCTCTACCTGCCACTTAACTCCTTGTCCTACTACCGCTAGCCCGCACTTTTCTATCAAAGAAGAAGATATGAAGGAATCAGTTGCTCTTGAGTCAAAGAGAATAGAAATAGTTTTACCCTTTAAAAAACCTAAATTTTCTATGACAGTGTTTTGGTGATCCACTTGTTTGTGTTCCATTGCGGCGAACACCCTATGAGATCAACCGACATCTCCTACTGTTGTTCTTAAACTGCTTGATTTTGATTAGTGAGATTCATGTGTTGAGGGCAATGAAATGCAATATGTCCTTGATGTAAACAAGAATAACAACCAGTATTTCTTCCCAAGTTCTTTGCAGGAGGTGCACTGGATTGTTGATAACCTCCTTTGTTGAAATTTTGAGAATTCTGGGATTGTGGAGGAGGAAACCTTTGTTGAGTCTGATAAATCCTTGGGTTCTGGGGTTGTTGAAACTTACCATTGTTTTTGTGATTATTCTCAAACTTTTTCTTAGGGAAGTTTTGTCCACCTTTGAAAGCTGACTGTTGGTTCTTAGAGTTGGAATTTCCTTGATCAAAGTTCCCCTTAGAACCTAATCCAGCATTGAATGTTTGGCTACTAGCATAGCCACCGCTTCCTTTGACCTTTCTTTCGACAAGGTATGCCTTAGTGATGGCATCCCAGAGATTCTGTGGTTCTAAGACTACTACCTCTCTTGATATTCGGTCATTTAGACCTTTGATGAAATGTTGGACAAGTATGGGTCCATCATCTCTAAAGCCTGAGAAAGGCTTAAGTTCATAGAACTTTCTTTCGTACTCTTCCATCGACATGTTGGCTTGCTTGAGATGGTGGAATTCTTCTACCCTTCCCTGCCTCCATTGATCAGACATGAACCGATCCTTAAAGCTTTCTAGGAACAATTCCCATGAAACAGTGTTGATGGTGACTTGAAGCTTGTCTTCTTCCATACACCACCATGTAGATGCAAACTTCCTCAGATTCATAATAGCACATCTGGTCTTGACATTTCTACTAAAAGGGTGCATAGAAAAACACCTCTCAAGGTCAAACAACTAGGTTTCTGCTGTAGATCCCCCTTCATTGCCATAGAAGAGGGGTACCTTGACTTTGAGCAAGTCCCTCATATGAGCAGTATCCATGTCTTCAGATTCTTGCCTATCCTTCCTTCTTCTAGGGCTTCTCTCTCTTTTCCTATCTTGATGTTGAGCTTGGTTTCCTTCTTCAACATTGACTCTATTTTCAAGGTTGTCAAGTCTATGCAGAAGTTGTTGCATAAGTTGTCTAAGTTGGGCTCCCTCTGAGTCATTACTCTGACTCTCATTCCTATGGTTATCTTGATTTTGTTCTCCCTCATGTTCCCCATGGGAACTCTCTGGGCAAGATCTAGAGGAAGATTCTTGAGCTCTATCCTTAGCTCTTCCACAAGTAACATGAGGCATCTTGAGAGAGTGGTGCAATATTAATTTTACATGCAAGTTTAAAAGTAGCATTCAATGTGTTGAAAAGTTTTGAGTTTCAAATGGAAGTAGACCCTGAGCTCCCAGTGTAGAAACCAGGGCTCTGATACCAAATGTAATGTCCCCGCCAGGGAACCCATAAGGAATCAGGTCTTATGATTAAAAATTAGAACTAACAATTTTTTTTCCTAATATTATATTATTACTACTTTACATTTACATTCCTTAAGGTTCCCTTAATGAATTCATTTGCTAACATATTTACATTACTTATCCAAATTGAATTTCATTTGCATTCTTTACTTTCACATTTTAGAACTTAAGAGATAGGGTAAGAAAATAACATTTCATTTACAATTATATTCCTTACTTTATATACTAATTTCACTTCTCCTTCCTACACATTGAATAACTACTCCTTACCACTACATTTTAATCTTAGCATAATAAACATTTTCTTTCATTGCAACATAAGAGAGATAGAAAAGATAATTTCAACATGACATAATATATTTCCAACTTTGATCTTTCAAATAACAACCCTTGAAACAAAGCCTAAAACTATCCCTCCCAATTACATGGCTTTTCTTTTCAATTACATCTTTCTAATAATAGATTTCATTACAATAACAAGTACATGAATGGCCCAAAGGAATTACAAACATATATTTTCATCTTTCCTTTGAGTAATACATAATACAAAATACATATATCTGCATCAATGCATAAATTTGAACGCATCCAAGTCACAAACGACGAACAGGACCTTGAAAGATTTTTTTTGCCACCCAACCATGTGAAAATGGTGAAGTTCCACCCACCATGCTAAGAATAGAACCAAGATACTCACAAGGCCCTAAGCAATCTAAGGCTCAAAAGATAAAGAAATCCAAGACTCAAAAAGAGCATAAAATATCATCATACTATAACACAGAGGTCAAGGTTCTAGGATACCACCTAAGTGAGTGTCATCACACAACCTATGTATTGGGATCCACCCTGGCAACCATGTAACCTCGGTCCCCCCTTTATGAATAGGGATCCACCCTGGCAGTTATCCATGGTCCTGGTACTCCAACAGGACTATGTGGCCATTAACATGTTTTCTTTCATTATCTTTTATTTCCCCCCTTCCTAGATTCATTATTAAGTTATCAATTTTTAACTTACCCACCCATAGGATCATCTGGTAACCACTTTAGGGTTCCAACACCTATGGTGAGCCACTCACCTAGAGTACCTAGTCCCCTACCCAAAACATGACAAAAGAATTGCAATATTTCAAATGCTTTATTTCAAAGGTTTAGGAATCTCTCCTGTGTACTCAGACCGCTAGGACAAGACCTAACCTTAACCATAAACAATATAAGAATAGTAAGAGGATGTCAAATATTCAAGACACCTTAAGTAAAATATTACGATGAACTTAAAACAATAAAATAAATCATTCAGAGAAGTAAAAAGATGTAGACAAAGACCATGATCAATTTTGGAAGATACAAACCAAACCCCTAAGCCAAACAATTATCCAACATTGAAATCCATGAATCTAAATTTTTCACATTAGGTACAAAGAGAAAATAAAATTAATATAAATTATAAATCAATAAATATTGATGGGTAGAAGATTGTACTATAAACTAATGAACCTGCAGGGATCTATGCATTGACTATTTCTAGAAACATTTATATGACTGTCATATATAATACAGTCTCAGTGCGGTAAGAATAACTTTTTTTGGAACCGTTGGATCTTCCTAAATTTTATATATGTTGGACAAGACCTAATTAGTCCCATTCTCACCGGAGCGATTTTCTAAATAATCTCTAGTTCAAAAGGTATTTATAATATAGTACAGGTATATAAAAAAACAAACTAGAATACTTTGTCTAATTCCTATTAATATATTTTTTTATTATCATCCTATTTACAAATCATTTCACAACATAAAATTTGCAGATCATATGAATTATATATATATATATATATATATATATATATATATATATATATATATATATATATATATATATATATATATATATATATATATATATATATATATATATATATATATATATATATATATATATATATATATATATATATATATATATATATAAGAATAAACACCCATATGCACAAATAAAAATACAAAATTTTAATCATAAAATTAATTATAGACTTCTAGGAAGAGTTTTGACAAAGAAAATAAACTATGTCATTCAACTTCCTACACACAGTATGTTTTTTAAACAATATTTAATTCATAACATATATAACCAAAAAAATATTGAAATATCATAAGAACACACTATTGATTTCCAGAATACATACAAACACCCACGAATACACAGGGGCAAGAAGGTGATTCTTCTTGGATCCAGATCCTACCTGGAGTCCTGCGGAGAAACTTCACAATGTTTGGAGCACACCTCTGCAAGTCCTCCAAACCTTGAGTGAGATGGTAGTCTCCTGGAAAGCTTCCTCTGGAAATCAAAATCAAAGCAATCCTCACGCTTGCCCTCCAAACTAAAACACTCTAAATCTCACAGAAAATTACAAATAACTTCTGGAAAAATATCAATGTAGAAAACTTTAAAAACTTTCCAAAAACTCCAACTCCCCCTCAATCCCCAAAATACAAATATTTATCCTTCAACTATTTAGTTGGAGGAGTTTATTTTCGGGAAGCAACTTCTCCAACTTCCATAGTTGGTTGGAAGAACAACCAAATTATTCCCGTAAATGACTTAACAAAGTTTTAATAAATTTAATTAAAATAGCTTTAAAATAAAACTATAACAAGAAAGTCAAACAAATAACTCTCAAGAAAAACACATAGTACACATGGAAACCAACTATCCTAACTCCTAGGAGGTCTCATGTTCAACTCCCTCCTAGATATCTAGTTTTACTACAAAAAAGGCATTTACTTTTATTATTACTATTATTAATATCATTTTCACTCTTTATTTATTTATACACTTTATTTAATTCTCCTTATTTAATTATCATAAAGAACATACCATTTACTCAATCAATAAAAAAATACAAATATTATTATTTATATAAGCATGGGTATATTCATGTGCACCCACATATACACATATCTATATAACATATACAAACAATTATAACATAATTATAGAATAATTATTATACATATAAACAAGGTTAATTCTAACTCATAACATAAACTTAGACCAACATTGGAACACAAGACCACAACATAAATTGCATTCTATTTTACCAACTAGGGTATCAACCTAACAAATATCTAAGTCCATGGGTAACCTTAAGAGTAGCTTGGTTAAATCTCCACACAACAAGAGTTCAAGGATTTTGAAGGCACGCTCAGACTTGTGTAGTCAGGTGGAGACGATGCCTGATACCTGCAGCTTGCATCACCAATTGACATGCATATACATATATATACACAAACAATGGCAAACAAGGAGGGAGAGTGCGACATGATGTGGATCTCCCGTAGGAGTAACTACGACTGCCTCTCCTCATCCTACACTCACATCAAATAGTGTAATCATCTGATCATAAGGGGTTAGCAGGGTTAGATCCATCATAATATAAATCAAATGTAAAACATTTTATAGATAGTTTATTTGTAATCATTCATCATTTTATTTCAAATTATTTAATATTTCATAATAAACTCTATTAACCAAAAAAAATATAAAATCAAATGTCCCATTATTAAATAACATAGTCCAAATATATAATCCAAAGTACCAAAGTAATAATCATGTCCATCCAAAATATGTAGATACTAGGGTGGGCATTACAAATTTACTTAGGCATTTCTCTTATGAACCTATAGATTCAAGAATTATAGCAATAAATTTTAATATTGTTGTTTTTGTTGTAACCTATTGATATAGTTGATATTTTTGTGGATTGGATGGTTGAGGACTACTGGGTGAGGTAATTTTAGGTATTAAAATTATTGTACACTCAAAAGGACAGACAAAACTGGGACTGATACATGTGTAGTCACATTTTGTTATGTCAAAGGGTGTGTATTTCCATATCTAGTTAACAAATCAATGACAAGAGGTCTATTGGAATCATTTTGATTAGGCCTAGAAGTATCTTGTAGTTGAGAAGTTTTCACACCTTTACTTGTCAAAGTATCTAGATCTTGCATTCTCCTAAGTAATTTAGCTATATTTATCAATATCTCTTGTCTAGTTTATTGTGATTCAGAATCCTCAACTTCTTTCTTCAAATCCTGATCAATGATCTCTCTTGTTTTTACCCTTGAATGTGGAACACACATTAGAATCAATATCAATTTATTTTCCCTTGTATAAGGATGTTATAGTAGCCTCTTTTCCTACATGTTCAATACTAGTGAACTCATAAGTATCCCAACAAACAAATCATCATTTTCTTTCTTCAAATTTTCTTTAGCTTCTCTCTTCTATTACTCTTTTTGTATTTCCTATTCTAACTCAGCTTGGAATTCCTTTTCTAATTTCTCTGATCTATCATTAAACTCTCTAAACCTCTTCTTTAGATTACTCTAGTTTTTTGCTGACCCTTTTGGTGGTTTGGTATGGGATCTACTTCTAATTCCCTCCCCTATATCGTAGTAAACTAGATAACCCTCCTCATTGTAGTAATAATAGCTAGATCTCTAAAGGATTTCAATATAATATTTATGGGTTGTAGGGGATTGTTGATGTCATAATGTTGATGTTTTATGAATGTTTCTTGAATGATGGTGAAAGAAGACTGATAATATGTGAATATTCCTTTTTTAATTTAAAATGAATTAGATTTCATTTATTATTAAAATCTGCTAACATACTATTTAAGTATTTTTACACGTTATTGGTTCATAAAACTAATTGTAGAGAGTAGGAAAGAATGTTAAATTAAATTTGAATTTGAGAAATTTAGAGCTTATTTTTGTACTTACCAAACTACTAACTATATATCTAACATAGATAAAATATATATACAAAATGAAAATTGATGCTTAAAAGTATATGCAATTGAATATAAAAGTAAAGTTAATGGTCCCTTGGTTTTCTAGTAGAATTGAATGGTTTCAATTAAACCCACTAGGGATCAAGCTTTGTTGAGTGTAAGGTCTTAACACCATAAGGGATAAGATCAAGGTCATATGCCCCAAATAAATTTGACAAAATAGATACCCCTCAATCATTGTGTCTACCAAAAATAATTTAGTTTATGCTAAAGTTTCCATATTGAATAGCCAAACAATTCTCTGACCATGATATAAAACATTCCCTAGTTATTACTTACCTACTTCCACCACTAAAATATGTTATCCCAAACCACAAGCAAATCATGGTGACTATCAAATGGAAAATATTATAGCAATCACCTTTAGTCCCATCCGAAAAGATAGATGTGGTTGCACAACTCACTAAAAGCAATAGAATATGAGGGAATGAGAAGGATAGCTCTAGCTATTCTCTGCAGAAAATGACATGATTCTAAAAACACAAATTCGCATAATACATTATGTTTTCACATATTTTTTTTTTTTGGAGAATTTGAAAATTAGGCCAATGAAAATCTATCATGATATACAAATTTTGGGGGTTTCCAATGAATTCTACGTGAATAATAGGTGCATCTGAGAAGAATGATATTGTGCATGGGATAACCATAAATGCATAAAAATATCAACCCAAGATAGAAATTGATTCCCATGAAAGTTGTTTAAGAGGATTTTTTATTTTTGATAAGCCACTGAAAGATTCTTTACCATGATTATAGGCTTGACGGTGTTCAATCACCCTGGTCGGTGTGATAGTCTTCAATCCCACAAACATGACTTCAAAGCATATAATTGTGGATATGGCTTTGCCAACCTTCCTTTACAAAATATGAAATTTCACCATCAAACATGAGTAAAACATTTGCAATCAAGAATTTCTTACTTTTACACTTGGATATATAAATTAACAGACATTCTCGAGTGTTTTTAATGCTTATCGCTTGTTTTATTGACTTCAGCAAGTGAGAATTTTGTATTCACCTGTCAATATTGTAGGACACTTATTTTCTAGGTTTGAAATCTTATCAATTCCTTTTTCTGATGTACGCGGATGAACATTCAATCACATCAACACTTAGTAGTCCAAACTCTTTAATGTGGGGCTTTTAATACATGAATTTTCTTAATGGTGACTAGTGTCTATCTATTAATTAGAGCTGTCAATTCAGGAAATTATTAATAGTAATAATGCATACTATCAACTATTACTATTTCCTAGTAGTGAAGACAATGATAATGCTGTAGTAGCATGTTTCATTGAGTAGAGATTCATCGTGAGCTGCTCTCCTCTCAAACCTATTGAAAAAGGTATCAGTGAGAGAATATGACCGGAGATGAGTGTGTATGATGGGTCTCATTGTAGCCCGCACTAGATTTGCTTTGGTATTGGCATATGAAATTGGGTCTCTAAGGCATTGCTCTTGTTTTATCTCTGAGTGCTCCACAAGCCTTTGTAACTCAATACACTTCACATAGAAGGCTTTGCATTCATCAAAAGCTTGTTGAACTTCCTCTCTACTTCGTATGTAAGTAGGGATATTGAATGAGTCTTTTGTTTCCTCGTTGATCAAGCCCTGCAAAAAGATACACATAACACAATGAATTGCATGATTAAGGCTAACTTCATCATAAATGATAAAATAAACTATTATCTTCAAATATAAAAGACCAACAAAGAAATGAAGAGACTATATTCATAATTCACAACAAAGTAGAATAATATCTCTTATTTATTGTTATTACACATTATGTAATCTGTAAACACCATTACATACACAAGTTTAGCTCTTCAAATATGAAGAAACAAATGGATGAAATAAATGATCATGTGACCTATAGAATTCACATTCTCAAAAAAAGAAAGAATTGAAAAAAAACTTGAATTCATTGTAGGATAATACTAGCCTTGTTTAGAAGGTTGTTCCAGGCATTGTCCATGCAATCTGTGAAAGGATGCTTTGCTCTTGTAATGCGGTCGCTCAGTTGGTTTTGTGGCTTGTTGTTGTCGGGTCTGCCCACCATGAGAAGAAACAACAAAGCTCCAGATGCCATCTCCTCCACTCTACAGTGAAGAAATGACTTCAAGTCATCTTCGGATTGCTTCACATAGGCTTCTACCACCTCTTTTGGTGCACCATCAATCCACGCTCTACCTCGGTTATAAGCCGGGCTATTCTTGTCGACCATAGACTCAGGAATCTGCCCATTATAGAAACAAGAATAAAAGTCATAGAAAACCAAAAGCAATAATTCTCTCTTAATGAAAGGAGTCAATGTGATAACAAAGACCATTGAAAATTACAAGTTAGATTCACAAATTGGAGTTTGATATATTCTGGTATCTTACTGATAATTTATAAAAATATATGTAAAGATATCTTTTAGTTTTGTGTGAGTTTTGATTGAAATTGAGAGATAATTTATTATTATGTGACTTATCATTGAAGTTTAATTGTAAGAGAAAAAAGAATTATACAAGATAAGAATGTTAGAATTTATTCTATGAAATCTTTATACAATATGCGAAGAGATATCCTTATCTTTATGTGACTCCTTATCTAAGTGAAAAGAAAAGTAAGTTGTAGAAAGCAAGAATGTTGGAATTTATTTTAAGAATAATTTATATAAAATGTACTAAGAGATATCTTTATCTTTATGTGATTCCTCATCTAATTAAAAGAAAAAGTGGGTTGTAGAGAGCGAAAATGTTAAAGTTTATGTTAAAAACAATCTATATAAAACACGTCGAAAGACATCTTTATCTTTATGTTACTCAATGCAAACTAAAGGACAAGTGGGTTGTAAAAAACAAGAATGTTAGAATTTTTATGTATTGACATCTTTAACATTATGTTTCTCAAATCTAATTGAATGAAAAAGTAAGTTGTAGAAAGCAAGAATGATAGAATACTAGAACTTATCTAACAAACAATCTATATAAAATATGTGAAAATTTGTGACCTTTCTTTTAAGAGTACAAGTTCTCCACCACTTGACCAACTTAGGTTGTATAGAAGGAAAGAGTAGACTAACTCAGATTATAGAGAAGGAAAAGAAGAAAAGTTCAAAAGGTTAAACTAGAGAAAAAGTAAAGCAAGATTAGTCTATTAACAGTGGAAGGAAAGAGAAAAAGTGCCAGTGGAAGGAAAAGTGAAAGTAAAGCAATATTAGCCATATTACCCTCGACATCCAATGTAAAGCACTCAAACTAATGGCTACATGGAGTTTTCTTCTGGGAAAGAGACGGTCGTAAAATGAACCCGAAACAGCGGCCGCATAGTAACAGCGATTCTTTCCCTTGAGGATGACATTGCCATTGCCATTGCCCCTGCTCTTTCTCCGAACGCTTTCTTCAAGAGGTGGTAAGGACCTTAAGAGAGTGTTGAAATCATTGGAAGGAAGATCACAGAAAGAGGCTTCAAATTCGGGATGGGGGAGGGAATTCATTTGATATTTTCTCATCAACCTGTCGATCACGAAGTCGAGAGTGGACATTGTGTTCGTTCCAGTGGCACAGCCGAGATCGGCAATCCCTAAGGAAGATTCAGAAGTCAGAAGTGGCATGGTGTCAATAGCCCACTCGAGGAAGGGCTTTGCCAGATCTATTGCAGAAGCAGGAGCCTCAGAATTCCGAGCATAGCTTTCATCCCCTTCTCCTCCTTCCATGCATAGAATACTCTCTATGCATTGCCATTCCTCCACTTCACTAGGAATAGGAACTGAAACATATGTAGACTCTGTGCCCACCATCTTGCAATAATGAACATAACAAACATCCAACAGAAAACCCAAAACTTCAGACTAGAGAAGGAAAAATTCCACAATCCCAACATACCTAACCAGGGGTTCCCACCAAATATATTAGAGACGTGGGCTATTGACGTATACATCTGACATCTGCATATGTGATCCTATACATGGTACTCTGTTAATGCCATGTTTCTTCTCTCCTCCAATCATCTCTTGAGTCTCGTCCCATCTAGATTTTTACTCAAATGTCCCACTTTACGCTTTTGGGGATAAGAATTCGATTGGGGCAGTACATCTTAATTCATCGTCATTCATTTTGTACCGCAGCAATCTTTCAATATTCCATCACTATATGTACAGATAGTATCTCACTCTACTCTGTTTTCCACAATTTAATTTGGAAATTTTTTAATAGACTTTTAATTTGTAAAACATAATGTAGTGTAATTATTTCACATATAATTTTTAAATAGATTTTTAATTTGTGAAATCTAATATACCGTAATTGCAGCATTAGAGATAATTGATACTTTTCCCATACTTTGTTATCAAATTGACATTTTTATTTTAGTTAAATTCAAATCGTGTGCTGCAAATGTGGGGTCAAATTCAATAAATGAGGTGTAAGTAAGAGGATAAACAAATGTAAACATGGGCTCTCTCACTTTCATTTAGAGTCTATGACTAGTCTCATAAACAAAGTTCAAAGTGATACATTTGGAACTTGCCTCGATTATAGGTAGGCTTTAAACTAGAAATTCAGATTGTCAAATGGATGGAACACAATTTCCTCCAATAAATTAACATACAAAGATAAAGAGAATCTCCCAACCTAAACTTGATCTTCTAGATAGTACATTGAAAATCAAATAGAGTACTTAATCTTCTATATATTATTTTACAAAGTCAAATATATCGTTGAAAATTTGGTCTATCATTTGAATCAAATAGTTTTTTTTGTTTTAATCATCTAAATAAAGTCTTATTAAATGTAATGGGGCTAGTTTGACTGGCAAGAACTTCTTATGGTAGGCAATGAGCCATGAAGTCTAGCCTTCTTCCAATCTGATTGGTATTAGTGGGTGCATTGTACAAGCATCACAATACATTCACTCTAGTTTATTAGGAGACTACACAATTCTTGTCATCTTAAAAAAAATGTGAGACATCCAAGATTAGAAGA
Source organism: Chamaecyparis obtusa (assembly GCA_027943335.1). Classification (NCBI taxonomy): domain Eukaryota; kingdom Viridiplantae; phylum Streptophyta; class Pinopsida; order Cupressales; family Cupressaceae; genus Chamaecyparis; species Chamaecyparis obtusa. The sequence continues at coordinate 130,067 of BSBK01012534.1, read as the reverse complement.
AAAATAATAAGAGATTAGGACCATAGGGTCACAAAGTCTAGTCTTCCTCTAGCCCACTTAGTACAATAGGCGTGTTGCCCCAATATCATGTTCACTATAGTTTATAAGGGGACAACCTAATCCCTACTGTCTTGAAAAAGGTAAGGCATCATATATTATAAAGAATGATTTTGAAAGATTATGGTCAAAATTTAACATAAATCTTCTATCAATTTTTTAATTATTTTTTAAAAAGTAAAAGTAAAATAGAATATAATTTTTTTGCATAATTTCATCCGAATAATTTTTATTATTTATATAAATAAAATATTTTTAAATTTATGATATTAGTTAAACTACATTTAAATTTAAAATTAATTGATTTTTAAAATTTTTATTTATTAAGGAAAGTATATTCACAAACGCTAGGGGACCCGAGAGAAATTAACCTAAACATGATACTAAGTTTACATAATAATTTTTTTCTTAAGAGTTTACACAACAGATCAATGTATAACAATGTGGAAGCAATACAATATAATTACAACTCATAATGTTACAAGTAAAACTCAACAAATAGATGACAAATCTCAAGGGTTCCTTGACGTAGATTACGTATATATTAATTAACTACTTTATATTACATATAATTACAAATCTCATATATACAAATGAATGATAAGTACACCATCATATAAATGGAACGTAAATGCAACTGATACCATAAGGTATACATAACAAATCATCATCCATTGCATAGGTTGCAGGGTATGTAGAAATAATCAAGTACAAAGTACAATATCCTTAAAGATAAGAACAAGTCTCCAATAATGATGAACAAGGAAGAATGTAACAACAACAAGGATCATTCAACACCAGTCCAAAAATGTCAGAATCTCAAATGACAAAAGAATCACTACCACCCGACATTGAGGAACCTAAATGATCCACTCCCACCATGCTGAGGAGATAACAACAGATCCCACTCAGATAAAAAACACCAAAATCCAACTCAATACAACACCTAGGCAAGGGATCCTGAAATCTCTCTATCTCAATAAGGTACAACACTAATTGCAAAGATAAAACATACTCAACTAGAGGCAACCAACACACGTAGGAAACCTAAGATGCATAAGGGAAAGTTTCATCACATGAGCCCCGACTCTAACGTTCTCCTGGTAGTCTCTCAAGACCTCGGAACCCTAGTTACTCTATGCGGTATCAGTACTCCTCTCATGTAGATGAGGTACTAACTATGCCATATCCAATCCATGCAGATGAAAATTATCTTCCCACTCACATCCTTGTCAAGACCTCAATCAAGTACCCAGGAATGGGTGAGGCATACATTATCTTATTAATTTATTTTAAACTCTCAATGTCATTTAGTTATCACTTATTAAGTCACTTGCAATAAGTTATCCTAGCAACCACTTGTGGGCTTTGATACCTATTACAAGCCACTCCTCATTTATACACTTAGATAACCTACCCTAATGCTCAAAAAAATAATAATTGAGAGAAGAATAACCAAAAACCACAAAATATTTTCATAAACCATAAATGATGATAATAACCAAAGAAAAATAATGGAGCATAGTAGAAAATCAACACATCCTATACAAGAATCAAACAATCCATCTCAATATAGATATTATCAAAGATCATCCATCCCATAATGGATATCTCGATGAAACAATAACAATCCTCATAATATTATATCACAAGACCAACGATAATTATAATATCAATGACATCCATCTCCAAACATAATCCATAAAGATAATCATCTAGAACGTAGAACAATCAGAGTAGAGAGCACAAGGTGACCAAGTAAATTAGATTTAAACATAATAATAGTCATCACCTTTTAACATCAAATGAAATAAAGATCGAACACAAAAAGGCACATGAGGTCACTCACAAATATCACAGAATTATACATGATCCAATCGAGACTTCAAAACGGTTATCAAGTTCCTCAACATATCAAGATCAACTGATATAAATTAATATAAAAACATGATAATCAAATAAGGTTGGGTACAATGATTGTGACCATGTCAACATCACAAAGCACTAAAAATCTAGAAGTTGTAAATAAAACTGACTCCCAAGTCTCTGGTAACAATTCTCTAATAGCTAAAGTAATCCCAAGTAGGCAAAATTGATGCAACATGGTCTAGGCAATAATCCATCAAAACACTAAAAGAATTACAACTTTCTTGAAGTCAATCCAATTTAGTTTTAAAACATACTAGTTGACCATATTTACATATCTATACAATCCTAAAAAACAATCATCCATGTAAAAGCAATATTCCAAACATCCACACATAAATTTAAAACAAAACCAAATAACATTATTCAATTAATAAACAATATTATTAATTAATATTTTTTTATTTTTTATTATATATTTTAATAATAACACAACATAAACATTTAACAAAACACATTTACTAATTAATAATATTCCGATTTCAGTGTTTGGAAGTTAAGTGATTCTTTTATATTTTTCGAGTGAAGTTCATCTTATTTTTGGAGTTGCATGTTTTGAAAACCTAGCTTGTCAGGTTTTCTATATTAGAGGGTCTTGGGTTATTATTTGATTACGTCAATCCGGTTTTGGAGGAATGCACTTTTGGTGAATTTTTGGGTTAAGGAATTGGTGTTAAAAAGTTTTGGATTTTAGGATTCAATTTTGGTCTTCGCTTGTGCAAGTCAATTTTGTGAATTGAGGGTCTCGTCCCTTGTCTTTGCAAATTCGATTCATTTCCTTGGTGAGGTAGGAACTCCATCTTTCATTGTTGAAATTTTATATACTTGTCTTCTTCGTGCTTGTATAGTTATGTGTTTTGGTATAATGGATATTGAAATGCCTTAATTCCTTTAATCAAAAATCATAGAGAAATGATTAGGTTTGTAAAAATAAATTAATAATTTCCTAGTGGTTATATATATATATATATATATATAATAAAAAAAATATTGATTAATAAAATTATTTATTAATTGAATAATGTTATTTGGTTTCGTTTTAAATTTATGTGTGGATATTTGGAATATTACTTTTACATGGATAATTTTTTTTAAAGGATTGTATAGACACGTAAATATGGTCAACTAGTATGCTTTAAAACTAAATTGGATTGACTTCAAGAAAGCTGTAATTCTTTTACTGTTTTGATGGATTATCGCCTAGCCCATGTTGCGTCAATTTTGCCTACTTTGGATTACGTTAGCTATTAGAGAATTTTTACCAGAGGCCTAGGAGTTAATTTTCTTTCCAACTTCTAGATTTTTGGTGCTTTGTGATGTTGACATGGTAGAGTCATTGTACCCAACCTTATTTGATTATCATGTTTTTATATGAATTTATATCAATTGATCTTAATTTTATGTTGAGGAACTTGATAACCATTTTGAAGTCTCGATTGGATCATGTATAATTATGTGATATTTGTGAGTGACCTCATGTGCCTTTTTGTGTTCGATCTTTATTTCATTTGACCTTAAAAGGTGATGACTATTATTATGTTTAAATATAATTTACTTGGTCACCTTGTGTTCTCTAGTGTGATTGTTCTACATTCTGGATGATTATCTTTATGGATTATGTTTGGAGATGGGTGTCATTGATGTTATGATTATCGTTGGTCTTGTGATATACTATTATGAGGATTGTTATTATTTCATTGAGATATCCATCATGGGATGGATGATCTATGATATTATCTATATTGAGATGGATTATTTGATCCTTGTATAGGATGTGTTGATTTTCTACTATGTTCCATTATTTTACTTTGGTGATTATCATGATTAATGGTTTATGAGAAGATTTTGTGGTTTTGGGTTATTCTTCTCTTAGTTAGTTTTGGTTGGAGCATTAGGGTAGGTTATTTGAGTGTATAAATGGGGAGTGGCTTGTAATAGGCGCCAGAGCCCACAAGTGGCTGCCAAGATAACTTATTGCAAGTGACTTAATAAGTGATAACTAAATGACATTGAGAGTTTAAAATGAATGAATAAGATAATGTGTGCCTTGCCCATACCTGAGTACTTGATTAAGGTCTTGACTAGGATGGGAGTGGGACGATGCTTTCCGCCTATGTGGATTGGATATGGCATAGTTAGTACCTCATTTGCATGAGAGGATTACTGATACCTCATAGAGTCACTAGGGTCCTGAGGTCTTGAGAGAGTACCAGGATGACCTTAGAGTTGGCTCATGTGATGACACTTCCCCTTATGCATCTTAGGTTTCCTACGTGTGTCAATTACCTCTGGTTGAGTATGTTTTATCTTTGCAATTAGTGGTGTACCTTATTGAGATGGAGAGATTTTAGGATCCCTTGCCTAGGTGTTGTATTGGGTTGGATTTTGTTGTTTGTTATCTGAGTGGGATCTATTGTTATCTCCTCAGCATAGTGGGAGTGGACCATTTAGGTTCCATGAGGTCAGGTGGTAGTGATTCTTTTACCATTTGAGATTCTAACATTTCTAGACCGGTGCTAAGTGATCCTTGTGGTTGTTACATTCTTCCTTGTTCATCATTATTAGAGAATTGTTCTTATCTTTTAGGATATTGTATTTTGTACTTGATTATTTCTACATGCCCTATGACCTGTGCAATGGATGATGATTTGTTATGTATACCTTATGGTATCAGTTGCATTTATGTTTCATTTATATGATTGTGTAATTTTATCATTCATTTGTATATATGAGGTTTCTAATTATATATAATCTAAAGTATTTAATTAATATTTACGTAATTTACATCAAGGAACCCTTGAGAATTGTAATCTATGTGTTGATTTATAGTTGTAATATTATGAGTTGTAATTATATTGTATTGCTTCCGCATTGTTATACATTGATGTTGTGTAAACTCTTAAGAAAAAAATTATTATGTAAACTTAGTATCATGTTTAGGTTAATTTCTCCTAGGTTCCCTAGTGGGACATTACATTTCCTCTTTCCAAAGGAGTCTCAAGTATGACCTTCATCATATATGCTTTAATAAACTTGTCAATCATCACTTCTTAATAAGGTTTTAAATGAGATCTGCTATAGAACAAAGAGTTGCTACTTTTAACATTATCCAGATGTCTAAAGAGTTCTGCATGAATCTATATCTTACTTTTTCCATTATTTTGTGTATATATTAGATGTAAGTAAACCTCTTTTGTATTATGCCATTTTTAAATTTTATTAATACACATAGCTAAATTTCATTAATTAATGTCAGTAGACAATTATATAGATATAAATTGGAGTCTTTCCATAAAATATATGATGTGTAATGAGTAATATATGTGTTTCTTTTGTTTTTTTAATATTTTAGACTTTTATTTTAAACCTTTATATTATCCTTTTCAAAATTTATGTATGTAGTATTATATAAATTTGAAAAAAAATAAAACTCTAAAATTATTATTTTTTAAATAGAAAACATATCATACCTATTGCACATCATATATTTTATGCCAAGACACACACACACACACCCAAATATATATATATATATATATATATATATATATATATATATATATATATATATATATATATATATATATATATATATATATATATATATATATATATATATATATATATATATATATATATATATATATATATATATATATATATATATATATATATATATATGTCAGGTGTGTGTATATATATGTATATATACATATACATATACACATATACACATATACATATACATATACATATACATATACATATACATATACATATACATATACATATACATATACATATACATATACATATACATATACACATGTACATACATACAAGGTTGGTACATATATTCTAAAAAGTTGAGGGAATAAAGTGTGATGTTATTTTGGTTTTCACCACTTAGTGTGTTGTTTAAGTGGTTATGTTGTTGTTGTCCCCACCAAGGATCAGATGCCCACAGGGCCATTCTGATTGTGAGTTTGTGGTTTTGTTGATCCTATATGCTTGTAGTTTTACACCTCACCTTTGTTAAATGGGGATGAGGTACCCCATTTTGGCCTCACTAGTTCATATCTCCAAGTCAAAAAAATTTCACATGGGCTTGAAGGGCATGTCATGCCAATGTCACTAGTAATGTTGAAAAGTTTACCAGACACTAAATAAAATAAAATAAATTTAGTGTGATCACATTTTTGAATGAGTAATATTTGGGTATGTTTCTTAATATTTTAAAGTTTTATTTTGAATTTTTATATTATGTATTTTCTAAATTTATGTAATATTTAATAATATATAATTATTAATATAACAATATGTTTCATTTATTTAAAGAGTTTAGAGGATAATTTCAAAAAGTTGATGGCATGAGTTAAGTGCAAGAACTTCTAGATGATTAAGTTAAGATGGAATTTGATCCAATTTTTCAAATGAATATTGAAGTCCTAGTTCTACTTGCATCATTAGAGAAGCTAAAGGTTCTTTAATTACAATTGCTATTAAGAAGATAGCACATTATAAAAAAAATGATTAAAAGCCCAAGCCCTCCACTTGGCCTTTAGATATGTAGTGATAGTGGTTTCTAAAACATCCTAATTGAAGGTTATTTGATGATAATCATAAAAGGAATTAGGAAGAGTGAAAATACCAAATTATTTAAAGAAATAATATTCTCAAAGTATTTGGCCTTTTTTTGGATGTGTTGGCATCCTTTAGAATTAAACACTTTTTATAGGGAACCAACAAGTGCATGAACTCTATGGCTAACTAAATCGTTAGATTTGATGCTTTTATTATGATAGGAAAAAATCCATATATTGGTTCTTAGTTGATACCTTCCTCTATGATGTTAGCCCCCATCACTCTTCACTCATTTTGGCATGTGATGATAAATTACAATTGTTTTGAAGATCAAATTTCACTAATTAAAAAATAATAAAATATTTTTATTAATTGTGAGATGTTAATGATAAATAAAATTTGATATAGTTTTTAATATAAAAAATATTTAATATTGTATAGATTTAACATATATCATATATATTACTTATTCCTAGGCATGAGGGATATGATTTCAATCATAAAGAGAAGATTAATTGGGCTAAAATCAAGTTGTATCTTGTATAAGAATGAAATTAAAGTTAAATTTTGACAAACTACTTGAGGTAACCCTGAAGATTTAGGTATTAGATTTATTATTCAACACATTCATGCCAATATATTTATTAAAAAAATAGATATTTAATTTGAGGATCAAAACATGAAGCTCAATTATGTGTCCTATTATTAGGATTTAATATTCATGCATTCAAGAAAATATAAATGATATTTTAATTGAAAGTGATTTTTTAATAACCATAATCATAATAATGAAAAGATACATCCACCAATACCCAAAACCTTGATGATATTCTCACTATGACAGGTAATCTAATGAAGGATGTTAGTGATCTTAAACATGAAATCATGAAAATAAAATCAAGAATCTGGAAGAAAGGTTTATTAGTGTTCATTCTGCAGCTAATAAAGTTGTCAATGTTAGTAAGTTAGCCCTGCTAGATACTAGTAAAGGACTCCAAAAAATTAATGAACATGCTAACTTAGTGATTCACCATCTTTCTAAAGGTAACTCTCCCGCTTCAAGTCTAAATATTATTTATATGAACCTGACCATCTCCGGGTGAAGAAGCGAAACAAAGTGTAGGAAAAAGATGTGAAGGGGCTAAAAGAGCTTATAGGACATGATCCTAGTGATGGACCAACCATGCGCCTTAGGAGTAAGAACATGAATTATGCTCCTTTTGATAGTATTGTTAAGAAGGTTAGAAACATAAATATTGATATAATTAGGAAGAAAGAGTCTTTGGCTAAATGCCTATAGATTTTAGGGTTTTTTTATCCCTTTTTTTTGGCTTTTGGTTGGCATCTAGGTCCTATTTGGTTTGCGTCTATTTTATCTATTGCACAAGATGGACCCTTTTATTTTGTAAAATTTGGGTTTATGGTCCTTGTAAACTAGTTTTCCTCGATAAAAAAAAGAAGAAAACATACAATTCCATTTGCATAGTGTAGAATATATTCTCTCAAACTTGGATAGTTTCGAATAATATATATTACTACTTTGTACAACATTATTATAGGTGATAGTTTAAATTATTCAAATGGAACAAATTTGAAGGATTAATTAGTAGTATCATCTAAAGTAAATATAGAAAATTTTTCCCATTTCTCCAATGAAAAACCTCCTCATTGATGGGAAATCTAAGGTAGATATTATATATACATGTTGTAGAGCATGGGAAGATGAATGGTAATATTTTTTTCTACACATATTCATAGGGGCTTCATTTAGTGAACTTGAATCATAACACGTGCATTTGTGGCACACTAAATAATCCCTCTATTTTCAAAACATATTACGCCAAACTCCCTTTTTGTCACCCCTCTCCAATACCCTATCAATACTTGCCACCCCTTTTCCTATGTAAACCTTCATTTCCCAGCCCCAAAAATTTGGGCCCTCCCCCCTATTTAGACAATATACCGCCCCCTTTTTTTCCCATTTTAAAACCCCCAATATAAACACATTTGATATTGTATTTCTCTTTCAGTGAAGACCCCGTGCACATATTTCATTATTGAAATATCTCCCATAATCTCTCTTTAGGTGACTATGATTGTTAATATTCCTCTCTCCTTAACTGGTTGGTATGTGTTCTTTATTATATATATTAGATCTTCACATATTGTTGAAGCTATCTAAGGACTTATAGGAATTATGTGATTAACATGGTCATATACCCATCTTCATGACTAGCTACTAATATAATGATTCCTAAACAAATCTCTCAACATATTTTGGGATAACAACATACCTATGTAAATGGATCCAAATTAAATATAGATAATGTAAAAGCATTAAGCAACCTCTATTATTGAAGATATTTGTATTGTGGATACAAACAATGAGGACATCAATGGAGTTTCTCTTGTTGATACATTATAAACTAAAATGTACATTAAAATTTTTTTTGCACATAGGTTAGATGACATCATCTTTATAGATGTACCATACAAAAAGATTAAGATCTTCACTTAGGATTGTAGTGCAACTTATTTTTAAAAAATATTACACATGGAGTTCTCTCCATGACAATGACTTTTGTTTTTATATCTCATAATTATTTTAAAACCTTATTTCTATTGGATTTATGTCATCCTCACACTTTACATTTCTTAATTTTGGCCATTTATAATTTAGAAAAGAACCATAAAATTAAAATTTCCTTAGGTATGCAAACATTAATTTTATAATTGTATTTAGAGTGAACATGATGAAAATATGGGGGAGCATTCCATAGACAACTAATTTCGTAAGTGCTAAAGAATTTTATGATTGAATATATCATATTCTATTTTTTGCTAAACATATCATTGAGTCTAGTTACCTTCTTACAAGACAAATGTGCCTCCAATATTTCACATTATATATACTCATTTTGTTAATGTTATTCATTAAATTTATTTTTTCAAAGTAACTTTTTTATCATTAGTTAAAATTTCGCATACATTACCTCTATTCAATCATTGAAAAACATTTCAAAATTATTTTATTTAAAATGATTGTTAATAATAAACATTTTAATATCATTGATAGTGTTGTAGTTAATTGGTAGGACATAAAATTAGCGAGGTTCTAATCTAGAGTGATAATTGAATAGTTATTAGTACAGTGCCTTTGGAGAGGAGATACAAAAGTGAGGGGCTATTTGAGCCACAAAAGTGTAGTAGGAAAAGTAGGAGATTGTAACTACAATAATAGATCCCTCATTTTACTCATTAGTAGATAATTGATTTAAAGTCCTTAAAATATAATGTATAGAATTTAGGTTTCATTAATAAGTTCTTTATGGTTCAAAGTTGAGAATTTCGATAACATAAAACATTATCATAGTATTATGCTTGCAATATTTTATATGTTATTAATTAAATGTACAAAATAAATTTATATTAACATTATATATCCCTCATTTTACATTTTATTTACCAATTTATTTTAAAATAAAATAAGATTACAATTTATTTTTACAATTATTATATATATTTAAATCTTTTATCTAAACTTTTAATTTAACTTTCTAATTAGAAAATTAATTTTAACACTATTTCCACAAAGTATGAGATAAAGTCTACAAAATACTTATGATCCAGACAACTTATGTCCATAAAGAATGCATACACTTTAGATTAGATGAAAATTCTTTAAACTTTTCAATAATCCTTTAGGTGCTTTAAAAATTTTAAATCCTCAATCAAATTGTCGATATAGAGTTATTAAATAGTAGATAGAGACCATTTCTAAAGTGCATTTAGAAAGGAAAATGAGCTATTTTTGATAAATAATAAATGTAGATATATGTTTATAAAGGATAGGAATCATAAGTTCTAAAGAAATAAATAAATTAATATAAATATAATTTTGTTTCTTGAAGTATTCTCACATTTTTGTAAATACTAAAATATAATACATTGTGTTCATATATTTGAATTATAGTATATTTTTATATAGTTTTTATAAGCTATACCAAAAATCATATAATTTAAATATTATTAACAAATAATTCTTATAGTAAATATTTACAATAATGCGAGATAATTATATTCATATCTCATTTTTTATTTTGAAGGCTTCTTAATATATATAAATAAATAAGAATTAATGAAACAATTATTTGTTGAAGTTTTACAAAAAAATACATAAACTTGTCCATTATCCATTATCTAGACTGTTGATGTTGGCATAGAACTATGAATCGGTGAGGTCACATATAGGGAATTCATCCCAAATTAACAACGCTGATGCTGAAACCCATAGGGATTTGAAGTTTGGTGATCATAAAAACACCACCACCACTTAACCAAGAGACTATGACACGAACCCCATAAGAATCAATTATTTAATAATGAAACATTTTTTTAATTTTATGGAAACAAATTAGATTACATAGTATGGAGTGTCTCATAGGTCAAAGTCACTTCAAGACCCAAACCCACTCCCAAAGATTTGAAACTTGATAAATGATTTTGTTTTCATATAACATCATCCCACGACCCCTTGACATAACAAAATATTGCTATTGAAACACATATATTTATAAAATTACTCTTAAAGAAACCAAAGCAATTAACATGGACCAAATATATATGCGCGCACAACCTCAAATTAATTATCCATTATAATCCATGATAATTACAAGTTAACTCGACTGAGTGTCTAGAAACACTAACTCGCCCAATGAAATATGCTAAACAGACTTAGGAATATCCTTATTACAAATAAGTCGAGCTCCCAACTCTTACAAAAGAGATCACCACAAGACTTCGCCACATAGAAGGACTACTTCACCTCTTCTCTGCTCCTTCACTGCAAAAATCCTTGTTGCTCTCCAAATCTCTGCAACTACACTATCTCTGCTATGATGCAAATGAAAGATCAAGGCCTTCAATATATAGAAGTGCCTTAGGCAAATCCGCTAAGTTATGACCGTTGGGAAATAGGTCCTGACCCAAATCACCACTCCTAAATCAATGCACGCCACACTCTATTACTTAAGCTAGCGCTAACAACTATATTGAAGTCGGCCCAAAACATTCTCCAAGGAATGCAATGGCTAAGTCACACGCTACCAATGTTGGCTATAACTCCATGCCCAATGCAATACTTAATGTTCTCATCCACGAGATCCCAAATTACCATGCTCAATCCTCTAAGCAATTTGGCCACATCTCAAAACAAAAAACTGTGAAAATACTCAAGTCGGCCTAGCCAACGGCTAACTCAAGTTGGCCAGTCTGCTAAAACAAATTCAAGTCGGCACCAAATCTTGCCCCACAAAAGTCACCTCGCCAAGTCGCATCTTCAAGTTGCCAAGTAGATCGCATTTTTGAATCTCATTGCAAATCGTCCAACTCAAATCATTTGGCTCCTCTCCAAGTCACCTGACTAGGAAAATCAAGTCGCCAAAATGACTCAAGGTCCTGGCCCGTTACATCCCCCCCCCACTAAACTAGTGGAGACGTCCTCGATGCCTGTGCATCTAGACCATAATGCCACAGGAGGTGATCCCAAATGATCACTCAAGTAGAGATGAGTTCCTCCGACTAAGGAACTTAATCATCTCCTCAAATTTAATCTTCTGCTAATCACTCCAAGTCTGATCTCCTTTTAAGCACTTCATCAATGGATCGACGATCTTAGAATAGCTCGCAAAGAAACCTCCTCAAAAGCTAACTATCAGGCCATTTTTCCAGTCATTGCAAAATCCTTTAAAATGGCCTTTTCTTTGCAAATTTTGAGGTTGCCCTGCTCGACCTGCAGTCTTAGTTTTATCTTACAAAGAATATCCTTAGTATTTCATGGTGTGCACTCCTGCCTTGTGTTCTTTATTGTGTCACCTTGCTTCAGCCCAGGTCACGTCTGCTAATTCATAAAGACCAAAAAGTTTTTTAAGTCCTAAGGTCTGCAGGAAACTTTTAAAAAAAAATTCTGCCATAGTGTCGAAAACCTGCAGTGTTTTCAAAAACCCGTGTTGTTTTCAGCTTCCCTGCTACCTTTCGGTCTGTCGTTATTCCTGTGTGTTTTCAGTCTGTGTGAAAACCCTGTGTGTTTTCGACCTCGCACTTCTGCCTTGATTGATGGTGTTTTCTCTAACTGCACAAGTCCGACTAGATGGTGGGTCCAGACTCTTCCTGATTGGTTGTCGCATGGCTGCATGTCAGACTTTTCTGACATGCGATCATGTGACCACTTGCCACCTAGCCATGTGGGTCCCAGTTCTATTTAGCTACTTGGCAGTCTACTTTGCCTTAGTGCGCAAGTGCGATGTGTGGTGGGACCTGGTTTCCAAATTGGTCAGAGGGTTCTGATGTGTCAGAGCATCGACAGTTGTAGTTAAGGCGTGAAGGATTTGTCAAGGTTATGCGCTTTTGCAACAATCGTCTGATCCTCTAAAAGGTAAAGCAATTTCGTGGTCCTGGAGGTGGTGATGTGGTAGCTTTGGGTTGGCTGTCGCATGATCGCATAGCCCAATTTTTGGCTATGTGATCATGCGACCGGTTGACATGTGTCCATGGCAGTGTGGTGGCATTTCATCGGTGGGCCCAGGAGATGTAGAGAAGTGGGTGATATGGCGGTCCCATGGCCTTGTCGCATGATCACAAGGGCCATTTCCACAGCTTGCGATCATGCGAAAAACCCCTTGCGGTGACAGTTGCGATGGTGATTACGGTGGTTGAGGTTGGCAGGTTGTCACATGTTCGCATAGCCCATTTTTGGGCTATGTGATCATGCGACAGGGTGCCACGTGTGCTGGGGCCTGTCTGCAGTTGTTTGGTGGTCCCCTTGGCAGGTGAGGTCGTGGCGATCTCTGGTTGGTTTGTGCTGGCGGGATGTTAGGGTTTGAATGCGGGCCCAGGTGGGGATATCTCAGCAGTAACATGACAACCGACAGGGTGCATGTTAGCGGGTTGTCGCATGTTCGCATGAGCCAGTTTTCTGGCTTGCAAACATGCGACATGCCCTTTTGTGGCAACAGTCTGGCATCGGCGGTTATGCAGAAGGTAGGGGGAGATGGCATGTCACATGTTTGCATAGCCCATTTCTGGGCTATGCGATCATGCTACCAAGCATAAAATTGGAGCCCGGTTTCCTGCGGCGGTGAGTTGTGACTACGCAATTGTACGACTGAGGGAAAACGGTTAAGAAACTTAAAGCTCGTGAAGTGTTGGTGACTGTTTGAACTTGCTGAGAGTCTTTTGTGATAGGGGGTAACAAAATTGAATGCTTTGGTGGCCAGATTTGACTAGTTTGGTGGCGCTTGTTGCTGTGGCTTGACCCCTATCATGTCTGTGTTTATTCCTCGGTGGGGTTAGGTGATTTTGAAATTTTGAATTTGAAATGATCATATGCTTGCATTGTAACCCTGATATAAAGGGATTTCTGTGGTCATTTGAGGTTATTGGGAGTTTGGTATTCAAGCTTTTTCGGTTGTGAGTCCTCTGCCCAGTCTGAATTGTAATGATTTGACTTAGTTTTTGTTGGCAATTGAATGAAAGTTGCAGGACTAAGCTGTAGTTTGCAAGCTTGTTATGCTTGAATTGATTGTATGCACTTAAGGATTCTTCATACTTAATGCAAATATATGATCCTTATCTCTCCTTTGTGTCATTGCAGATAGATTTTGAACTTTCTAGTTCACTGCATACTTGTTTGTGTATGTGTCTTCATTCTTCAGTTCTAATCAAGGATTAGATTAAATTATGCTTTAGATGAGACATAGGTCTATCTCTTGTCTATGTGAGGATTTCATATAAGTAGTAAAGGAGATTATAGATGTGTTTATGGCTTTGAATCTCAGATATAATTCTGGTGTGTGTATGTGATCTATTTAAGAAAACTTGCCCAATGGATGAGGCACTGGCCTAGATGAGTATTTCCTTGTTGACATATCCTGACTTAGATTGTTATGATTCAAACATATAAGATTAAGAACCATCCTTTAGATTTTTAGTATTTGGTTGTATAAGGTCCTACCCCATAGTAAAGAGGAGTCAATGAATGTGTGGTTATCATTTAGTACCCTCTTACTATCTAGTCATCTGTTATATGAACCCAGTCCTTGGTGTGTGAAGTATATTTTATGCTGGGTTAGGTGCACCCGCCTTGGTTTGGCAGAGCCAGAAGCAGATGAGGGCAGTCTTGTCCCTATAGTTGGTCCAGTTACCCTAAGACCTCATAGCAATTTTGGAGCTAACCATTCCTAAGATCCATCTGAGGGTATATTGGCAGCCTCATGAGCATAAGTGTCATTTTGGACATCGACAAGATGGCGACTCTGCTGGGGAGTGTTATACATGTTCATCTTAACCAGTAGGTCATCATTGGAAGAAATAGGGTTATTCTTGTCCCTTGTCTCTCTAACTCATTTGAATATTTTTAGAGTGAAGAAACTATATTGTGATATTCACAATACACTTGGGTGGCGGCTCAAACATCTCTGAAAGTAGTGCTAGTTAGTAATTATTTTGCAGGATGAGTTATAGAAGCACCAGGTCTAGGAGAAAGAAGTAGCTTGAAGATATAATGGAAGAAGGCATTCCAGGCACTTCTGGGCCTAGTCAGACAAGGGGAGGAAAGAAGAGAAGAGGTGCTTCTCATACTTGGAGAAACAAGAAAGATACCAGACAAGAAATCCAAGCCAAGCCTAGTCAAGAGGAAAATAATTCAGAATATGAAGAGGCTGTTGACTTGGGATTGAACCAATATGAGGAAGAGTTTCAAGTGGGAGATGATGAGTCAAAGACCACACTCCCTAAATCAGAAGAGATCTTTGAGGAGGTCTATGAACTAGAAAGAAGAGTTCAGGAACAACTTGCCATTAGGTAGCAAAGAGAAAAGGATAAAGAAGATAAGGTAAGACAAGCCATGATAAGGGCTAATCATCTAAAGAGGCAGTTACTAGATTTGGAGGCAATTAATTTTGTCCTAGAGCCTGAAAGAGTATATGAACAGTCTATTGTTCAAAAAATATGTGAAGAAACCAGACCAAGAGATAAAGGTAAATAGAAGGCTATTGGGATTCAAATCAGTGAACAAGTTATTATGGATGGGACATCAGATCCAGGACTGAGATTAGATTCAGATTTGGAGATACCTAGAAGGAAGAAGGAAATATTGGATAAAGAACTGGAGAAAGCAGAGTTGGAGGCTTCTGCTGCAGAAATAAGAAAAAAGATAGATTTTCTTAAGCATGCTTTAGGACCTTCAAATATTGCTGCTTCCTTTTTGGGACAAGGTGGAAATCATGGTAACAATGCAGCTCAAGTAAATGGTGTGCTGGGTGCTGCTAGAGTTCCTGATGGTTTAAACACAAGGACATCTACATCTCAAGGAATGGATCCACTGCATGGAGCTCCTATTCATGAAAGGTACAAACAACTTGTCTTCTTCGGTATTTCTAGTTATCCTAATGTAATCCCTGATGAGATTAGAAAAAAGCTTCCTAAATTTACTGGAAATAATGTCATCACATGTGAAGAACATCTAAAAATTTTCATAGATGTAATAGATGATTACAATATAGACCCTGATGATGTTATAATGAAGCTATTTGTACAATCCCTAATTGAGGATGCTAGGGATTGGTTTAGAGGGTTACCCCATGCTAGTATAGGGTCATGGAATGAATTCAAAAATTGTTTTAAGGAACATTATGGAGATAAAACAAATGAGGGTTTTATGTTGAATGAATTCAATAATATAAAGAAAAATTAGAATGAAGAGGTCCTTGAATTTTACATAAGGTTCCAAAAGGCCATGCATAGGCTCTTGCAGGTAAGATTAGATGACAGGGTATGTCTTGTGACATACTTGAGTGCCTTTGATGCAAAGATGGGATATCTCTTGAGAGATAAGAACCCTAGAAATCTTGGGGAGGCTTACAAATTGGCCATCAATATAGAGAGCAATAGAAGGATATCAGGAAAGATAGGAAGAAGAGATGATTGTAGGCCTCAAATGCAGAGTAAGAGAGAAATGGGAAGGTCTGCTGATCCTAAACCCAAAGAAGATGACAATCTGAAACAAATTTTGAAGGTTTTAGAAGGTTTAAAGCCTGGTGAGAAAGGAAACAATAGGGCTATGGCTATGGAGAGGTCAATGCCAAGCAACTTTAGCAGACAACCAAGGATGCATAATTACGCTTACAATACCCAATGGAAAGATGGCAAGCCCATTCTCCCAACCAAGTAAGAAAGGCCTGATGGAAGGATCCTTGATCCTTTGCATAGAAATTCAGTGAACATGACTAATGATATTCCATGGTGTGCTACTTGTCAGTCTCCTCATAGTTCAGAGCATTGTGTCATTGCTCTAAACTTACAAGAGAACCAAGAAAATGAAGAGCAATATGATAAGGATGGGTGTGGGATGACTTCTTCACATGTAGAGGATGAGATTGATTCTGATGAAGAGGGAGAAGAGTTTGATGATGTTGGATGTGGTGCAGTGAGGGGTGAGGAGCAAGTTTCTTTAAGAAGACCATCAGATGAAGAAATTGCTCAAATCACTGCAGACATGGTCACTCAAGCTAGAAGCAATTACAATTTGAGAAATAGGACAGTTGGAAATGCAGCTGGTAAACCAGGCAGTATGTTCATCAAGAGGACAGAAAATAGTGTACAACAACATGAAGAAAAGGGCAAGGGTGCTTGTGTTGCTGACCAAGTGAAGGTAAAAAAGAAAATTATGCCTGTTACAGTACCTAGGAAAAAAGAAAAGACATCAGATGTTGTTGTTCCTGCCTTTCAGAAGGGAGAGGAATCCTCTCTCAAGGACAAATCTGATTTCACAAAAGATAAAGTTGCCATTGTTTTTGATGAAGACATGAATAGCCAAAAGTATGTTCCAATAGATATGTCTAAATTGCTTTCATAGATCACTGTCAAGGTTCCACTTTTGGAAATGATGAGAATAGAAGAACATAAGGTCAAGGCCTTAAATTGGGTGAATGGTGTTTCTTCTACAGGAATCCAGGAGGTGAATAGAAATGACAAGCATGTGGCTTCCTTGGAAGACACACCTGACAGTAAGAGTGAAGAAATTGTTTCTAAGATCCCTCAAATCTTCTTGGATACAAATATTGTAAACAATGCAGTAGGGACAGTTGATCCTTTCTTCTTGTCTCTTGTTATTAATGGTAAAATGTTGAAGAACTGCATGATTGATTCTGGAGCATCAAACACTATCATGCCTGTAGAGATCATGAAATCATTAGGGCTAAAGGTTGACACACCTCACGGGAGATGCCAAGCTATGGACTCAAGAGAAGTGCCAGTTATTGGGACCATCAAGGCTTTGCCTTATAAATTAGCTGCATTTCCTAACAAACAGTTGACTATGAGTGTTCTTGTAGTTGACATTCCTCCTCAATATGGAATGTTGTTATCTAGAAAGTGGAGTGCCTCCATGGGAGGAAGTATTCAATGTGACTTGTCCTTTGCCACTTTTGACATTGAAGGAGAGAGTGTGAAGGTGTCAAGGGAAGCCAGGACCCCACATATGATTGAGGAAAATGAAAAGGATAGCATGAACTATTTTGTTGACACTGACATTGGTTCATTCCAAGTCCAGAGGAATGAGATGCAGGAGAAGGTCAGGCCTATCCTTTTGGCCGATGATGAGAGTAACATGGCAGAGGGTAATGTCTTATGGACATTATATTTTGATGGGGCAAGTTCTAGAGAAGGTGCTGGAGCAGGAGTATTGTTGGTAGCCCCAAGTGGTAAAACTTTTAAGTTTTCTTTCACTCTCTTGTTTTCTTGGACAAACAATGTTGCTGAATATGAGGCCCTATTGATTGGTTTGAAACAAGCATCAAAACATGGGATCAAACATCTTAGGGTAATTGGTGATTCTGAGTTAGTAATATCTCAGATTAGATCAAAGTATGCATCAAAAAACCAAAGGCTGAAACAATATAGGAATGGTGTATGGGATGAAATTGAATGTTTCAGTGCTTTTGGAATTGATTGGGTGGATAGAAGCCAAAACAGGATGGCAGATTTACTAGCAAACATAGCCTTAAGGCCAGAAGATGTTACCTTTGCAGGGATATCCAAAATTGAGTGTAAGTCCAGGCCTTCTATCCCAGATAATGTTGAGAATTGGCAAGTATTTTCTGATGATTAGGATATATTGAGGTTCTTGCAGTGTGAGTCTCACTTTGATGGTCAGGAAATGGATTTCAGCACCTATGTAGACAACAAAGATGGAAAAGAGAGTGTTCTTGGGAAGGAAGTTTTGCAACTAAAGTCAAATAGGATCCCAAGGGGACTGGTTTCTCTTGAGAGAGCATTTGATAATAAAGAGAGGGCTTGTGTAGCTAGACTTGTTGACAGGGTAAGTGATTTGGAGGAGGTGAATCTAGGGACAAGCCAAGAACCAAAGAACATTTACATAGGTAAATGTTTATCTCAAAGAACTAGAAGAAATCTAATTGATCTTCTCAAAAAATTTAGACATGTCTTTGCATGGTCTTATGAAGATTTGAAGACATATAGAGAAGACCTCTTTCAACATGAGATACCATTAAAGGAAGGAACTAAACCTTTTAGGCAGAAATTAAGGCATGTGAACCCTACTTTGGCACCAAAAATGCAAGATGAACTTAAAAAGATGATGGATGCTGGCATTATCAAGCCTGTCAGACATTCTACTTGGGTGTCAAATTTGGTTCCAGTCAGGAAAAAGAATGGTGACATTAGGCTGTGTGTTGATTTTAGAAATCTGAATGTCAATTCTTTGAAAGACAACTAGGTCTCCCTAATATGGAAAACATGCTGCAAATAGTCACTGGATCAGAGTTGATGTCAATGATGGATGGTTTCTCTGGTTATAATCAGGTCATGGTCAAGGAGTCAGAACAATTCAAGAGTGCATTCACTACTCCTTGGGGAACATATGTGTATGTTAGGATGCCTTTTGGCTTGACAAATGCAGGAGCTACCTTTCAAAGAGCTATGGATGTGGCCTTTGTAGATTTCATAAACAAGTTCCTAGTAGTGTATCACAATGATCTCATGACATATTCAGAGAAGGAGGATCAGCACTATGAGCATCTTGAAAAGATTTTTATTAGAGCTTTGGAATATGAAATTTCTTTGAATCCAAAGAAATGTTTTTTTGGTGTTAGAGAAGGCAAGCTCTTAGGACATATTGTGTCCAAGGATGGAGTGAGAATTGATCTTGAAAGGGTTATGGCAATAGACAGGCTTTCACCACCAAGAAATGTTAAAGGAATACAGTCTTTCTTTGGGCAGGTAAATTTTCTAAGAAGATTTGTTACAAATTTTGCAGAAATTTGTATTCCCATCTCTAGAATGTTGAAAAAAGATGCAAAGGTAGAATGGAGTGAAGAAGAAAATGAATCTTTTAGAAGTATCAAATAGGCCATTAAAGATGCCCCTATTTTGAGGACCCCTGATTATGGTAAGCCCATGCAGATTTTCTCTTTTGCTTCTTATCATACGGTTGCAGCAGTCTTATTACAAAAGAATTTAGATGGATATGAGCAACCTATATCATTTTTTAGCAAGTCTTTACATGCAACAGAATTGAAATATGATATCACTGAGAAACAGGCTTATGCCTTAGTCAAAGTAGTCAAGGCTTTTAGGTGTTATCTTGTGGGAGCTAGGGTGGTTGCTTATGTCCCTAGTGCTGCTGTTAAAGATATATTAGTGCAACAAGAAGTATCAGGAAAAAAATGTAGATGGATCAACAGGATCCAATAATTTAATATTGATATTCAGATTACAAAATTGGTAAGAGGCCTTGGTCTTGCAAAGTTGATGGCACAGAGTAATTTGGTTGCAAACCATGTGAACATGTTAGAGGAGGAAGAAAGGCCATATGTTTGTGATTTGGACTGTTGTGATTGGTACAGGGATGTCATCAATTACTTGAAAAAATTGTTTCTTCCCCCTGACATGAGTGAAAATAAGAAAAGGACTATCAGGCTACAATCTGTGAGATATGCCATTATACATGGTGAGTTATGGTGGAAAAGAAATGAAGGTGTATTGCTAAAATGTGTAGACCAGGAAAGGTCTAAGTCTTTGTTAGAATCAATGCATCAAGGTGTATGTGGAGGACACTACATGGCAAAGACCACAGCCCACAAGATCCTTAGATCTGGATTTTGGTGGCCTACAGTTTTTAAAGATACACATCAGTTTGTAAGGAAGTGTGATGCATGCCAGAGGTTTGCAGGTAAGCTAAAATTTGGTGGAAATTTACCACTCAAACCAGTCTCAGTTCAGGCCCCTTTCCAGCAGTGGGGTATTGATTTCATAGGTGAGATTCCAAACAAGTCTAGTGGTGGGCATTCTTACATATTAGTGGCAATAGACTATTTCACTAAATGGGTTGAAGCTATTCCCACTAGGAGGGCCACTAGTAAAGTTGTTATTGATTTTGTAATGCAGAATATTCTCACTAGATTTGGTTGCCCAGAGACAATTGTGGTTGATAATGCAATGTGTTTTAGATCACAGGAATTTGGTGATTTTTGTCAGCAATATGGGATACACATTTCATTTTCTTCCCCATACCATCCACAAGGGAATGGCCAAGCTGAATCCAGTAATAAAAGCCTTATCAAAATTCTCAAAAGGGTGTTGGACAGAAATAAGAAAGCCTGGGACTCAAAAATTTGGTGGGCATTGTGGGTTGACAGAGTGACCATCAAGAAGGCCATAGGTTGTGCCCCATTTGATCTAGTCTACGGGATTGGAGCTAGGTTACCTTAGAACAATCTATTGCAAATGTATAAATTCATCCAGGCATATGATGAAGACTTAGATGATGAAATGAGACTAAGGATGGATGAGTTAATCTAGTTGGAGGAGGTAAGAAGAGATGCACATAAAAGAAATGAAACACTTCAGACACAGTGTAAGAGCTTATTTGATAAAAGGGCCACTCAAAGGAGTTTTGGGGCTGGTGATCTTGTTCTAATGTGGAATGCTAGATTAGAGGATAAGAGATGGCATGGTAAGTTTGATCCTATTTGGTTGGGTCCTTATCTCATCAAAAGTAAATGGGGAGTTGATTCATATATTCTAAAAGATCTAACTGGTGGCACTTTGGAATTGCCTGTTCATGGACAATTCCTAAAGTTTTACTTCTCTTGAAGTATCTTTTCCATGAGCAATAGTTAGGATTCTTCCCTAGGTCTCTTAGGGTTGTTTTTGGTCCAAAATTTTGTGGTCTTCTCTTGTAGTAGATTCTATTTTCTCATTGTATCTGCAGGAGATACATGTCCCCAACTAGAGCCACTGTTAGGCCATTTTTTCAGTCATTGCAAAATCCTTTAAAATGGCCTTTTCTCTGCAAATTTTGAGGTTGCCCTGCTTGACCTCCAGTCTTAGTTTTATCTTGCAAAGAATATCCTTAGTGTTTCATGGTGTGCACTCCTGCCTTGTGTTCTTTATTGTGTCACCTTGCTTCAGCCCAGGTCGTGTCTGCTAATTCGCAAAGCCCATAAAGTTTTTCAAGTCCTAAGGTTTGGGGGAAACTTTTAAAAAAAATTTCTGCCACAGTGTCGAAAACCTACAGTGTTTTCAAAAACCCATGTTATTTTCGGCTTCCCTGCTACCTTTCGATCTGTCGTTATTCTTGTGTGTTTTCAGTCTGTGTGAAAACCCTGTGTGTTTTCAACCTTGCACTTCTACCCTGATTGATGGTGTTTTCTCTAACTACGCAAGTCTGACTGGATGGTGGGTCCAGACTCTTCCTAATTGGTTGTCGCATAGCCGCATGTCAGACTTTTCTGACATGCAATCATGCGACCACTTGCCACCTAGCCATGTGGGTCCCAGTTCTATTCAGCTACCTGGCGGTCTACTTTGCCTTAGTGCGCAAGTGTGATGTGTGGTGGGACCTGGTTTTTGAATTGGTCAGAGGGTCCTGATGTGTTGGAGCATCAACGGTTGTCGTTAAGGCGTGAAAGATTTGTCAAGGTTATGCGCTTTTGCGACAACCGTCCAATCCTCTAAAAGGTAAAGCAGTTCCGTGGTCCCGGAGGTGGTGATGTGGCAGCTTTGGGTTGGCTGTCGCATGATCGCATAGCCTAGTTTTTGGCTATGTGATCATGCAATCGGTTGACACGTGTCCATGGCAGTGTGGTGGCGTTTCATTGGTGGGCCCGGGAGATGTAGAGAAGTGGGTGATATGGCGGTCCCATAGCCTTGTCACATGATCGCAAGGGCCATTTCCACGGCTTGCGATCATGCGATAAACCCCTTGTGGTGACGGTTGCGGTGGTAGTTACAGTGGCTGAGGTTGGCGGGTTGTCGCATGTTCGCATAGCCCATTTCTAGGCTATGCACTCATGCAACAGGGTGCCACGTGTGCTGGGGCCTGTCTGCAGTTGTTTGGTGGTCCCGTTGGCAGGTGAGGTCATGGCGATCTCCGGTTGGTCCATGCTGGCGGGATGTTAGGGTTTGAACATGGGCCTAGGTGGGGATATCTTAGCAGTAACATGACAGCCGGCAGGGTGCATGTTAGCAGGTTGTCACATGTTCGTGTGAGCCAGTTTTTTGGCTTGCGAACATGCGACATGCCCTTTTGTGGCAACGGTCTGGCGTCGGTGGTTATGCAGAAGGCAGGGGGAGATGGCGTGTCGCATGTTCACATAGCCCATTTCTGGGCTATGTGATCATGCGACCAAGCATAAAATTGGAGCCCGATTTCCTGTGGCGGTGAGTTGTGACTACGCAATTGCGTGACTGAGGGCAAATGGTTAAGAAACTTAAAGCCCGCGAAGTGTTGGTGACCATTTGAACTTGCTGAGAGTCTTTTGTGACATGGGGTAACAAAATTGAATGCTTTGGTGGCCAGATTTGACTGGTTTGGTGGCGCTTGTTGCTGTGGCTTGACCCCTATCATGTCTGTGTTTATTCCTCAGTGGGGTTAGGTGATTTTGAAATTTTGAATTTGAAATGATTGTATGCTTGCATTGTAACCCTGATATAAAGGGATTTCTATGGTCATTTGAGGTTATTGGGAGTCTAGTATTCAATCTTTTTCGGTTGTGAGTCCTCTGCCCAGTTTGAATTGTAATGATCTAACTTAGTTTTTGTTGGCAATTGAATGAAAGTTGTAGGACTAAGCTGTAGTTTGCAAGCTTGTTATGCTTGAATTGATTGTATGCACTTAAGGATTCTTCATACTTAATGCAAATATATGATCCTTATCTCTCCTTTGTGTCATTGCAGATTGATTTTGAACTTTCTAGTTCACTGCATACTTGTTTGTGTATGTGTCTTCATTCTTCAGTTCTAATCAAGGATTAGATTAAATTATGCTTTAGATGAGACATAAGTCTATCTCTTGTCTATGTGAGGATTTCCTATAAGTAGTAAAGGAGATTATAGATGTGTTTATGGCTTTGAATCTCAGATATAATTCTGGTGTGTGTATGTGATCTATTTAAGAAAACTTGCCCAATGGATGAGGCATTGGCCTAGATGAGTATTTCCTTGTTGACATATCCTGGCTTAGATTGTTATGATTCAAACATATAAGATTAAGAACCATCCTTTAGATTTTCAGTATTTGGTTGTATAAGGTCCTACCCCATAGTAAAGAGGAGTCAATGAATGTGTGGTTATCATTTAGTACCCTCTTACTATCTAGTCATCTGTTATATGAACCCAGTCTTTGGTGTGTGAAGTATATTTTATGTTGGGTTAGGTGCACCTGCCTTGGTTTTGCAGAGCCAGAAGCAAAAGAGGGAAGTCTTGTCCCTATAGTTGGTCCAGTTACCCTAAGACATCATAGCAATTTTGGAGCTAACCATTCCTAAGATCCATCTGAGGGTATATTGGCAGCCTCATGAGCATAAGCGTCATTTTGGACACCAACACTAACTAATCCAGGAAATGACCGCACATCATGAATATCTTGAATCTGTTCAAGAATCACACTCCCATCCACTAAATCTACTCAGATTTGACACTAATCATGAAGTACCAAGTCATCCCCATAAAGCAATCTACGCTGCTCAAAGTCTAAGGAAGTATGAGATCTTGCCGAAAAGACTTCATCTTCTGCACAACTCGAACTATTTACCTCTTCAGTCGAATTCCCATCATGCATTGTCAGAACCATGCACATCTGCCTCGGATCCAAAATCATGATGCAATCAAGCAAGGAGCAAGAACCACCTCAACTCACCTCAAGAAGTCTTGACCCAAGATCAAGTCATAACGATCCATCTCAATAGCTACCAAATCAAGAGATCTCTACCAAGAACCCAATGGTATATCAACATTATGGATCGCACCACAAACTCATTGTGAAGAAGTACTGAAGGTCTCATAAGTCGCCTCAAATGATTCGATATGCAATCCAAGTCTCCTAGCTCAGTCCACCGAAATATAGTTGTGTGTCACCCTTGAATCAATCATCGTCACGATCTAATTCCCACCAAAGAGCACCCCAACAAAGAGACAGTTAAGAAGATATGTGATATAGGTGAAGGGGTAGGAAAAATAATCAAGAATATGATTTAGGTGGTGCTCAGTTTTTTGTCTCGCGCTGGGTTTGTTTGGGGGGTTGCCCTGACTTTTGTGCTGACTCTATTCGGGGGAGCTGCTGGCTTTTCTATTAGGCGTCTGTAATTTTTTTAACCTACTTTGTTTTGAAATCTTTAATGTTTTATCTTTAATTTTGTTATAAAAAGTTGCCGGGCCTCTTCAAAACCCAATTTTACTTTAATCCAAAACCAAAGCAATTCATAATTTGTTTTTTAATCGTGGAGACACAAGCAAAATCTTAATAATAATAATGAGCTAAAATTTCACTAATCAGCTAGAAGTCCCAAACATTACATAGACGCAAAGCTTACAAGAGGTGACATTGAGTCTTGCTTTACATTGACGCAACTCTTAAAAAGGTGAGTTTGAGTCCTGCAGGGCCAGAAATGACCGACAGAGCAATCAGTTTAAAAAAAAGTGGGCATGCTGAAAATCTAAGGCATGCCATTGTCAATAATGGATGACGAAATCATCATTGCTGCACAATTTGTACGAGAATAGCTAGGTGGCGCTTCCAACTCCACTGCGTGTGGTCACATGAAGCAATTTAGGATACACATAATAATCATCCTCAAGAAAGATTCAACATACAGTGAAAGCGGCAAAAGGGGAAGGAAGTTTAGACGAATAGAATAAGGAACTCCCACACCAATCAGGAAACACTCACAAATATTTGTCAAAACAAGATTGGTATGTTCTCGCCAATGTAACTGAAAGGAAAGATTTGAAGTGCTGAACAGAGAAATATTTGATTGAATGGCTTTTATATCAATCAACTTGTGTGGGGAAATTATATAGAACCTATTGATGAATAGTCTAACCACGCAGATGTTTTTGATGCCCACAACATTTGTGAGTTGAAAGGACATATTTGTTTTTATAGCTTATTGCGATTCTCTCATTGCTGACGCCTTTTTCCTCAACTTGAGATAGAATCTGAAATACAAAGTCAAGGCTTCCTCCATGTCCACATAAAGTGCAGCTCCTCGTTTTTTTTGGTTGGGATCAAAACAATGTATATAATGCTGCAACAAATTACAACCACTAGGAACGAAACACGAGGGGCTATTCAAGCGATTAAATTCAAGCCATAATAATAATAATAATTGCAAACTGTATACATCGTGAAATTCCACAGATTTTATAATTCGCTTAGGAACTCTGCCTTTGTATTGGTCCCCAAAGGTTCAATACGGAGAGACATAATGTTCTTATAGTCATGTTCTACTCGTGTTTATTGATAGGACCACAAATGTTCAATCAAGGAGAGTTAATCAAACAAGGCTCGTCTATTGAGAAGTTTTAATGATGACGTCTTAAGAATAAAGGTTTGAATGCTCTCTGTTGAGAACTTTTTATGATGATGTCTTTATAATAAGGGTTCGAATGTTATCTCTTTCCCTTTGTTTTGTGGACTAGCTTTTGTATTCTAATTATTTTTCGAAGCACCTAGAAAGTTGGTGAGCTATAATTTTGATTGAAGCAAATATAAATGATTAGGTGTTAGAATATTTTGCATGCTTATGCGTAGATTAGTTTGCGAAGCTATAGTATTTGGAAACTAGATTTTAGCTTATTGAATCTTATGATTATATTTTTGTTTTTTTTTGGAAAACTAGCATCTATTTATACGAGGTCTATAATTTTTGTGCGATGAGATCAAGAAGGATATGATTTTGTTGTATTTCCTTTCGTACAAATGAATATTAAGATATTAATGGTTGAAGTAGTTAAAAGTCTTGTTAATGTGTATGTATGAAACTTTAAGAACTTTTCTTTACTCACTTTTGGAGCTGTTTAGAATTTTTTTTCTTAATGCAATAGTCTAGAGCTCAAATGATGTTTGTGTATGAGATGAAGGATGGCTACGAATGGAGGAGGCTCGCAGATAACCCTACATCTTTTGATGAGGCTCTTCATAAGCTGCATGAGGAGATTAATTGCAACAGGATGCCTACTACTGATTGCATCACCATGCTTGCCCAAATCCAAGATCGCAAGAAGGTGATCTGGATGGAAGGAGCCAAAGGATGGACTTTTTGGGTCGAATCCTTCGACCATGCTTTACATTAGTTTTTGTTGGGACCTCTCCGTCCTTTTTTTGCTATGTATTCTTGATACTCTGCTCAGATACTGTTGTGGTTGAGGCTTTGCCTCCTGTGGTTTCCTGCTGGCTGCAATTTTGAAATTTTGTTGACTCTCATTTTTTAATACAAAAAAAATGATGCATTTTTTTGGTTAACAGTTCACATTAATCTTGAACATAAACTAAACTGCATCCCTATTTTCTAGTAATTTTAGTCAAACCCTTATCATTCATTTTCCTAGTCCTAGGTCACAACTAATAAAGAAAGTTTGATACAAGATCAAAATAAATTTAATCATGGGTTGACATGAACTTGATCCTAACTAGTTATGTTCTATTAAATCAAATGTGAATAATAGGGTATTGGGTATAATGATAAGCCCCATGTCATTTACAAAACCACAATCTTATATGATGTGTAATGAACTTTACAAGATAAATAAAAGTAGTACATAGAGATATCGAGACAAAATTGGGAGAAATATGATGCTTTTAGTATTATTTTATAGTGTCACTTCCAAGGTGTAACTTGCAACTAAAGCATATATAGTAGACAAAAACATGATCCAAGATGCTTTCCACTTTATATTGTTTTAAGATTGCAAGAATCTAGTATTGTACTCCTTGTAAATTCTAGCACATTGAGTAAACATTTTGACATGACTAGTGATGCTAGCATGACACGTCCTCTAGTACCCTGTGGGTTGGGGGAGACTAGGCCTCATGACCTTGTGCTTTATAACAAGAAGCTCTTTCCAATCTATCTAGGCCCTTAGACAAAGATGATTTCAACTTCGAAAGTCAAAATACAATAATGATTTTTTTTTTTGTAAAGGCAATTACTAATAGTCCATGCAAATGTGATAAGTACTTAACTAGTGAGATGCGTTACAAAGAGTAAGAATTTGTGCTTTTATCTAATATTACCTATGGATGATTTACAAAGCATATGCACCCAACTAATACTAGTTACTATATAGTAGAATATGTCATAATATGTAAATTCCCTCTTCCAAAAGGTTTATTCTCAAAGCCGGGGATGAGGAAACTTAGAAAAAATGTTGGGAAGACATCCATGTAGCATCTTTAGGTTGTAAATCTTTCAAGTAGAGTATAATATACTTAATAAAATAATTATAGAAGAACCTAGCATGCTTGTCTAGTTCTTGACATTAGGTTTTAAAAACATGAGATCGTGATTTAGAACAATATCCCACTTTTATAATGGAAATGATGATCATAAATATAAAATTTTAATTTGGAGCACCTAAATGTGACATATATGTTTTGAATTTTGATATGATACAAAATGGTAAAATGTAAGGCTCCTGGTATATTTTATGTTTATAATGTTTTAAAATGTATGTGTGTGTGTGTGTAGGTAAGGCAATTTTAATTACTAAAAATAATTTGAATAAGTAAGGTTAGTGGGATTTAATAAAGAGTAAATTAAATTAACCTTTTTCACACTTAGCTAATTAAAATAAATAATACATGAAGATAATTTCTTTTTTCTAAATATTTATTTTTTAAATAAAATTTAAATTCAAATTTACTCTTATTATCATATAGTTTTGATAGCATGTATCCTATTATCTAAATTACTAATCACATAATTTTTTGGAAATGATTCTCTTATTTAGTGTGTAATGCTTACTAAAATCAAGTTAAAATACATCTTAATATATGGTTTTACTTTTTAACCATTTCATATTTGATAATAATGATTTAATCTAGTAGTCAATTAAAAACTTAGTAATGAAATTACTATAAGATATTAAAAAATATTATTAGGTTCAAGATTCTAAGACTTGTTTAAGTTTATTTTAAAATGTTCACAAAATATATTTAATAGTAGAAAGCTAGAGTTTTATTAAAATTTCTCTTGAATTCACCTAAAAAGAGGGGTTATATTGTCACATGGGATTCCATATATACAATATAGGATACACTAGTTCTGGAAAAAAATGTTTTGGATGAAACATTTTGATATAAATTGAAGCTAGTTTGAATTTGGATACCAATTTATATCATTTTAATATGAAGAAAACTTTTTATGACTAATGTGCTACATAAGTTTCTTGTTGGCCCAAAATAAAATAGTTTTTTAATTCCATCCATGAAGACCCTTTCATCCAAATGTTGGTAGCTCCATTGAAATCAAAATAGTAACCCACTAACTAGTTTGGGTAAGATGTGAAAAACTAGATGGTCCCTTAACATTATGTAAGAACTAATTCTATCTCACATGAGACACATAAGCTCAATAACATAAAACTCAAAAAGTTGAACACTTAATCAAAGTTTACAAAAACATAAAGACTTTTTTCACACATTATATTCTATTTCTCAAAATAAGAAATTACAATAATTTGAAATATTATCAAATATCCTCAAAGTACAATAATAAGAAAATTGACCATACCGTCGAGATTACATGAATTATCTAAATTATCAAGAGCTAATAAATACATAAAAGTTGTTGACCATTCTGTCATACATCATACATCAAAAGTATACAATACAAAAGATACATGACCAAAAGGTCGAAATGATATAAGATATCAACATATGTATTCCATCGGACTATCTATTGTCTATCTGCATGATTTGGTCTCCTATGCCATCAAACATCTATCCATCTGCAAATCTCTAGATAAAAATGTGATCTAGGCACTTTTTCTGCCCAACCACAGAGTGGTTATCTTCCTTGGGGCTCATCCTAAAATGAAGAGAACACCAACCTTACTCAAGTAACCTATCAAATTGACACTGATGGATCAGAAGGAATCTAGTGCAAGCTGTGAACTAACTAATTTTCTCATATGTAAAAGTAGAACTGACATAGATATGGGAGAGAGAAAAGGAATAACCAACACAAAATCAATTACGTGTTTCCATAGCTTAGGCCTAAGCATTTGTTAATGCAGGAAATGGGATACAAATCGCACACCACTAAGAGTAGATACATGGGGAAATGAAATAATAAGAGGGAAAGTCCCTTTTGAAGGAGGAGATTGAATGATTATATAGGGCACACAAGACTGAGTTTGGCTATAGCAGATGGAGGAGCTCTACAACCTCACATGCATGAACCTCGATCCTACATTGATTTGCATAGGAATGCATGAGCAATAGGTATTGTTGCAAATTACTATGGCCAAACTCAGTCTTGTGTGCCCTATATAATCATTCAATCTCCTCCTTCAAAAGGGACTTTCCCTCTTATTATTTTATTTCCCCACGTATCCACTCTTAGTGGTGTGCGAGTTGTATCTCATTTCCTTCATTAACAAATGCTTAGGCCTAAGCTATGGAAACACATAATTGATTTTGTGTTGTTTATTTATTTTCTCTCTTCCATGTCTATGTCAGTTCTATTTTTAATTATGTGTTGTTTATTTCTTTTCTCTCTTTCATATCTATGTCAGTTCTATTTTTAAATATGAGAAAATTAGTTAGTTCTCAGCTTGCACCATATTCCTTCTAATCTATTAGTGTTGAGTTGATAGGTTACTTGAGCAGGGTCGACGTGCTCTTGATTTCAGGATGAGCCCCGCGGGAGCTAACCACTCTGTGGCTGGATGAAAAAAATAGCTGGATCACATTTTTGTCTCGATATTTTTAAATGGACAAATGTTTGATGACATAGAAGACCAGATCATGCAGATGGATGATTAGCAAAAACTTTAGTGGCAATTATTCACCATTTGGTGAATGTCTCATGTCAGCAAACCCCAATTTGGTGAATATATTACCCATATGGGATTGACCATATTGCCCCGCATTTATTAAAATTGGGTCCACTGCTTGAGCCCATCGCCCATCATTTTATTAAATTTTTCCCATTTCTTTCACATTATCACCAATGGTATATAATTTTTGGGCAAGATATATTTTAAATATTCACCCTATAATTTCCAAGCGGCCCCAAATGGACGGCCTATATTTGCTAATAATTATATATATATATATATATATATATATATATATATATATATATATATATATATATATATATATATATATATATATATATATATATATATATATATATATATATATATATATATATATATATACACATACATACATAGGCGGCCCCAAATTCACCTGGCATTTTATGTACACATGTCTCAAACCAATGCCTTTTCACCAACTTTATTAATCATAGCAAGGTATTGGAGGACCCATAATCACCTCATAAATAACACAAGACATGTTATAATTACCTGGGCTTCGCCAAATATTTGTAGACCTAATACCTCCTGCTAAATTCGCTAAAAAAGGATTAGTATAAATACATTCATAGATCAATGTTATTGGACACAATTTGGCTTAGTTCAATTTGATCGATAGCGAAGTTCAGAGACTTTAGACTATTGAGTCTTGACTGCATTGGCGAGTCACGATTGCAATTGGATTTGAGGTAAAGGTAAGTGATTATTATTTTGGAACTATGTAAATTTGAGTTCATTCTTATTTAGTGGGGACCAGTTAATGAACAGTGGTGACCAGGGAGACCTCAGACATGTGATTTAAGGGTAAATGAATCATATTTATATGTATTATAGTTCTATTGTCACCTCTTCAACAAGTAAACATTTTTTTTCTTTGGTAGGTTGGTAGCCTTTATTTAGTTGAAGAATCGAGATGTCGAACAAGAATAAGGGTAAGGATCCCACATATGGGGAAAGCCAAGAGAGGCCAGCAAAATGCAAAACCTTATCATCGTACTTTGGTCATGGTGTTGGAAATGTTTTTGGCCAAAATCGGGAAGCTACTTCATCACAAGAAGATTTTCAAGATTCACAACCTGAACCTACTCAACATATTGAAGAAGTCAGTAAACCTGATATCTTAGATCACAATGAACTTGAAGAAGATTTTTAGTTAAATACCCAGACTAGCTATAATGATATAATTGACTTGGATGAGATTGAGAATGTTAGAGATGATGATGGTGTAGGGAAGAAGAAAAGAAAATACAATTCAAAGAATGATAGAGAATAAAAAAAAGATCAGATGTGGGATCTGTCAAGGAATTTTCAAGTAGAATGGGTGTCTAAGTATCCATTCATTAAACTAGTGGAAAATCCAATTGAAGGTGAGCCTTCGGTAGAATGTAGATGTAAGATTTGTAGCAAGATAAATAAGAAGGAAAAGAGGTTGCAGCTAAAAATTGACACCATAGAGAATCATATGGGTAAAGTTTACGAAAAGAAAACCATAGATGGAGTTCAAAAATTAGTGATAAGATGGAAAACAAAGGAGGAATATCAGTATGTTAGGAATGCAGAATTATATGAATTTTAGCATAATATAAAGATGAAGCCTGGTGAAGTTAAAGGCTCTATTGAAGCTTGTTTTGGAAAAGCATTGGAAGTAGAACTAATGGGAAAAGTTGTTCAGTTAAGTGTTGTGTTTCATATTTTGAGCAAAGGGCATCCTATGATAGACTACCCATCATTAAGTTATTTATTACACTTTCTGAAAGTTTGTAACTATCCTAACAGTCACTGGTCAGTAAATAGTGGACGGGAATGGACAAGTTGTCTTGTCGAGGTTGAAAAAGAGGATCTAAAGGAAAAAATTAAAGAGTCAAATTTTATTGCATTGTCTTTAGATGAGGTTACAGTAGTAGACAATATTTCTTGGGTATGCATGTATGTTTATACTGTACACAATTTTGTTCGCCAACCTCATCTACTAACTGTTTCTAAAATGAAGGATAATGTGACAACGGAAAATTAATTTGAACTAGTAAAGAGTTCTCTAATTGAATATGGAGGTATAAATGACATGAAGATTGCCAAAAATATGGTGTGTGTTGGATCAGATGGAGCTTCAGTAATGCAAGGCCATAGGGGTGGTCTGTGCACAAAGATACAATCTTGTTGTGCACCCTACGTTATTCCCATTCACTGCATGGCCCACAAAATGAATCTAGCTTTTGGAGTTGTCATCAAGCATGCTCTAGTAAAAAAAATTGAAGTTTTAATCAAAGAGCTCTACCAATACTTCTGTCAAAGTCTGAACTGATTGAGGGAATTTCAACACTTTGCGAAGGACTAGCCGATGGGAACAAGCTTCTTAAGGATAATGATACCAGATGGATCTCTTTGGATGGACCAGTGCATCAAGTTTTTTTAGAATTTCAATTGTTGCTTGGTCTAATGAGCTCAAGTTGTGACGAAGTAGGGAAACCAAAATTTCCTGCGCTGCTACGAATGTTAAGTAATGTAGAGACACTCTTAACATTAGCAGGTCTTCTTCCCATGCTTGAGGAAATGAGATATTTAATGAAAAAGGCCTAGCAAAGAGCTATGTATATTGCAGAATATGTTGCACTACGTAAATTGACATGCTTAACGCTTTATAATCTCTATCAATTATTTGATGATGTAAAATTTGCCAACTGGTTGAAAATCACAGATTTGGACAATCCTGATAACTTTTTTAAAAATCAATGCAAATGGGGAGTTATGTGTAGAAGTTCATGGAGTTGAGATACCAATGCACTGCTTTGCCAGGATCGAGTCCGAGGAACTAGGAAAGAACCCCAGGAATCAAGTATCAAGTATTAAAAGGGAAGACTTTACCAAGATTGTTGAGTCTATAATAAATTTTGTGAAGCACATTGCCTATGATCTTTCCACACAGATTAGAGAAAGATTCCCTTGAGTCAAACTACTTGAATCCATGACTATTATGTTTCCTCGATATTGGAGTCTGAATAGTTCAAAAGATTTTAAAACTAAGCTACTAACTTTGATAGATCATTTTTGTAAAACCAAAGAGTTAAATGGAGTAACTCTAAATGCAATTTTAGATGAATCTCATTTGAGAGACCAATCAGGTCATTTTTCAATAACAATGAGGGAATAATATAATATTATGCAGAACCCTCTCGAAGATGGATCAATAACAAGGCTTTAGAAAAATCTAGTTGAGAGCGAAATGTTGATTGATTCAATATTATAATATTTCAAGCTTTTTGATTTATGTCTGACCATGATATTGGGGTCGGTGGAGGATGAGAGAGTTTTCAATGCTTTGGGATTCCTAAAGTCAAAGCTAAGAAACAAACTAGACAAGAATCTGGAAAATTGCTTGAGGCTCTATACATCCAAGTATGAAGTCAATACTTTTCCTTACGAAAGGGCACTGAAATTATGGAGGAGGAAATGTCAGAGAAGAGGGTTGGGAAACATTTCAAACCAAAGTGGGAGTGCCACAGACAATGATGTCATTGACTCATGTACTGGTACTGGTACTGCTAGTGGTGAACATCAGTTAAGAGGAGGTATGCAGAGTGAAGAAAACATATCAAAGAACCAAGGATACTATGAAGTTGATGGCAATGAATCTTAGGATCCCAATAATGATATGATGTGGTAGCTTGAACCATTGTAGAAGTAGTAGGTCCTAGGTATTTATTAAACTTTTTGCTGAAGTCTACTGTTAGTTTCTGTATCTCATCATCAATCATGCATAATAGCAAATTGCAATGTCAAAAACATGAATGTGGTTGATAATGTCATCAAGATTCAATTCCACA
Source organism: Chamaecyparis obtusa (assembly GCA_027943335.1). NCBI lineage: Eukaryota > Viridiplantae > Streptophyta > Pinopsida > Cupressales > Cupressaceae > Chamaecyparis > Chamaecyparis obtusa. Next base: position 95,274 of record BSBK01012534.1, on the reverse strand, counting down.
ATTAATAATGGTTTTCATTTTCATTATTCAGCTTATATGGTATAATTCTTGTAGATTTTTCATTATTTTTTTTTACAACATAGAAAATTGTAATTCACATGTTACAATTCTTAGAAATACTGATTCTCATTAATTTAATTACAAATATGATACAATGTAACAATTCATTTATTAATATTAGTAAGAACACAACTCTATGATTCTATTTACAAAAGTCGATGACTCAATACCCATTGGCAATTTGGCACATTTCCCAATTTCAATTTCATTATCCTAAGCCAATGACCCTAAATTACCTTTCATAGAAACAAGGGAGAAACAACAACTTCAGATCGATTTGCCTAATGTGAAGTCTCAAAATATAAATTAGTAAGACAGCTACAAGTCTACAACATCTCTACACACTACTACATTTGGGGCCAAATTTCAACGGCCATTTGTCAGATTTGCAACGCTCATTTGTCAGAATTTTGACACATGAGTCCATCACCATTTTTGTGTAGAAGATTGTGATAGAAGACCTACTTGTCAGTTTATCGACACCTTCTCACATCGAAAAGTTGCAAATGACAACAGCTTTGAAATGGCATTTCCTCCGGTTCATCCATCGGAATTCCAATAACAAGACCTATCAGAAATATACAATCTCTATCGGAACTGACTATAGAACTATATTAATTCTGATGGTAGAACTGTTGGAATACCGACAGTTTTCATCATATTCTGACAGATCTACCTATCAGTGATATGGCCACACTGTCGAAAGTTTTGTCGAAAGTTCTATCGAAAATGTTCTCTTTACGACACTTAAATTGTCGGAATAGCGATAGTTATGCACTATTCTCCGACAAGTTTTCTTGTCAAACGTATAGCATTACTGTCGCACTAAATGTTAAAAATTATTTTTTTTTGACATTTTATCTGTCAAATGCATAGTGCTTCTATCAGAATTAATTATTAATTGTCAAAAAACTGATGGATAGGCACATTAAAGTGAACATAGCTCAAGAGACCATCATAGCTTGTCTCTTTCTTTGGTCTATATTATTGACAAAATGTTTTACCTTTCATTAGCTCATCAAATCTAGGGATTTGAAAGAATTTAATAGAATATTTTCATGACAACGTATATTATTTAAGTTGACGTTGCATGAATTTATCTACTTCACGCACTTGTAGACTATGAGGACGGTGATAAAGAAGCATTGCCATGGGAGGAGATGCTTCGTTATTGCCATCTTCATAGTATACAAGTGCGCGAAGTAGATAAATTCGTGCAACATCAACTTAAATAATATACATTGTCATGGAAATATTCTATTAAATTCTTTCAAATCCCCAGATTTGATGAGCTAATGAAAGGTAAAACATTCTGTCAATAATATAGACCAAAGAAAGAGACAACCTATGATGGTCTCTTGAGCTGTGTTATCTTTAGTCCTAGCTACCTGTCGATAGTCGAGAATAATCACCACCTTGCATTTATGTACATTGCAAAAATTGATCACAATCTCACAAAAACATTTTACACTTGTACATCTCATCAATACTGGAGGCTTAAAGTAATTTTATACGATCACTAGCACATTTTGTGCATGGATGAGAAAACACTATCCAAAGTTTCTAGATAACCATTTTTGAGAAGAGGAATGAGTGGAGGCCAAAGAAGGGATAATTGTGAAGGTTTTATAGATGTAGGTTACTGAATCATCATCTTTGCACTGGTACTCAATCTAGCCTCCACTCCATATACGGGTGAACCCACAATACTGGGTTACAATTTTTTGGAGGAAGGAATCCGTCTGAAAAAGCATTTTTGGCAAAATAATATTTATCCACTTTCGATAGAAATTAGCTTCAAATTTCGATCATAAGCACTAAACTTACGATCAAAAGTCCTTAAACAAAGGACTTTCGATCGTAAGTAACTTTTGATCGAAAGTTCCTTAGTAACTTTTGATCAAAAGTTACTAAGGGACTTTTGATCAAAAGTCCTTTAGTGATGACTTTCGATCGAAAGTCATGTATTTAGGGTTTGTTTTGGCGGAAGTTTATATCCACCAAAAGTTCCACTATTTCACTGTCACTTTCGATGACAGTGAAACAGTGAGACGGCTTCTGAAATATCAAACACGTTTTTGAGGTATTTTTATTGTTTGTTTTTATTATTTTCAGTTTTTGATAGATGCATAAATAGTATATATGTATATATTCACATGTATCTATGCATATATACACATGTATATGCATATATATACATGTGTATATATGTCTATATATATTGTATATATGGATATATACACATGTATATATGCATATACATGTGTATATATGCATATACATGTGTATATATGCATATACATGTATACATGTGTATATATACATATATATACACATGTATACATGTGTATATATATATATATGTATATATACATGTGTATATATATATATATATACAAATGTATATATATATGTACATATATGCATATATATACATGTACATACATGTTGTGTATATATATGCATATATACACATGTATATATGCATATATATACACATGTATATGTGTATATATATGCACATGTGTATATATAATTATATAGATTTTTCTTTATTTAAAGTTTGTGATATACATACATGTACATGTATTGATTAAATATATAGATTTTTCTTTATTTAAAGTTTGTGATATGTACATGTACATGTATTGATTAAATATATAGATTTTTCATTATTATATATATATATATATATATATATATATATATATATCTGTGTGTGTGTGTGTGTGTGTGTGTGTGTGTGTGTGTGTGTATACATGCACACACACACACACACACACACACACATATATATATATATATATATATATATGTGCATGTATATACACACACACACACACACACATGTGCATGTATATATATACATGTGCAAATATGTATGTATATATACATGTGTATATATATACATGCACATGTGTATATATATATGTGCATGTATGCACGTGCATGTGTGCATGTGCATGTATATGTATGTATATATATGTACATGTGCATGTGTATGCACATGTATATATATATATATATATATATATATATATATATATATATATATATATATATATATATATACATGTGCATATATGTGTGCATGTATATATGTATGTATACATACATGTACATGCACGTATATAGATAGATTTTTATGTATACATTGTGTATGTACATAAGACCTAGATAAGACTAATTATGTACCTAATAAGACCTAGAGATAAGACTAATTAAGACTAATTAGACCTAATACTTGACTAAGAAGACATAATTAAATATACTTAAAATTAGACCCCTTTAGTAAATTGTGACCTATTAAGACCTAATTTTTAACCTATTACTTGACCTAATATGAGTAATAAGACCCAAATTAGGACACACACACACACACACACACACATGTGCATGTATATATATATAGATGTGCAAATATGTATGTATATATACATGTATACATATATACATGCACATGTGTATATATATGTGCATATTGTTGGAAATATAGATGTAGAAACTGAGAGGGGGGGGGGTGAATCAGTTTACCACAGAATATTACCACTGATCCCTTAGATTTCCTATTAAATTATTTACTACTAACATACAGAGAAATGCTGAAACTCGATAATTGCAGAGAGTGTTAATTATAACTGTTCTTAAGCATTCATTAGTGATTAACATGCATGAATAAAGAAAATAGCATAAACACAAGAGACACCAGATTTAACGTGGAAACCCAATATGGGAAAAACCACCAATGTAACTAGTTATTGATTTTCACTCTTCTGAAGTGATGCCCTGTTAGGAGCCAACCTGGTAAAAGGTTACAAAACACACTGTTAGGTGTGACCTTGTTAGAGGATTTAATCACCCTACTAGGAGTAGCCTTGTAAGAGGTCTTTGAAACAATTCAATAGAACTATCACCTTGTTAGAGGATTTACAAAATGGCTGTTAAACCAACTCGGTTAGGAGATTTTGAAATCACTGCTACAATGGTAAGAAAGTAACAATGAAGTGACCTGAATAGTGATGCAACTGAATTGCTGATTATAGATCTCTGTTTTGCTTCACTAGATCCTTCCTGATCAAATATATCTTTGCTGCTCTTCAAGGACATCTAATCATCCTTCAAAATTCACTCATACTATTCTTCTCTTTCACTTTTCTCTTTCTTTCACATAATTCACAACTTGATCTTCTATATATATACCATTAGGATTGTCAAGTCGGGACTAATAATTATTACAAAACATTACTAATCATTACAACAGTCGGTTGGAATAAACCAAATTTATTTCTCAAATTGACAAAATCCTTTACTGGGCTGACCTTGCTCGGTAAACATTAATCTGAAAAAGATTTCATTTGGAGACCGAGATAACTCGGTAAGTACTGTGAATTCTTCAACATCCTTTGGAGACCAAGTGAACTCAGTAGACACTAACTTTCCTTCGATAACTAAGGAAGCTCAGTTAACATTGTTTTCTGCCATACTTTTCTTTTGACACCCGAGAGGTCTCGGTAGACACTGGGAACTGCTTTGCTGATCGACTGAGCTCGGTAGACACTGGGAACTGCTTTGCTAACTGAATGAGCTGACAATTGATATGACATTTGTGTGACATCAAAGACAACACATAATCATTCCAACAATCTCCTTTAGACAATTGTATCCAATAATCTCCCTCTTTGGCATTGATGGCAACACAATATGTCATAGCACAATGAAATTTCACAGCAAACATAGAATAAGGAACATATCCTTAGCTTCATTTTGATTCTCATCTCCCTCTGTCAGCAAACTTCTCTCTCTGACAGAAAACTCTCCCTCTTTTCTCTTTTTTTAAAAAAAAAATTCTCTTTCTTAGAAATTTCATGAAATAATGACAGCAAACAGCAAACTCTCCCTCTTTGACAACACATGCCAAAGATAACACACTTCTAGTGAATACCAATGTACCTTAAGTACTGATTCATATGCAATGATTCCTTGACTATGCTGCATCAAATAATTGATCTTCAACATGCTCTGGTTGATGCATTACCAAAACTCAATTTAGTGAGCCTCAGATAGGGGAATGACCCCTAACTTACCTCTTAGATACAAGAATGCATCCTTAGGTAGTGGCTTGGTGAAGATATCTGCAATTTGTTCTTTTGTATGAATATATTCCAATCTAATTTCCTTGTCCTGCACCAATTCTCTGACAAAGTGATATTTTATAGCAATGTGTTTGGTTTTGGAATGCATTACTGGATTCTTTGAAATATTTATTGCACTAGTATTATCACAGAACATAACAACTGGTTCTTTGATCTCAACTTTCATGCCTTCCAATAACTATTTGAACCAAACAATATTAGAGCAGTTTACTACTGCAGCAATGTATTCTGCTTCTGCTGTGGATTGGGATGTGCAATTTTGCTTTTTACTGGTCCAAGATACTAACCTTTTGCCAAAAAAAAATGCTCCACGACTTGTACTCTTTCTGTCATCAATATTTCCTGCCCAATCAGCATCGATAAACACTTTTAAGTCCAGATTGCCTCCAAATTTATACCACAAGCCATAATCTTCAGTTCCTCTTAAGTACCTCAAGATTCTTTTGATTGCCATCATGTGATTTTCTCTGGGTTTTGCTGAGAATCTTGCTACTATACCAACTGCTAAGGCAATATTAGGCCTTGTATGTACTACGTACTGTAATTTTCCAATCATTGATCTGTATAAGGTCTGATCTACTTCTTTTGAATCATCATCTTTGGTAAGCTTCAGTCCAATACACATGGGTGTACCAACTGGTTTTGAATCTTCCATACCAAACTTCTTAAGTATTTCCTTGATGTATTTAGACTGAGTAATGTAGATACCATTCTTGCTCTGCTGAATTTGAAGTCCAACAAAGAATTTTATCTGACCAAACATAGACATTTCAAATTCTTTGTTCATTTTCTCTAAAAATTATTTGTACTGATCATCATTCCCTGTAAACATAGTATCATCCACAAATATTTCTGCCAAAACAATTTTGTTATCTAGTCCTTCTTTGATGTATAAATTACTATTGTCATTAGCTCTTTTGAAATCAATCTGAGTTAGATAGTTATGTAATCTTTCATACCATGTTCTAGGGGCTTGTTTCAGACCATACAATGCTTTTTGTAACTTGCAGACCATATCCCTTTTGTCTGGATCCATAAAACCTTCAGGTTGCTCAATGTAGACTTCTTCATCAAGAATACCATTGAGAAATGTAGATTTTATATCCATCTGATATACCTTAAATCCTTTATGTGCTGCATATGCAAGTAGAGTCCTTATGCCTTCTAATCTTGCAACAGGAGCAAAAGTCTCTCCATAATCTATACCTTCTTCTTGAGAATATCCTTTACATACCAATCTTGCTTTGTTTCTTGATACTTGACCATCTTCATTCAACTTATTTCTGAATACCCATTTTGTCCCAATTACATTTTTATCTTTAGGCCTAGGTACAAGAGTCCATGTCTTATTTTTCTCTATTTTCTCTATTTCTTCATTCATAGCCTCAATCCAACTTTCATTTTCCAATGCATCTTTGACATTTTTAGGTTCAAAATCAGCAAGTAAACATGTACCTTTTAGTTTATTCCTTGTCATAGTGCCATTTGATTTGTTTCCAATAATCTGATCTAGTGTATGATGCTTCCTGACATACTTGGCCAATATAGGTTCCTTTCTTCTTGAATGAGTTACATTTTCATCTTCTTGAATTTCATCTTTAGGTTCAGTTTGCTTGGGCTTGGTAGATATTTGCTCGGTAGCTTCAGGCTGAGACTCGGTTTCTTGTGACTCGGTCTGAACTTCTTCTTGTGACTCGGTTACTATATTGGGCTCGGTCAATGTAGTCTCCTTATTGACAGATGTGTCTGGCAATGTATCAGGTTCAATGTAAACAAATCTTCTATAATCCTCTGGTTCCCTTTTGCTTTCTTCTTCAGTCTTTTCTGCAAACTCATCTACTCTTGCCAAATACCATTTTAATTTCTCAAATGCTTCTGACTTTTCTCTTAAATACATAACAGTCATCATTCTAGAGTAATCATCAACAAAGAGAATAAAGAATTTTTCTCCAGTATAGCTTTCAATTCCAATAGGTCCACATAAGTCAGTATGCACAATATCCAAAATATCTTCAGACTGATAGTTTTTACTTTTAAAGCTAGTCTTTCCCATTTTACCAATCTGACAATTCTTGCATAGACCAATATCAGGTTTCTTCAAAGTAGGAATACCTCTTACTTTCTTGAATTTGCTTATTTTCACCATATTATCAAAATTTACATGACATAACCTTTTGTGCCATAACCAACTTTCTTCAATTTGAGAAATAAAACATGAGCATTCACTGAGATCAAGATAAAATAGGTTACCTTTGGTTTGTTTGCCTGAACCAATTAGTTTTCCTTTGTCATTCAATAGTCTTGCTTTGCCATTCATGAATTCAACCTTGAGTCCACTGTTGATTAGCTGTGCTACACTTAGAAGATTATGTTTTAGTCCTTCAACCCAATATGCATTATCACATATAAGTTCTTTGTTTAATGAAATTCATCCTCTTCCTTTTATACAACAAGGTTCATTGTTTCCAAACCTTACACTACCACCATCATAGTCTTCAAAATGTTCAAACTTAGTTTTTTCACCAGTCATATGATGTGAGCATCCACTGTCTATAATCCATGTATCATTTTTGCTTATATGAGAGATAAGTGCCATCTCATCTTCATCATCATCAAATTCATCTTTTACAACAATGAAGACAATTTCTTCTTCACTATCATCGGAATCCTTAGCCAAAAAACATGTTTTCTTACCTTTATCCTTGAATGACTTAAAATTATTCTTGCCATTGTACTTGTGACCTTTCTTCTCATCTTTGCTTTGTTTGTTTGGGCACCTAGCTGCAATATGACCAATTTCTTCACATGAAAAATAGATTAAGGGAGTTTTACCTTTGTATTTACCTCTGCCTTTAGTATATTTCTTTGCAAGTAATGCTTCAATAACTTCAAGATCACTTTCTGAACTTTCCTTTGATTCTTCTTCACTTTTTGACTGGATTTTCTTGCCCTTCTTAAGTGAGAGTTTGGCCTCAAATGCTGATTCAATATTTTTAGAAGTTGGAACATAGTTATCATAGTTGTCCAATTCAAAAGCTGTCAATCTTCCAACTAAGGCATCCAAAGTTATATTGTGATTTTGTTCACATCTTCTTTCTTGAATAGCAGATACTCTTATTGCATAGATAGGAAGCAATGTTCTAAGAACCTTACTTATAACAGTTTCATCATCAATTTTTCCTCCAGAAGCTCTGATTGCACTAACACCCACCTTGATCCTTTCAACATATTTTGCAATGTTTTCATCTTCTTTCATCTTCATCTGATCAAATTGTCCTCTTAGGCTTTTTGCTTTGGCTCTTTTCACATTGTCATCACCACCATAAATTTTATTTAGCTTGTTCCACATTTCATAGGCAGTTGTGTAGTCTTTGATCTCATCAAATTCTTCATAGCTAAGGGCTGATGTAATATCTATCATCATGGTGTTATGGTTCTTTTTCTCTGCAATGTCTTCAATAGTTAATGTGCCAGTAGGAACAGTATATTCTTGATCAATATATTTGCATCCTGAATCACCAATGGAAGCCAAATGAAGTCTCATGAGACCTTGCCATGCTGAAAAGTTATCTTTGTTAAGCCTTGGAATTTCTCTCTTGTAAGACATCCTGATCTTTAGCTTAGGTCCTTAAAACCCTTCCTGCAAGCACCAAAATATTTGATACCAATTGTTGGAAATATAGATGTAGAAACTGAGAGGGGGGGGTGAATCAGTTTACCATAGAATATTACCACTGATCCCTTAGATGTCCTATTAAATTATTTACTACTGACATACAAAGAAATGCTAAAACTCGGTAATTGGAGAGAGTGTTAATTATAACTATTCTTAAGCATTCATCAGTGATTAACATGCATGAATAAAGAAAATAGCATAAACACAAGAGACACCAGATTTAACGTGAAAACCCAATATGGGAAAAACCACCAATGTAACTAGTTACTGATTTTCACTCTTCTGAAGTGATGCCCTATTAGGAGCCAACCTGGTAAAAGGTTACAAAACACACTGTTAGGTGTGACCTTGTTAGAGGATTTAATCAACCTGCTAGGAGTGGCTTTGTAAGAGGTCTTTGAAACAATTCAATAGAACTGTCACCTTGTTAGAGGATTTACAAAATGGCTATTAAACCAACTCGGTTAGGAGATTTTGAAATCACTGCTATAATGGTAAGAAAGTAACAATGAAGTGACCTGAATAGTGATGCAACTGAATTGCTGATTATAGATCTCTGTTCTACTTCACTAGATCCTTCCTAATCAAATATATCTCTACTGCTCTTCAAGGATATCTAATCATCCTTCAAAATTCGCTCATACTATTCTTCTCTTTTACTTTTCTCTTTCTTTCACATAATTCACAACTTGACCTTCTATATATATACCATTAGGATTGTCAAGTCAACACTAATAATTATTACAAAACATTACTAATCATTACAACAGTCGGTTGGAATAAACCAACTTTATTTCTCAAATTGACAAAATCCTTTACTGGGCCGACCTTGCTCGGTAAACATTAATCTGAAAAATATTTCCTTTGGAGACCGAGATAACTCGGTAAGTATTGCGAATTCTTCAACATCCTTTGGAGATCGAGTGAACTCAATAGACACTAACTTTCCTTCGATAACTGAGGAAGCTCGGTTAACACTGTTTTCTGCCATACTTTTCTTTTGACACCCGAGAGGTCTCGGTAGACACTGGGAACTGCTTTGCTGACCGACTGAGCTTGGTAGACACTGGGAACTGCTTTGCTGATTGACTGAGCTGACAATTGATATGACATTTGTGCAACATCAAAGACAACACATAATCATTCCAATAATCTCTTTTAGATAATTGTATCCAACACATGTATGCACGTGCATGTGTGCATGTGCATGTATATGTATGTATATATATATGTACATGTGCATGTGTATGCACATGTATATATATATATACATGTGCATGTATGTGTTCATGTATATATGTATCTATGCACACATGTACATGCACATATATAGATAGATTTTTATGTATACATCATGTATGTACATAAGACCTAGATAAGACTAATTATGTATGTAATAAGACCTAGAGATAAGACTAATTAAGACTAATTAGACCTAATACTTGACTAAGAAGACATAATTAAATATACTTAAAATTAGACCCCTTGAGTAAATTGTGACCCATTAAGACCTAATTTTTAACCTATTACCTGACCTAATATGAGTAATAAGACCCAAATTAGGACCTAATATCATTAATAAGATGGGCTTTAAAGACATAATTAGACCTAATACTTGACCAATTAACACCTAATAAGACGTGTAACTAGTCTCAAGTATACCTAATATGAGTTTGAGGACCCTTTAAGACCTAATTAGACATTTAATTAGACCTAATTAGACCTTTAATTAAGACTAATTAACACCTAATATCATGAGTAATAGGACCTGCTAGTACACCTAATATGAGCAATATGATCCCTTAGGCATAATTAGACTAATTAACCCATGTAACAAGACCTTTAAATTATAACTAATTTTATACTATTTAATTTACCTTTAAATACATGTGAGTAATACATACCTAATATAAGTAATAGGAATTAATATTGAATAGTAATAATGCCTACTTAGGGACATATTTATGAACTTAATAGGACCCCTTAGACCAAATTAGTCATAATAGCTTGCCCTAATTATCTATACATACAATATGAGTAATAGTCCACCCCTTCTAACCTTTCAACATAATTAGATCGAATTTAAAGACTAATTAACACCTAATATACTCGAGTACTACATGACCCTTTAAGACCTAATTAGACTTAATACATGCTTAATTTATGAGCTCTTAAGACCAAAGTAGACCTATTAGTTCACCTAATTAGACCCAATTAGATGTATTACGACCTAATTAGCACCTAAATAGACCCAATTAGACCTATTAGGATCTAATTTGACCAAATTAGACCTATTAGGAGCTAATTTAATAGGTCCAATTAAACCAATTATGTCCTAATTAAACCTATTAGGACCTATGATAGGTTATATGACCCCATTAGACCCACTATGAGTAACATGACCTAGGTTAACACCTATATTAAAGCACCTAATTAGACCTATTAGTACCTAATTAGACCCAATTAGTTGTTATGACCTAATTAGACCTATTAGGACCTATAATACCTGTTATATGACCCCTTTAATACTGAATTAGACCCACTATGAGTGTTATGTCCCCCTTAAGACTTATTAGTGCTTCACCTAATTAGACCCAATTAGATTAATTGGGACCTAATCACACCCCAATTAGACCTAATTATACCTAATTTAACCTATAAACATACAGGTAATTGGACCTATTAGGACCTATGATAGGTTATATGACCCTTTAAGACTCCATTAGACAGGTATTAATATGTAATTTACATTTAAACATGTAATTTATGTAATTGATTTTACTTTCAAATAATGTAGTGAAATGCATGCATAGTATTTAATTTTATTTTTATTTAAATTAGGAAAACGTATGTATGTATATATGTAGACTTTATTTGATGTAGTAAATAAAATCTTTCAGGTACATACATATTCTCTCTCTATTAGACATTATTACACATCACACATGGCAGATGCACTGATTCCCCCTGCAGAACTATTTTCACGCACTAATAGAGAGATTCAACGGCTGCAAGAATCTATAAATAATCCATCTAGCTAAACTATCTATAAGAGCACATGTCAGTCCATCCTTAATAGCTTGATTATCATTAGGGATGACATTCATGGTACCACTCCATATGCCCCAGATATTATAGAGTCCATACTTGAGAAGAAGAGACAAGAGGTATAGGCTTTAGTGCCTAAAGCGACCCTAAAAGGGGAAGTTTTCTTTGGTCTTTCTCTTAAGGAGGTACATGCTTAAGGAAGGTTGGCTCCGGTCTTTCTCTTAAGGAGGTACAGGCTTTAGTGCCTAAAGCGACCCTAAAAGGGGAAGTTTTCCCCTCTTATGCAGATAAAAATTATGTGAAGGGATATTAGGTTACCAGGTGTGGAGATCCTGTTATATTAGCATTGATATACCCTAGATTTTTAGCTGCCCATGGTCTTTATCTGAATAACGACCAGATTCCACTATACTTTGCACACTAGATTTTTGCTGAGGTTCATTTAGGTCATGCTGTTAATTACACTGATTTGCTAGCACATCTAGGATAGGGGTGTGGAAGGCTTGTTGATAGAGATGCTTATCGTCGAGCTAATCGACAAAGACCAGTACACAGGGCCATTGTTGGTCAGAGGGCACCTGCTATAGCTCCTTCATTGGGCCCTATTGTAGATGATGTTATTTGTAGAACCTAGCTTCGAGCTACGATTGATAGTGTGGGGGACATTGCAGTAGCTACCACATCCATATCTAGTGATCAGGTTGGTCAGTACCTGATGTCTCGACGACACTCCAAATCGTCAGGTGGAGCATCCGCTAGCAGGACCGTAGATGAAATGTATACTGCAAGAGGCATCCCTTCACTTTCTAGCCTGGAGGGACTTATAGGGGAGATGACATGGGTGACACTGACTAGCTTGGCTGAGGATCTATTGGATGCATATGCATTTATAGCAGTAGAGCATGATATCCCCATATTAGAGGTTAGATCTCATGTGGCTACTATCAGATACGCTCAGTCACATCCTTCTCACCTAGGCCGTGGCCATAGTGGCAGTGCTTGTAAGGATTCACCTACGGACCACTCTATTGCTGCATAGGGAGAGGCACAGCGTACATACCCTTTAGTCAGTGCAGGCCATTAGTTCTCTGATGTTGGTCTTGACGATGTTGAGTTCAGCATGACCACTACAAGTTATCTAGATTTGTTGACACATGATGATATGAATTCCATGCCATCTCATCTGGTTAGTCCATTGCATTCATCATTAGAGAGGTGTGTGCAGTCTACTCATGTTGCAGATGCAGATTTGAGCTTGGACTAGGCACAACAAAATCTTGATACATTGGTTGATAGGATTGAGGCCAGTGAATCCGAGTACTATCAGTTTCCACCACCTACACAGGTATAAATTAGATTATATACATTTATTTAATGTTACAATTTTAAACTTAAATTTATTTTCAAAATTTCAATCAATTGATTTATTTTTTGTCTACTAGGATATGCGTCTTGTTACTCCTTCTTTGGGTACCGATCGTGTACGTTGTCGGGACTCACTTGATGATGACATCAGTAGTGGACAGGTGAGTTTTTAATTTATTATCTATGTTCCACACACTTTATAACATGTTTTCTTGTACAATGTTTATATATTTTAATTTATATATCTCTTTCTTTGTAGGGATCTGCACATCCTTCAGAGCATGATAGTCACTCTGGGTGTGACTGCTTAGTGAGGAGTCGACATGATGAGTCATAGGCACATTCATATTTGATTAGAGACATATTTCATATTATGTATATATATATATTCACATGTGTTTGATGAACTATATTTCATTTCTAGACTCTACATGACCAATTGATGTGTTTGATGTTATATTTTATTTCTAGACGAGCTTTTGATAGAATGTTTGACACATGATTGATTCATATTTACAGTTTTTGATCTACACACATGATTGATGTTTCATGCATGTACATTATATATATATATATATATATATATATATATATATATATATATATATATATATATATATATATATATATATATATATATATATATATATATATATATATATATATATATATATATATATATATATATATATATATATATATATATATATATATATATATACTTTCACTCTAGATACATGTGCATGTGTGTGATGAACTTGTAAATTTTCAATACTTTCAATTATAGATTACATACACATGTACATGTTTAATTTAAATTTGATGAACTTGATTTCAATAGATTAAACATACATGAATCATGTTTGTATTCAATATAAATTACATAGATGAATGATGTTTGATTGTACACATGTTCAAGATTTAAATGTACATTTGATAATAGTTGTGTGCACGTACTTTTAATTTAATGTTGTTGTACTTCAAGTAGATTTTATATTTAAAACATGCACGTCCTAATGTAACACATGAAAATTCAATACATACACGTAAGACATAAATTTGAAGTACATACATGATAATTATAAGATATCCACTTGTAAGACATAAATTTGAGATCTATATATTCTTAATTTTTAATTTAATTCAAGCTCCATTCACTATGGGCACTAGTAGGAAAGAATGGAGCTAAGAAAACCTCTGGTCTCGCCCGTGAAAAATTTAGTTCAAATCATATTTCATGCATGATTTAGTCCACATCTTTAGGTTCATCTCTCTCTCGAATAAAATTTAATATTCTCTCATGGTCGTAAGTATCAAGTCTCCACTTACGAATGCCATGTCCCGTCATAGGAACAAGAGATAGGATGGTGGCAATTACAAGATGACTATATTGATAAACCTTATTGTTAGGTTGATAATCAATAAAATGAATCCCTTGTTTAAGTATTTTGGTTTGCTTCAAATATGTTCCTTGCACGACAACTGAACCTGCATAATGTGTTCCTCAATGTTAAATATATAGATGTGATAAATACTAACCACATAAACAAACTTAAATACAGTACTAGAACTTGTGGGAAACATAATTCCATTGCTTGTTTCACTCTATGTTAGCTTCATCCTCTTCTTACAACAACATAATAAATGGTAACTAACACCTTCCACATTTCCAGGCTCTGCTACTATTGCAAAAATATGTCCTGCATTTAAAGTGAACTTTTAATTTTAGGAACTTGTAAATATAAATTAAACAAACTTTATTTAAATGAATTGAGAACTTATGAGTCCTTTTTAAAAACATGTACATATAAACACACACGTACCTATTTTGATCAAACCTGGAATATGGTCATAATCTGTAGAAATCAATGGAATGTCATCAAAGCCTGAACGTCATTTGTGTTTGTAACATCTAGTGGAACCAAATTCCATTCACTAACATATCCACATTTTTGGTTGATACATTCATCATAGTTTTCAAAAATGCAGTCATAACAAAAGCATGAATAATCTCTAGTGTACAATGACCACACATTACTATCCATACTCATAACTGAATGTAGGGATCTTGTTTTGTCTACTCTCTTGCATCCATGGATTGATCTTTTGTCAACACCTGAACAATAGAGAGGTCACATGTAGAAATTAAAGACATATATATAAGTTAACTCAAAAAATGATCAATAAATTTAAAATTAGTACCTGTTATCTCCCAGAATACTCAGAAGGGTATGACTTGATCTGATCGTGATGATGTGTTATCACAATTTGGCACCATAAAATGCATCTTTCACCACTCAACTACATCATGAGCATTATTTATACGATATCCATGATAGTCCAGTTGATACTTTCTTAAAGCATGTTTGATACAAGCTCCTACACCATCATGCTCTCCCTTTCCATGTCCAATCTCAAAGAAACTCCAAATATGTGGTATCTTTTGGTATCGATGATATCTACATAGTGCGTAAAATGGCCTTGCTGATTTAAATTGTGCTACACATCCATCCGACCAAACAAAATGCTTTTCAATTTTGATGCCTTTGTTTTCCAAATATCCAAAAAATGTCTTAAAGCAATGCTCAACAAAATGTATGTCATGCTCTTTATCATCACTTATGTAAAAGTGATATTCTTTCTTTATGACTCATGCTTCATATGTACTTTCAACACCATCTAAATCTAATTGTGCATGTCGATAAGACACATGTACCATGATAGTCACCTGCTCTGTATAGTAGTATTTTGCTTGAAATTGTTTTTGAGATACAAAGGAGTAGTTCTCTGCCAAATCAATAATCGATAAAATCGTTCCAACTGGAAAAGATTCTTTTTGTATTTGGAATTTTTTTGCCTACCATTTAGCGAAAAAAACATGTCGTATGTATGGTTGAATCAATTTATGAAAATTCTCCATAAATGTTGCAATAGGTATCTCATCTTCTACATATTCCAACCTTGTTGATTCTTTCCCGACTTTTGTTTCAGACTTTATGTACTTGTATCTCTTGCATTTTATCATCCTCGCCATGTCAGTATCTTCAAGTCTTAAAGGAAATATAGCCAAATCCCTGCATGTTTGACAAGTTCCTCTTATGCAATCTATTTCAGGTATTTCGTGATCAATTGATTTGTTACATAAGATTGATGTTATGAATTGACTTGGACGTTTAGGAAAATAATTTTGAGAACCACCACTTTCTTCTATCATCTTTCTAAACCCTTGGTAGTAGAGATCGAATTCAATGTGATATCGACAACAACAAGTTTCAAAAGATTTATTTATCTTTACAAAAAATGGTTTTAATCTTTCAAACATTGTTTGTCCAATCTTAATGTCAGGATTTGAGTTACAAAATGAGAGATACAATTCATGTTGTGTGGTGTCCAACCAATGTTTTGTGTGCTAGAAATATTCCTTAGGCCTAGTCCTCTTCTTGATAATGTCTCTTGTATTTGGTGAAGGACGAGTATGATCAGTCCAAAATGACGTAACTAAGTTCCTAACTATTTCATTAATTCTATCAGACCGAGGAGCTCTACACATTAGTGTCCAATTACCTTCCAATGTAGTATCATCCAAATTGATTCTTCTTTTCAAATAGTTCATCATTGTCTTCCTACTATACCCGATCTGAGATGAAAGTGAAGAAATTTTTCTTCTTTGGGACATGTTTTTATTTAAAATAGATGTCAGTATCACTCTTCTTGAAATGGACCTATCTGTACATCTAGTTGTTTTCCCAATGGAATGCAAACATTCCTTAACACTGTCAACAATATTTTTTTGTACGTTACTTGATTTTAACTTTTTCAAACTTGCATCTACACCCAATAATTTTAATGGCTCTTTTAACTTATCTTTAAGAAGTGTAATTGATAACAGTTGAGTTTTTTCAAGTGTACCAAGATTCTCAATTTGTTTCATTATTTTCTTAGACTTTTTATTCAATGCCCTCTTTTTAATATTTATGGGTTGTTTAGCATAATATCTCAATTTTTCCACATCCATTTCAATTAAATGATCTATGCTTTTACAATTAATTTTTCTCTTCAACTGTTGGAGTAGATTATCATTCACATATGTTTCTTGCACTTCCATTGCAAATAAAGTAAAATAAAAAATCTTAATATCTCATCTTAAGGGGAGCTTCATGAAATAAGTATTTACAAGCTCTTGAACATGTTCTACCTATAATAATTTATACATTAATTCAAGAGAAACACATACTTGTTTGACCTTGGGTTGATTCAACTTGGGATGCCCCTTGTCCAACATTTTCATCATCAAAGGCTGCATGTACGTGCAACAAAAACAATAACTTAGATTCTTAGGGGAAAGACCCAAAATATATATTCACCAATAAGAGACTAAATCAAGAGAGTTTGTGAGAGAAAGAGAGAGATGTGTACTTATTTGATATTCTGAGACTTGTGCTTGTTGAGCTTGTGATGACCCTTCTCCAACTTCTGAAGGTTGGGCTTGTTGAGCTTGTAATGAACCTTCTCCAACTTCTAAAGATTGGGCTTGTTGAGCTTGTGATGACCCTTGTCCAGCTTCTAAAGGTTGGGTAGCTTGTTGAGCTTGTGATTCTTGAGCATTTCCTACACATGTATGAAGTATAAATTAGTCATAGTTCATTGCTCATCTAATTAGTCCTAATTAGTTCTAATAAGTCATATAATTGGTTCTAATTGAGTCTAATTAGATCTAATAGGTCATAATTGAATGTAATAGGTCCTAATTGTTCCTAATTGGTCATAATTGAGTGTAGTTAGTCCTAATTGAGTCTAATAGGTCATGTTAGGTCCTAATTGGTCCATATTAGGTCCTAATTGGTCCCAATTGAGTCTAACTGGTCCTAATTGAGTCTAATAGGTCATATTAGGTCCTAATTGAGTTTAGTAGGTCATGTTAGGTCCTAATAGGTCCTAATTAGGTCTTAATTGGTCATAATTGTGTCTAGTTGGTCCTAATTGAGTCTAGTTGGTCATAATTGTGTCTAGTTGGTCCTAATTAGTCCTAATTGAGTTTAGTAGGTCATGTTAGGTCCTAATTGGTCCATATTAGGTCCTAATTGGTCATAATTGAGTCTAATTGGTCCTAATTGATGCTAGAATAATTCATATTAGGTCCTAATTAGTCCTAATTGACTATAATTGGATCTAATAGGTCCTAATTGAGTAGATAATAAGTCATGTGTTAGGTCCTAATTGGTCCTAATTAGTCCTAATAGGTCAAGTAATAGGTCATGTTAGGTCCTAATTGGTCATAATTGAATGTAATAGGTCCTAATTGTTCCTAATTGGTCATAATTGAGTGTAGTTAGTCGTAATTGAGTCTAATAGGTCATGTTAGGTCCTAATTGGTCCCAATTGAGTCTAATTGGTCCTAATTTAGTCTAATAGGTCATATTAGGTACTAATTGAGTTTAGTAGGTCATGTTAGGTCCTAATAGGTCCTAATTATGTCTTAATTGGTCATAATTGTGTATTGACTCTAGTTGGTCCATATTGGTCCTAATTGAGTCTAGTTGGTCATAATTGTGTCTAGTTGGTCCTAATTAGTCCTAATTGAGTTTAGTAGGTCATGTTAGGTCCTAATTGGTCCATATTAGGTCCTAATTGGTCCATATTAGGTCCTAATTGGTCCTAATTGAGTCTAATTGGTCCTAATTGAGTCTAGAATAAGTCATATTAGGTCCTAATTAGTCCTAATTGACTATAATTGGATCTAATAGGTCCTAATTGAGTAGATAATAAGTCATGTGTTAGGTCCTAATTGGTCCTAATTAGTCCTAATAGGTCTTAATAGGTCATGTTAGGTCCTAATTGGTCCTAATTTTTCCTAATTGAATCTAATAGGTCCTAATTGTTCCTAATTGTTCATAATTGAGTCTAATAGGTCCTAATTGGTTCTAATTGAGTTTAATTAGATCTAATAGGTCATAATTGAATCTAATTAGTTTGAATTAGGTCCTAATTGATCATAATTGTATCTAGTTGGTCTTAATTGAGTCTAGTTGGTCCATATTAGGTCCTAATTGAGTCTAATTAGTCCTAATTGAGTTTAGTAGGTCATGTTAGGTCCTAATTGGTCCTAATTAGTCCTAATAGGTCCTAATAGGTCATATTAGGTAGTATTAGGTTCATATAGGTTCTAATTAGGTGAACATATAGGTTCTAATAGGTCCTAATTAGTCCTAATAGGTCCTAATAGGTCCTATTAGGTCCTAATTAGTCCTAATTAGTCCTAATAGGTCCTAATAGGTCCTAATTAGTCCTAATAGGTCCTATTAGGTCCTAATTGGTCCTAATAGGTCCTATTAGGTCCTAATTGGTCCTAATAGGTCCTATTAGGTCCTAATTGGTCCTAATAGGTCCTATTAGGTCCTAATTGGTCCTAATAGGTCCTATTAGGTCCTATTAGATTCATATAGGTTCTAATTAGGTTCTAATAGGTCCTAATTAGTCATAATTAGGTTCTAATTGGTCCTAATAGGTCTTAATTAGTTGTAATATGTCCTAATAGGTCATATTAGGTCCTAATTAGTCATAATAGGTCCTAATTAGGTTCTAATAGGTTCTAATAGGTCCTAATTAGTCCTATTAAGTCCTAATTAGTCCTAATTGAGTCTAATTAGGTGCTAATTGGTTCTCATTGATTCTAATTGGGTCCTAATAGTCCTAGAATAGGTCCTAATTAGTCCTAATATGTCATATTAGTCAAAATAGGTCTACAATTAGGTCTAGTTAAGTCTAATAGACCTGTACAATATCACATTTACATGAACATTAAGACAAGTCTTGAACATCAACTCAAAATATCTATCTAGAGACATCTTAGACATACCTTGATTCTGATGATGATATCTTTTTTGTGATTCTTCATGTAGTCTTTGTTCAGTCTCTTCTGAATAATGACGCGTACTTTTGTTTAGCCTTCTCTTTTTATTTCCCATCACAACTTACAAAATTATTCCATGCCAAAATGTCTTCCTTCTTCCTAAATTTGCCACCAATTCTTATACCCAATTCTTATTACCCGGAAATGCCACCAAAAAGGCCGACATTGGTTTCGATTGAAAGTCCCTTAATATTGACTAAATGTTGCATTTTAAAGTCAAGTTTGACTTTCGATAGAAACTAAAGGATTTTCGATCGAAAGTCCTTTAGTATTAACTAAATTTTGCATTTTCTGCAAAAGTACTTTTGATAGAAAGTATTTTCTATCGAAAGTCATTACTTTCAATCGAAAGTACTTTTGATCGAAAGTACTTTCTATTGAAAGTGCCTAAAATGGGAGTTGGTTTCAAGTTTTCAAGAAATTCTAAGAATTTCATGACTTTGGGCCTCAAGCGCGTTGATCAAATGGATGAATAAAAAGATGTCCTTTTGCATACAACAAGTAATTGGAACTAGCTTTCTAACGATTATATATTTGACTATTTTTAAATTTATTGTGTATGATTTTTGACGTTAAATGAATGTAGGTTTTTTTATCAAATATAAACCTTTGAGTTTGACGTTCAATGAAAAATAGTAAAACAAGGAAATTTTTTTTTGAAAAATAACAGTGCCCTCCATATTCGAGTCTACTTTCTATTAAAAAATAATAATTGAAATTCGATAAATACACAATAAGTTATAAGCTATGTAGTCAAGGTAGGTCAAAATTTTGGTTTAGTCAACTTCAAACGTTAATAAAATATGCAATAATAGTGATAATGTCATCAAACCAATTGCATGCCCTCCGTATGGATGTTACAAAACTAAATTCAAAAGAATCGCATCCATATCTATTTTACAAAAAAAGTTATGCTCTATGAAAATAGTGTTACTATTTGAAAATGATGTTTTCAGCACCATACAAGTTTTCGTGGGAGAAAGAAAAAAGTATTCAAATAAATTAAATAAAAATAAAAATAAAAATTTAGAATCTAGATAGAAAATCCTAAAAAACTCTAATTTACTTCATCCTCTGATTTCAAGCAGTTCAATGGCAATATGCATCCGAATCTGAAAGTTTTTCTCAAAATGTAGAGTTCAGTGTCCGTTTAGGGTAAAAAGTGTAACCCACTATTGTGGGTTCACCCATACGTCTTCTCAGAATCTAAAAACTCTCCATCATTGATTCTCGTCATTTTTTCAGCCTCTCCGTGGACTGAGACCTTAAATTATTGAGCTTCTCTTTGTTTCAAGAATAGTTTAACATTCTCTACTTAACAGGGCCAACCACGTAAAGGTGGAAGCTCACCTAGCCCCTCCTAGGAGCCTCTTATGACCCTTTATGACATTTTAAGACATCTAAGATGTATTCTTAGGGATTGTAAATGGTCGTAAAGGGTCATAAGGGGTCCTGGGACACAACAGCTGAGAAACATAAATGTAGGCATCATGGTCACAATTTTTTGGAGACACAACATAATTGAGTGGTTTTTCGAGATGATGCAAAGTAGTGGTTGCTTTGCATCATCTGGGAATAGCACTCAATTATGTTGTGTCTCCAAAAAATCGTGACCATGATGCCTACATTTATGTTTCTCAACTGTTGTGATATGTACATTGCAGTCTATTGTTGTTGCAACATCAGAGCCTATATTCCACAACAAAAAGGAAGACATCTTTTTAGCCCGGGTCTCGATCCTACCCCAATTGTCGAAGGATCCAGGGCCAGGCTCGAAAGATGTCTTCCCATTCTATCTGCAACATTGTGTCCATCCATGATCTCAGGAACATCATCATCTTTCCACTCTTCATTTGCCAAAATATATCACTTCTTCAAGCTTGCAGAGTAATCTTATTAATAAAAGAACTCTTGCCAACATTAGGGTACCCACAGATCAAAATAGTTGATGTTATTGGTGCTTGTGCTCAAGGATATCGATTCACTATTTTGAAATGGCCAAATCATTTTTATTTCGATTGTAGAGAAAATGAGTGGGAGAAAACAAGCAGGTGAAAGCTGATTGAGAGCGAGAGAAGGCATTGCATTTTATTTGATCATAAATGCTCTCTGAAATGACCAATCATGTTTTCTATTCGATTCCTTTTGGTGTTTTTATTTCCCATATTTAGTAGATAAAAATCATGGCGGAAGCCACTTAGCCATCTTTTTGATGTTCCAAGTATTTTACAAAGATACAGGTATGTGGATTTATCGTTCAATTGGTTGCAGTTAATGGTCAAATGCAAATATTTTGTCACGTTGCAAGGGCAAGATATCAGTTTGGTGTTTTTGGTTTATGTTAAAAGTTGATCTGGTAAAATCCTCAAAAAACACACTACATGTTCTAAAATGTAAAGAAGTTGAATGTTAAATGTAAGATATATATCTCATCCATAGTAATCAAAAGAAAGGACATGAAACTTATAAGCAGATTTACCAAACCAAAAATATAAGTGAATAGGAAACATGGATTGGTACCTTATGAATTGGTTTTTGAGGTGCACAATCTTCATCAATCTCCTGAGAACAAGACCCCTCCTCATGAAAAATGCATTTAACACAAAAAACAAATCTACAAAAATGAACCAATGGCATGTTTAGAATAAAGAAATAGATTGATAATAATGTGCTGAAAATTCTATTATGTTTAATACACACAAAAGGACCAGTCCCAACAATTCTTAAACATACTTTATCTGATATGATAATAACATGCTAATTAAACTGATAAAGGTGTTATCTACATTTAATTTTCCAATTAATAATTACACAAAAAACAAATTTACAAAACTGAACCAATGGCATGTTCTTCGTATGTGATTTCTTCATCTTTCAAGCCTCTGGCATCATATTCGACCGCAAATTTCAAATGCATTGCATTTTATTTGATCATGAATGCTCTCTAAAATGATTGCATTCTACTGGTGTTGTGCCCTAGCCCGTGCTTTATCTCCATTATTTGATGTTATTGGTGCTTGTGCTCAAGGATATCGATTCACTATTTTCAAATGTTTGTCTCATTTTGGTCGTGACTATTCCTCTAGTACACAGTTAGGAAATGTAACTGTCTAATGATTATATGTAATTTTGAATGGATTAAATGCTTTATTCTTGGTAGAAGTGAATGGAAGGAATAGTGTTGGTGTTAGGTTTCATTTATTATTGAATTCAATGGTTTCCAAGATGTGTTGAGGAGTTTGCTCCTTGTTTAATGTTAACTGTTCCTACACAATCCACTCATACAACAGTGAAATGCTATGTGATTGACAATTTCATACAACTGGTCCTTTGGCATGTATTAAATACAATCCAGTCACTTATTGAATTCTTTGGAGACTACTGGTTTGATTGTCCATGCATTACCAGTGACTGAGATTCATTAAAGGATACAAAACCCTTCATTTTGGGGTTATTGTGTGTGGATTCAAATGTAGGTTTGATTTGGTTAATGTTTAGAAGAGATCAATAAAGTATTTAAAGATAATCTTACATGTTTGGAGAGGTTTGAGAGGCACTTATAATGATTGTACCCTCACAAAAAATGGCATAGATTGGTTTTACTAAGTTTCCTTTCTCTATTTTGAGGTTTCCTTTCTCTGCCGCAGGGGTACAGTCATAGGGTTCATTGACAAAATGATCTTTTGAATGGTTACTATGAATATGAATGATTAGATATAGCATATTTCTCATTTTACTTGAAGTTTGGAATAGCTTGTGCAAGGGTGAAAGTAGTTTTGGTCATTTTGGTCGTGACTGTTCCTCTACACAGTCAGAAAATGTAACTGTCTAATGATTATATGTAATGTTGAATGGATTAAATGCTTTATTCTTGGTAGAAGTGAATGGAGTTTCCAAGATGTGTTGAGGAGTTTTCTCCTTATTTAATGTTAACTGTTCATATAAAAGTAAAGTATTGTCCTTCAATTGTTCCACATTGAAGCATTTCCTCTTGGGAGTATTCTCTTCGTTTGTACAATATCTGTCAAAAATGGTTCCCATATTTCTTCAAGATCTATTTTAATCTTTATACTGTAATTTTGATTAGATTTGACCAATAGTTGATTTCATTGGTATTTTATAGCATATACTCCTAATGTGAAATGTGGAGAGAAAGAAAGAGACACAATAGGTATGAATTACACGATATACCCATCATCACTTAGCACTTAAACAATAAATTATGAATAGGGAAAAAAACCCTAACTTTTGGATGTTTGTTTCATGTTGGCCTCTTATTATATGCAAAGGTAGGTCCATCTTAGGCTAACAACCACAGTGTAGGGGCCATAAATTATGGATCCCAAAATAGTGCACACTTGTATTAAATTAGGTTCACTATACTACAAGGGAATGGAAACCATGCAATAGTGCCTCATGGGGATGGAAGCAACCCTTCACCAAGAAGATGGTTGTGTTTGCAATATTTACTAGAGGCAAAGAACATAATTTGGTTCCAGCAATTACTCCTAGAAGATAATGGCACCCACAAAACACTTGGAAAAAATAGCATTCACTATATCTTTTATCACTCTTTTAAAGATGGGACAATAAATCTCAAAGATTGATCAACTAATTCTTGAACACAAAGAACCATTGACATTATGATTCATGTGTACAATAGCCAACAACCAGTTGTTCCAATCATGGTGTCCAATAATTATGTTAGAAAAAGCATCTATAAATCCCTTACACAACCATAATAGATTCAAACCATGAATTGTAAGAACCTAACAATGGGACTAAGAAAGATACAACCTAAACAAATCTTGATCATATTCCACCCTATTGTAAGGCCCAAGAAGTAACTCTATCTTAAAGCTACACATTCCTCTAGATGAAGCTAAAAGGTTAGGCAGTTGAAGCATAGCAATACTTGAATGAATATAGGAATAATTTGATGTACAATCATTTGCTAGCTTGGTTTGTGGGTTTTCCACATAATATTTTCCCTTTAACCACATTTATAGTTTGAGAAAATCAGAAAAAAATGTTTCAGATTTATATTATCCTTTTGAACTAGCACACTACCATCAAAATGCATAATCATTGGTCATATCAAGAAAATTCCTATTGATTAGTAAGATATCCTTATAAAAATTTGATGCATGGATTTCTTGTGAATTATCGACTGCTATGTATCCTGAAACTATGAAAGGAATAGTGTTGGTGATAGGTTTCATTTATTATTGAATTCAATGGTTTCCAAGATGTGTTGAGGAGTTTGCTCCTTGTTTAATGTTAATTGTTCTTGCACAATCCACTCATAAAATAGTGAAATGCTATGTGGAAGGGATGGTTGATAGTGTTCCTTGGGGGAAGGGGGATTGTGAAAGACTTGTTATCATTGTATTGTGTATTTCCAATATGTTTGGATGCAGGGCAGACCAGGAGAATGAAGGATCACTCACTGATTGCATGATAACCCAGTTTTGAAGGGTCACTGGTTGAGGGGATAGTTAAGGTTCGGATGATTGGGCCATTGGAGGACCCTAGTTCTTTGTATTAATTGCTATTCAAATTGGATGCATGGATTTCTTATGAATTATCAGCTGCTATGTATCCTACAACTGGATCCGTAAATCTGCATATACTTCTCTAGGGTTGTAAGCCACTTAGGGATCAAAATAGAGAAACTAAATAAAAATTGTTCTTTGTCCTATTTCCTTTTAACAAAGTCTCAACTATCAATGATACAATACATTTGATGCCCTAAGCTATCAATACAAATGGTGCCTAGCTAGAAGCTCACGGGCTGTCCATTTGATAACCATAGTCAACATTTCAAAAAAATGGATATCCTTGAGCACAAGCACCAATAACATCACATAATGGAGTTAAAGCACGGGCTAGGGCACGACACTAGTAGATTGTGGTCATTTCAGTGACAATAATATACAATGGCATCATTAAACAAATATGCCAGTAATATCAACAAACGTGAATCCAAACATTTGAATACAGTGAATCGATATCCTTGAGCACAAGCACCAATAACATCAAATAATAGAGATATAGCACTGGCTAGGGTACAACACCAGTAGAATGCGGTCATTTTAGAGAGAAACTCCCTAAATAATAAAATGAAATTCATTCAAATATGATGCCAGAGTCTCGAAAGATGAAGAAATCACATACCTTCTCCCGTGCTCAGCTTTCACTCCTTTTCTCCCACTCTCCAAATGAAATAAAAATGATGAGGCTGTTTCATTTTTTAAAAAAATGTATACCCCGAATCTATCGGAGTTTCGATGGTCAATTAAACACCCATCAGAATACTGACATCATCGGGGCCTATTACAAAACAAAAACACCAAATTCCTAAGAAAAAGTTACCCGTTGGAAACTTCTATCGAAATTTGGCCCCAAATGTAGTAGTGACAATTGTACAGTTTTGCATTTGATAGGCTAGTTTAGTAAATTAGCATTGGCAATAGCATTTGCAATATTCATCCTGTTCAAAAAATAAAGTTCAAACTTGTTACTTTAAACTCAATTCTAGTATTTAGGATAATATCAAAGATATATACTAAAGATATAGAGATGATTGAAACTAAAAGTACTTTCACATACTATGATTGATGAGATCAAGATGATTCTGTTAGTTTCTTTAGTATGCTCCATTCTTTTTCAGTTGGAAGGGAAAAAATTGTGATGTTATAGTAAATGACCTACAACCTCATCAGCCATCCATACTTGGAAGAGTGAGTTGAAAGAAATGTTCCTTCCAATATTGCATTCAAATTTGTCGATGTTTTGATGCATTTTGCAATGCCTTCATGAGTTCTGTCATGAGGAAGCTTGGCTAAATCAGATGTCATTATGTCTGTTAGTACTGTTTAAAAATATTTGGCCCTTATGCTTCAAAAATTTGATGAACCCTTATTTTTTGACCTAGCAAGAAGAAAGTGTTGTAAAACCTAGACTGTTATGTTTCCTATTATGTTTGAATGTTACTTTTCCATTCACTAAGGTTACAAATAATGCATGTGCCTTTTAAAACCTTTATAAAGTTGTTTGTTCTATGTGTTCGATGGTTAGGTTCTAAGCGGGTCACTTTTTAGCGAACATTTTAATCATACTTTATCTTTTCCTATTTTATTTCCTAAACATTCGCTTCATTATAAACTTGTGGTTGTTGCTTTATCTCAAGACCCTTGGTTGTCAGATTTTCTAACATGCGCTTTAGCGAAAATGTGACACCTATCCAGGCGGGCCCATTTTTAGGGTTGTGTTATCATTAACTTGCAGGTTGCATCGATGGCTTTCGTGATACCGTTGAGCTAAGTTGATTGCTCTTTAATCCATGTGCTTTAGCGACAAGCGTCCAATCTTCCACATTTTTTAGACTATGAAGTGGGTCCTCAATTGCCAGGTTATGATGGCATGTTTGTTTTTTATTGGTGAAGCTGGCGTGTGATATGGAAGTTGTCAGTGGGTCCTAAGTCTCCAAATGTTTCCACATGGTCATTTGCATAGTGGGGTCACTGAATTTTAGGGATGTTAAAGATCCATCAATTTTTAAGAGAATCCATGGTGGTTGGATTACTGAAGTTGAAAGGTTCTCAAATTTTATGTTTGCAAAATAGCGACATGTTGACACCTGTCTAGCCTGATCAGAGTTAAAGTAAGTTTGTGGGTTTTTGCACATGGGTAATTTTGAAATGTTCTCATTGACCGAGAACTAAGTTGGGAAAAGTGTTAAAGGATATGACGTTGTTTTTTACCAGCCGTTCGATGCGCTGGAAAGAAATAGGATCAATGATCAATATTCAAATTTTGTTTTGTGACGGTTGTTTCATGTCTTGTGAACGTTGAGGCCGCTAGTTTTCAGTAATTGTGGACTTAATGAATTTCATGTGGGTTGGCTATGGTGGGTTGGCAATGACTACATAGTCAAATTTAATTGATAGAGGCAACACTTCTCCAAGTTTCTCTGCAAGCAAATTGGTTTTCTTTGCAAACATCAAGAAATGATTTTCTCAGGTGTATGGTAGGCTAATTTGAACTTGAAAGTGCATAGATTTTTTATAGGAAGAGAAGCGTTGCAGTGATTAAATCTTTCCTCTTTTTTCTATCTTGTGATATTTGAGTTATTCTTACTTTGGTATTTATAAGTTTTTCAAGAAAAAAACCCTAGTTGAAAATGCTACCTAAAAGGGAGTTCTCAGGGAAGACTGAGTATAAGGATAGGGGTTTTTTTGAAGATTTAATGCAGCTCCTCCCACACTCAAAAAATGGGGCATCCAGGATGAAGGAATTAGTTCCAAAAAACCCTAGGGATTTTGTAAATGAGGGATTGTATGACAGAGGGTTATGAATGAGGGATGCTAAAGTGTGGAAGGATTACAATGGTTTGATCCTATTTAAGGTTGCATATTCCCAAAGAAATGCATGTGCACCTCTTAGTAATATTTGGCAATTTGACATAGGGAGACTCACTGTGCTAGGGGTCTTCATGGATGTCGACCTTCTCATACAGGTTGCTAGGTATTATGATCCTATAACAAGGTGTTTTAAAGATATTGACAAAGCAGACATGATAAGCATCACAAATGATGAAATCAGAGAGGTTTTTTCATTAAATGACCCCTTTGTTGGATTGGAGAAGATTGATTTTGAAGAATTTGACAAAATCTATGAGGCACAGAGAGACTATTTGAGGTCTGGCCCTTTAAGGGATTTCTTTGGCCAAATTGGTGCCATGTGTATGGTAAGTAAGAGTACACCTGAGCCTTTTAGGTTGGACCTTTTTATTTTGTGAGTACAAGGTGTATATAAGTCCTTGGCTTTGATTTTTGGACAAGATGAGGCTACTCACATGCCTATCCCTTATATGTTTATGATGGTTCAGTCCTTACATCCCCACCTGACATTGATTTTTGATTATGCCCCTTACCTTGCAGACCTAATCCATGAAGGATTAATGGGGATAAAAAATATGAAGATAAGCAGGCCTTTTGGGTGGTACTCTATGATAATGTATATGTTGTTATACAAAGGTGTAGATTTCTTCAGAAAAATAATGGATATTGTAAGAGAGAAGAATGGAGAGGTATTTCCAGTCCAGTTGTGGACTACTAAATTATCATGGGATAGAGCATATGCTAGTTATTTGGTTTTTGATAGAAATTTTGCTTCAAGGCTCAGGTCCTTGCTATGTTTTGAGAATCCCAAAATTCCCAAGGAGTTGTTGAGATTAATTAGGCCCAAAGAGTATTGCAAAGACATCACCATAGTGCATAATTTTGGTGATATAATCTTGTATCCAGTTTCCATGGGATTCAGAGTATATGGTTGTAGGAAGGCACCTTATGTATTGCATTACCAGGTCCCTTTGAAGATAGGGTATATAGTAATTCTGAGGCAGATTGGTGATCTACAAGAAAAAACCCTGACTGGCAAAGGGAGGGGAACTTTGTTCCTAGATATTACAATAGCTCACCAATATATCATTTTCAAGAAAGGATGGGTGCATTTGAATCAATTTTTGCAACCCTATAGAATGGCAACAATGGTGGAAAGATGTACATACAATGAGGGATTCATTTCTAGAATGTTTAGAGAAAAGATAAGGTGTGCTCTTATGGAGAACCAATTTAACTTCCCAGAAGCTATAATTAGAAATGAGTTTGATCTTCAAGCTCAAGAGATCAAGAAAGAAAAGTGAGTGATTTACAAGAAAATTGTTGATTTTATTAGAAATTTTGATAAAGGATATGACCCATTGAAAGCTTTTCAGCCATGGGCAAGAAAGATAGAAGCCCTTATGGAGCATTTCAAAGGAATCATGCAAGCAGCCAATGAAAAGAGGGCTGTGGTAAGTAAGGCATATCTAGATAGGGAA
Organism: Chamaecyparis obtusa; assembly: GCA_027943335.1. Lineage (NCBI taxonomy): Eukaryota > Viridiplantae > Streptophyta > Pinopsida > Cupressales > Cupressaceae > Chamaecyparis > Chamaecyparis obtusa. Next base: position 65,176 of record BSBK01012534.1, on the reverse strand, counting down.
AGGAGAATTTTGAGTCAACTAGGATATACCAAGCTGACCCCTAGGGGAACATATACAATCTAGCAGAGGAAAGGGTATAGTGTCCTTCTCCCAACCCAACAAAAAGATGAAAGTCTCCCATCTACCTCAAAAGGGAAGAGACCTATGAGTGATCCAATGGTACAAGAGCCCTCTCCAAAGAGATAAAAACATGGACATTATCAACCAGAGTAGGATATGTATTCTCCTTCCCAATCCCCATTGAAGATGGATGAACATGGAGTTGCTCAGTAACTGGTGCAATTGAGCAATGAGGGAAATATTTTTGTTTCAAATGATGAGTTACAAGAGGGGATGCCAGAGGCACCAAAAGGGATAGAGATGGATCTCACTATGGAAAAGTTTGAGGGTAAAGAAATAGACCCAATTTTGAAACAGGCCAGTGACTCTTTTATTTCAGATGACAATTTTGTTAAGACTAGGGCATTCCTTCAATTCTTGTGGAGGATGAAAATAAATCAGTATAGGGAAATTGTGAGAAAAAGAAAGAAGAATTCCCTAATATGAATATGATTGAAATTGAGAAAGAGACAAAGGGGGAAATGATGAACAAATTTGAGAAGTAACCCTAGAATAAGGTAGGGCAATGATTCATACTGCAGGAGTGTTGATTCTTCCCAAATGGGATATTGCTGATGCAATTATTTTTGATTCAGTGAGGAGTAAAGTTACCACCCTCTCTACTACATAATAGGCACAATAGGCTGCCAGGGGCATAGCTTTCTCTGATGATCATCCAACTTTGGTCATGTGCTCCCTTAAGAAAAAAGAAAATAAAGGGAAAAGAGAGGTTCTCCAGAATATGCTAGAAACTTGTTAGTAAAAAGAGTTGGTGAGCCTTCAGGTGTGGAAACCTCAAATATCATTTTAGAGACAATAAAATTTAATGTGAGGGTAGCAGAAAAGGATGCTCAGGAGAAAGAGGAATTAAGGATTAAGTTTGAAACTATCCTTAAGTCTTACAATGATTTGAAGATAGAGTTGATCTAGAAGGACAAACTAATTGCACAATTGTCAGGACCTCAAGATCATAGATCCCCTCAATTGATGATTGCAAACAAGCCTGCAGTAGCCTCTTCTTCTAGTCCCATTATTGAATTCCCACCTTCTCCTCTGCCTGAAACAAACATAGATGCAAGAACCAGTTGGAAGAAGCAACAATTGCTTGAGGAGATAAAAGGACTGAGAGAGAGGAGGGTAGAGCTAGATAAGAAGAAAGATGAATATACAAAGGCCAAGTGCCTTGTGGATAAAAAATATGAAGAGAAAATTACAGAAACTATGATGTAGTTTGCCACTAATTTGAGTCCTACAATTTTGTTTGACCATGCTAGGAGGTTAAAGGTATTGCTCACATCTTTGACTAAGCATAAGGATGAGTTGGGACCAATTTTGAATAGAAAGATCTCCAAATATGAGGTTATTTCGTTGGTTATCTAAGGGCCAAGTTGGTCTTGATCCATTGATCAAACTAGTGCATCAATTTTTAAAGAGGCTTGTTGAATACAATATAATTTTGGGTGATTTTGAAAGGAAATCCAATCTGCTAAAGAGAGAATTGAAACTCCCTTGTTGTGACCTAATTCTAGGAGTTTTTAAGAAAAATGGTGAACTCAAGGAGCTGATCAAATGGAGAGCAAGGATGGATGATGATTTTTCTGCTAGGATGACTAGCATTCTAACTCTGGAAAATACTTTGTTCTTCATCCATACAATTGAAACATTAATATAAGCTAAGTCAAAATTTTATTTCATTCAGTGCAAGATCAGTCAGATGGAGAGCAAGTGGGAACAAGTGTCCAATAGAAAGGATGAAATTCTCAATTTTGTGTTCCCAAGTGAAGATGTATTTAATAGGTGGAGGTACAAGTATATGCCTCATGCTAAAAAGCTAGATGCTCCATCTACTTCTTGAGCCAAATGAAGATTGTGACTCATTGATTTGGAGGTAGTTGAGATGTAAAGTATATTTATTACAGGAACAAATACAAAAAAATGGTGATCAGATTTGTTTGAAGAGATCGAGGATAAGATTGAAGACATAAAGTAAGGTGGCTCGCTTGCAAATTATCAATCTAGGATCTGATCGAGACATTTATTGTAAACCCAGTAGGCTTGTTGTAAAGTTTTAGGGTAAAGTTTTGTAAACCCTAATATGATCGATAGCTTGTTTCATTTCCTTGTATATAAAAGAATTTTCCAAGATCATATTAGGCATTAAGAGTCTTAGGTGTTGAAATATAGAAATTTTGAAACCCTAATTCTCAGTCGAGGATTGTAATATTTTGCATTATTTCTTGTCAAGTAATAGATAAAAAGCACAGGTTGATACTATTATTTATAGGCTTGCTTCCTAGCATGTATTGTATACAAATGATCAAAGGTTATACTTAATACAAATCTTAGGTCTTTACCTCTCCTTTGTGTCAAATTTGTGAATTTCTGAGTCTATCAGAGACTTATGTGTATGTATTTTGTTTTGAGTTCGGATCTAGGGTTAGATTAAATATTGCTCAAAGTGGGATACAAGTTCATTTAATGTGCATGAGGATTTTTGGGAAGTAGGAAAGAGCTGGAGTATTTGTATTTATCTTCATGAGCTAAGTTCTTCAGGGATCTTTGTATTTGCTCTATTTTCTAGTGTTATTTTCCCAATGGATAAAGCACTGGCCTGTGTAAATGTATCTTTATTTGATGAGGGATTATCAAAATCATTATAGTTAGAAATACAATAATCAAAACTAGTCATTTAATTTCATTTACTTTAAAGTAGTTGTCCTACCTAGTGATGGAGAGTCAATGAATAATAGGTTGTTTTTGATTAAGTAAAATAGGTTTTATAGGGACCCTGAAACCCACAACAATTAAAGTCTTGAGATAGTCATAAAAACCACATAAAGTAAAGCATAAATAAGTAGCAAGATCAGGCCACCACAGGGCTAAGCAAGAAAAACCAAAAAAGAAAAAGCCAAGCCTATAGGAAAAACTAGAACAGGTTAAGCCAAGCTCCTGAGCATGGTTGCTGCATTATTTTCCAGGGCCTCCATTAGTTGAACAGTATCTTTGACATTTTGCACTTGGGAGCCGTCATCTTTCCCCCTGTTCTTCTTGGTTTTTGCCCTGGTTCTTTTTCCTGGGCCTTCTGTTTGCTCTGTGTCTTCTTTCTTGATCCCCTGCTCCATCTTGGGGTCCATTTTTTCCTCCATATTTTTGATCAACAACTTTAAATTTTTATTGGATTTTTTGATTATGTTATGATTTTGCTTAGCCACTCCCTTAAGGGTTTTTTTCCAAACTTGTCATTTTGGTCTTAATGTTCAGGACCCTAGTTTTCAGGCTGGGCAAGTTCTCTGTAGTCTTTTCCTTATTGCCCTAAATTTTAACCTTGATTTCTTTGATTTCATGGTGTAGCAATTTAAATGACTAAAACTAGTCCAACATGCTATTTTTGGTGTTATTGAGAAAGTCCATTTCCTTCTCCCTAGCTTTGTCGCTCAGAACCACCAAGGCTGGGTCTATCAGTTCTTCCTTATAAACTTTGCCATCTTTATCCTCCAAGATCTGAGGGAAAATGGCTTCCCGCATAATACCCATGCAAACAGTGTTAATATTGAAATTTTGCCAGCCTTTTTTACCCCTACTAGTGTCTTGGCTATGATACTCCCCTCTAGAGTTATCTTCTATCTCTTCAATCTTAATGGGAGAAAGATTGGTGCCTTGCTCATCCTTCTCTTCAGTCTCAGGGGCCTGAATTTCAGTTTTGGTGCTTGGGGATTGAGGATGGGGGGATTTTTCCTCACTAATAGAGATATCAACTGAAAGGTGGCTAGAGGGGACTTGCATTGTAGGGGTATTCTCCTTGTCCTATTCCTACAAATCTATAGTTTCCACTCTAGGGTTACCCACTTCATCATCCGATACCATATCTCCCTCCTAATACTCATCCTCCGATTTAGCTTCCTTCCTGTCCTGTTCTTTGGGGGGAGTTTCACTCTTGATTGTTTTTAGAAGTCATTTCTTGGAAGGAGAACCCTTTCTCTATTTCTTGAAATCAACTTCCTCACTGTCTTCTGAGGGGATGCCGATAGAAGAGCCAGAGGGAACATAATCTGAGCCAGAATTCAAACTTATCGCCTTGCAATTCCCAATTTCCTTACCCAAGATTTGGGTTTTAAAGAATTCATATAACAAGAGGATTAAACCATCATGCAGGGTGGGATTCACTATTTTCTTATTTCTAAAACCAGTAATATTCTTGTTCATAGAGGAAAAGAGATAGTATGGAATAAAAATCTTGATATCATGCCTAAAATGGTTAAGCAAGACAAAATGATAAGTTTGAATCTTGTCAAACCTGGTGTCAAGGGTAATGTGGTAAATGAGGGCCCTCAGGACATACTACCAAAGCATCTTTAAACTCCCAGGGAGGTAGTAGGTGCCCGCTTTGACAATAGCTTTCATCTTTGAATCATCCCTCGTGAACTTTTTAATAGTAGTGTCAGAGAGTTTCTGGTCTCTGTAGAATTTTTTCTCAATAATAGGAATACTCGTGACCATCGAGATGACTTCCCCCATGAGAGAAAACTTTGTACCCTCAATCTCCACTGCCCCATCTTGCTAGGTTTTGACAAAGATGTTGGTGATTTCCTTCCTAAACCCATGGAGTCAATCTATAAAAGTGGTAACCTCCCCTTTCTGTAAAGCATTCAAAATCTTTGTTCGCCTCTTCCATTTTTCACTATCTCCTTCCAACTCCCTTCTTAACCTTTCCCCTACCATAGCTATCATGCTAGTGCTGGTAAGCCACTGGTACTTCCAGGAGTTTCTGCTAACCTTCTTTCTAATAACAACTTTCTTTCTGAAGATAGCTTTTTTGAAATGAATACAAAATATGGGAAAGGGCACCCTTAAAGCATGTGGAGGTGAGGTGTTAAGAAAACTCATGCAGAACTGCCAACTCACACCATGAGTGAAATAAATCCTCCTAGAAGCCTTTAAGTAAAAATGATTATTGTTGATTAAAGCCTCGGTACTTTTAAGATCAAACCCATTTAGAGAATCTAGCTCACCTTTATGGAGAGTTTCATCATTATTGCTTGAGTTAAAAGTTTTCTTGCTAGCATGCTGAAGGATGATCCAATCAGCATACCAAATGACATCTGAGGTGAGCATGTGAATGGATAGATCATCTTCCATGAGAGAGGTCCAAGTGGCGCAGAAAGTGATGACTTGTCCAGGACTTTTTCCACATCTGAGAATCAGACGAAGGGGGGGCCATTTGTTGTTACACTATTGAGGTTCAGACATGGAAATCATTGTATGAGCTATAGAGGTAGAACAAAAAATACTTCTTCTGACAATCTGTGTGTTTGAGCTAAAAAGCTCTTTGAGGGCCTTTGAGGTGTCTAACATCTTTTGGTGGGAGTGCAGGCCATCTGGATGGTTTTCTGGGTTCCATCCATAATGTTTCTACTGGTTTCCTCTAGCCTTATTTGACTTGCACACTTTTTTCCTGGGGATTTGAATTTAGCCCCTACATTGGCTCTGTTTTTGCTCCTTGTTGCTACAGGAGAGACCGGGGATGGATCTCTACTTTTTGTTCTCTTTTTTCTTTGAACCTTAATCCATCCCTCTTTTTCCTCTTTGTATTTGGCGAAGACCTCCTCCATCTTGGAAAGTTGTTTTGGTGAGATAGAGCCCAAAAGAATATCCATTTCTTGGAATTTGTCAATATCCTATTTCTCCAAGCAGGTGCTTGAGGTCAGGTGATCACCTAGTTTTCTCTTAGATGGGCTAGAGAAGCATTCTTCTATAGGGGATTCAAAGGAGTCTGGGATGAAGGAGGAAAAGGTGGAGCTAGGGCACGAGTCACCCCCTTTAGGATTGCTAGTGACATCATTATTGTCAATGGAGTCATGAAGAATGTTGACTTTTGGATCTATTCCTTCAGACTAGGGAGACTCAATTCAGGGAACCATACTTTCTTGGACCAATTTAGTGTTCTCCATGAGATCCCCAGCTTCAGAAGTCTCCATAACTTCTTGTGATTCTGACTTCTCCTTCTTCTCCTCTGCATTGTCCTTTTTTATCCAGACTCTATGATTCAAGACCTCTAAGTTAGAGTGAGGGTTGGCTAGCTTCCTTGGGGGGGGTTCAAAGTCATTACCTGACTTGATCTTTTTAGCAGCTAGAGCTTTCCTTTCTTTTTCCAAAATCATGTGCACAGGACATGGCCTGGCTTTATGTCCTACTTTCTTATAGTGAAAGCACACAAAAGGGATACTTTCATAGTCAATCTTTTGTAGGTGTTTGCCCAGTTTAGATTGTAGAACAATGATTTCTAGCATGTCTTGGCCCTCTTCCACCCCAATATAGATCCTATCATAGGTGAGGTGACTTTTCATCACCGTCACAGGATCAATCAAGAGCAAAGTCCCAAAGGATCTTGCAATGCCATCAAATACATCTTCAACCAAGAATTCCAGAGGGAGTTCTGGGAGCCTAACCCATACCAGGACTTGGACAAAGAAGGAACCATTGAGTTCAAGCTTCGGGGTCCATTGTTGCTATTATACACTAAGTTTTGCACCTTTGTCTCAAGCTCTCTTGGTATTGATAACTCAATATAACATGGGAATCATCTCAAGCTTGTGGGACCTTTTCTAATCAAGATGAGACCTCCAGGTTCTAGGCTGGTTCCTCTTGGATTATCACCTTGATTTGCTTCTTAACAGGAAATTAAACTTTGAGGGAAAAGGGTTAGAAGGAGTGCATGAAAGGGAAATGACTGAAAGCAAATCTACCTACTAGGTGATGCACCGAAACTAGGGTTTGGATCTCAGTATAGAGGGATGAAAGCTGTGAAGGAAATAGGTCTAGGAGATCAAAACTTACTGAATAGGCTTGCATAAGTATTTCATAAGAGGGCCTGAATAGAAGACACCACTTATGACCTGCAAATAGACATTCACTTCTGTAGCTTGGTGTAGGATTGAGACAAGACTGCTAGGGGTTATAGCATACCCACAAAACATCTAAATCAGATCAAACAAAAGAAACACACAAAATTGCAGAAAGCAAGAGGTATTAGAAAACCTAAGATATCACAGAAATCATCCATATACTTAAATCCAATAAGAGATAATCCACACAAGAAAAGCATAAGGACAACAAGAATGTCACAAAATACTTTGCATTATTTGAATTATCAATGGGAGATTACAAAGAGTAGAAAACCAGAGGACAGGAAAGTGTCTCAGATAGCTTTCTAAGAAAGAAACTTTCTTTTTTACAAAATGTCAACTCTCAGCTTCAAAAGCTCCAAAAAAGAATATATACATCACTCAACTGCACGCAGGTAGGAGTCCAAAAGTAACTAGGGTTACCAGATTTACAATATAATAATCAACCCTAGGTACAAATCTGATCATAAATATCTTCCTGCAACATCATGGCTGATCAGATAAATAACCTTGCGTGCCCATCCCTATACTACATTGCCTACAGATCAACAACCTGGACTCATCAACCTTCCTGCAATAGGCTCACCATGAATGCACTGATTGGTACCTTACTGGGACAAACATCAACCCCTAACGGCTGGCCAGACCTCTTCATCATCTTCCCTTAACTATGCATGTCCTTAGAAGTCATAAATTTCTAGCTACCTGCACTTGCAAACATCTCCCTCAGAAGAAAGCCCACAAAAAATAGGCCGCACCGCCGTGAAATAATACTGGTCACATGGTCGCATGAGCCCAGAAGTCTTCATGTGATCATGTGACTTGCCCTTGAAAATTCATCACTCTTTGCCACAAATGTCACTGGATTAAACACTGGCAAAAAAAACCCCCGCAGAAGTGTTCAAACTTGGGCGCGAGAAGTAAACTGCAAAATTAGCCCTGGTTCTTCCTTGGGTTCATTTTTCCTCTAGTCGCGGAGTCTCTTGATCTTTTCTTAACCTTAGGTTACATCTAGTGACTACGCAAAGTCCTTCAATTGTGAAACCGCACAAAGCTTACCAACCCTGAGCCCACTCTACTTTAAAATAATGTTGGTCGCACGATCGCATGAGCTCAAAAAGCCTCATGCGATCATGCGACAAGCCTCTTAGAACTTGTCATCTTGCCACATAAGACATCTAGTTTCAACAAATTTTCTACCTGTCAACCATGTGGACCAACCGAAACCCAACCACATGTCAGTTAGACCCATGATAATACCGCTTAGGAGCATTAGAAGGATCTCATGGTGGTCGCATGATCGAATGGGATCGGAAGATCCCATGCAAACATGCGACCACCATAGATCTTGAATCTATGGGGCCACATGTAAACTTCACCGACTGCTAAGAAATAGACATGTCACCACCAGAGGACCCACCAGCAGCTGAGAAATAACCACCATAACACACCAGACCCACAACCCATTGAGATTCTCATCAGACGATTGTCGCATGATCGCATGGGGTCAGAAGATCCTATGCGAACATGCGACCACCGTCGGATCTTACCCACTGGTAACGGTTATGAGGAACTGGGACCCACTTGGTCAGAGTTGCGTGCTTGTGAAATGTTGATGCCAGAGGAAGAAGTGCAAAACATGAGGGGTCAAAAACATAGAGGGTTTTCAGATTGAAGATTGAAAACACAGAGGACTTCAGACTGAAGGTTGAAAACATCCTAAGCTTTTAGACTAGAAGGTAGAAAACATAGAGGGTTTTCGACACTGAACTTTTTTTCTTGGAACACAGTCACAGTAGCGCACAAATAATTCCTGCAACATTAAAACTTGAATATCTTCCTGAGCTTTGCAAATTAGGTCATGCAATCTAGACTGGGACTTGAGAACAAATTGAAGAACATGGGGTTCAGATCACAAGCTGTGAAACTTTGTGGATCTACTTCGCAAGCTAAAACAAGTTGCAGCAGGGTAGAACAAACACAGGAAAACCTCGAAGACAAGACCAATTCACAGAATTTTTTACATTGATGGAACTTGGTCTAATAGAGAGGCCAAGATAAAGTAACATGAAAAAAGAAAAGGCCAAGAATTGGCTCGGGTCACAGGAAATTATGTCTAGTATCAACTGAGCTAGGTTAGTCCAAAATTAATCGACCACCTTAGTGCTAACTGACCGCCGCAGTGTTAATCGAGCATGGCAGTGTTTTACTGAGCTAGGTCATGTAGTGTTTATCGACCAATCCAGAGTTGACTGACAAATACAACATGAAATTTTTAGGGACACATTGGCAGGGGAAAATAGAGACCTTGGAGTGGATTTTAGCCAAATTGTATAAAATAGGCAATTTTGGGCAACATTTTGGCGATTTCTACTAGATGTCAGCCTGCTAGACATGGATCAGTGGCCTTGACATATCCATTGGGCATAGGAGTCATCTCAGGAACACAAAAAATTTGACAGGGAGACAAAAACTGTGCTCGAGCACTTCTTAGAAAATAGGAAAACTAATCTAGAAAGCAGGGAAGCTAACCTAGCCTAAACTAACCAGTTCATAGTATTGGTTAAACAAAACCATTTACTATTTGTGAGAAATAGCTACCTTTCCTCAATAAGACATTTTGCATCGGGCACATGAGGATAGCTATGAAGATAAGAGGTATACAAAGATTTGGCAAATGAGGATGCACCGCCTCTGCAAAAACAAGATCAAGTTCACTCACCTCAAATGGATCATATGGAGGTGTCTCAGTGAACTCCTTCTGGGCCAAGTATCTGATGGGGCAGCCTCTTGAAATTCTGAAGGCAGGAATTTCCTGAATGGCTTCTTCTTTATCTTCATGGTTGCCCTCCATCATGGACAACCAGGTCAACTCATCATCTGCAGATAAGGGACTGTCATTCTCCTCTTTTAAAACAGCCAGGAGCTCATTACAATCAGGCTCCGCACACAAACCATCTATGATGCTTCCCAAACAATCTTCCTCAAGGCTTTGGTTATCTTCTGTACATTGGGAAGTCTCCTCCTCAAAGATGAGATCAAGCTCATGAATCAGCATATCCTCGGGATCAATCTCTTCTAGCTACTGCAGCTTCAAAGAGGTGGCTATGATCACATCTTTCTCATCCTACTCATCAAAACTAGGTAGCTTATCCAATAAGGACATGGCATCGTCCTCTATATCAACCTCCTATTGATGGTGAACCTACTATTTTGATTGACCTTCACCCATAGGTAATGGCTTGGTCTCTTCTTCATCATCAACAAAGAGGGGAAGCTCAACAAGAAAATCAACCAAGAGCTCAGGCTGAGTATCAACCTCCACCTCCTCACCTTGCTGTCCCACTTTACCACAGTCATCACTCTGCACTGATACCTCAGATGTCTTCTCCTCCTGATCCCATGAAAGTTCATTCACCACAGGCCCTTGTTCAGACACTAGACTAGTATCCTTGAAAAGACTTGGCATCTGACAACCAGGAGGCAGAGTCCATTGGGGAATCCAAATTACTTCATCATCCTGAGAAACCAGAGGGGCCTGGGATGAAATTTCTTCTTGAATGGGCTTCTCTTGCAAAGTGGTGGACTGAATCTCAAGTGAAGGCTCTTGAAATTTTTTTTTTGCCTTAAAACTTGGGATGCAAAACTGAGGGGGAGAGGGGGGAGACAAGGAAGGCATAGCTACTTTAAATCTTGGAAAAGGATGCTTAGCAGGCTCTTCATGTGTAGGTTCTCGAGATAGATGGGCCCTCCAACTTGGAATTTTAGGCCTAGGAGCCTCTTGTTGAGCAATCTATGATCTTAACCTTGCTGTCTCAATGTCAGCTCGGCGTCTGATCTCTTCTTAGAATTGTCTTACTTGATGCTCATCAACAAGAACCTCTACCGCTTGGTATGGGATTGCCTCTTCATAATAACTTTGAGCCTCCTGCTCTCTCTACTCCTTGAGCTCAGACACCTGCTTGACTAAATCAAGCAACAGATTCTTTTCCTCCCGCATCTTCTTGAAGTCTGAGCTCAGAGTCTGCATCTCTTGCATAGTCTGAGAAGGGGAGGGTGGGTGGTAAATAGGATGGGGCAACTGGCTTTGCATTTTCTATTGTGCCTCTTGTGCCCATGATCCATCTTGTTGAAGGGCCCTCTCATAACTTTGCACAAGGGCAAACTCATTTGGGGCATACTGGATATATTGATACCCTTGAGAAGTATAATAGCTTGGGGTAAAAGTAGGCCTTGGGTGGCTTTGATAAGGTTGATGACCAGCCCATTGAGCACCACTCTCATAATAGGATGGAGGGTAACCTGACTGTCCATAGTAACTTGACATGTCTACTCATGTATTTAGCTGAAATTCTGAAAATGGAGATTTGAAACATACTAGCCCTTGGCCTTTGAAACCAGTAGACCTTCTAGAGTCACTAGATATGCAGCAAAAGGACCTCTTCTAGGTCTATAATATGTTATCAACATATCAAAGATAGCATACCTTGAACATGAATCTGAACTTCAGTCCCACCGGGCATGCTAGAATTGTTATACACTGGCACCAAGGTGGGGAATCCTTGAGCTTGAGTCTGTACTGATAGACCTTGTGTACTAAAATCCTTTGATCCTTATGTAGATGAACCAACAGGAACACCTTTAAACTTTAATTTGATCTTCACTATGGTCCCACTAGGCGTGCCAGAATTGTTATACACTGAATTTTGCGCCTTTGTCTCAAGCTCTCTTGGTCTTGATAACTCAGTATAACATGGGAATCATCTCAAGGTTGTGGGACCTTTGCTAACTGAGATGAGACCTCCAGGTTCTAGGCTGGTTCCTCTTGGATTATCACCTTGATTTTCTTCTTAATAGGAAATTAAACTTTGAGGGAAAAGGGTTAGAAGGAGTGCATGAAAGGGAAATGACTGAAAGCAAATCTACCTACTAGGTGATGCACCAAAACTAGGGTTTGGATCTCAGTATAGAGGGATGAAACCCGTGAAGGAAATAGGTCTAGGAGATCACAACTTACTAAATAGGCTTGCATAAGTATTTCATAAGAGGGCCTGAATAGAAGACACCACTTATGACCTACAAATAGACATTCACTTCTGCAGCTCGGTGTAGGATTGAGACAAGACTGCTAGGGGTTATAACATACCCACAAAACATCTAAATCAGATCAAACATAGGAAACACACAAAATTGTAGAAAGCAAGAGGCATCAGAAAACCTAAGATATCACATAAATCATGCATATACTTAAATCCAATAAGAGATAATCCACACAAGAAAAGCATAAGGACAATAAGAATGTCACAAAATACTTTGCATTATCTGAATTATCAATGGGAGATTACAAAGAGTAGAAAACTAGAGGACAAAAAAGTGTCTCAGATAGCTTTCTAAGAAAGAAACTTTCTTTTTTACAAAATGTCAACTCTCAGCTTCAAAAGCTCCAAAAAGAATATATACATCACTCAACTGCACACAGGCAGGAGTCCAAAATTAACTAGGGTTACTAGATTTACAATATAATAATCAACCCTAGGTACAAATCTGATCATAAATATCTTCCTGCAACATCATGGATGATCAGATAAATAACCTTGCGTGCCCATCCTTGTACTACATTGCTTGCAGATCAACAACCCAGACTCATTGACCTTCCTGCAATAGGCTCCCCATGAATGCACTGATTGGTACCTTGCTGGGACAAAGATCAACCCTGACGGCTAGCTGAACCTCTTCATCATCTTCCCTTAACTGCAAATGTCCTTAGAAGTCATAAATTTCTAGCTACCTGCACTTGCAAACATCTCCCTCAGAAGAAAGCTCGCAAAAAATAGGCCGCACTGCCTCAAAATAATACTGGTTGCATGATCGCATGAGCCCAGAAGTCTTCATGTGATCATGCGATTGGCCCTTGAAAATCCATCACTCTTTGCCACAAATGTCGCTGGATTAAACACTGGCAAAAAAAACCCCCTGCAGAAGTGTTCAAACTCGGGTGTGAGAAGTAAACTACAAAATTAACCCCGGTTCTTCCTTGGGTTCATTTTTCCTCTAGTTGCGGAGTCTCTTGATCTTTTCTTAACCTTGGGTTACATCTGGCGACTATGCAAAGTCCTTCAACTGCGCAACCATGCAAAGCTTACCAACCCCAGGTGCACGCTACTTTAAAATAATGTTGGTCGTATGATCGCATGAGCTCAAAAAGCCTCATGTGATCATGTGACAAGCCTCTTAGAACCTGTTATCTTGCCACATAAGACATCTGGGTTCAACAACTTTTCTACTTGTCAACCACGTGGACCAACCAAAACCCAACCACACGTCGGTCAGACCCACGACAATACTGCTCGGGAGCATTAGAAGGATCTCATGGTGGTCACATGATCACATGGGATCAGAAGATCCCATGTGAACATGCGACCATCGTAGATCTTGAATCTACGGGGCCACATGCAAACTTCACCGATTGCTAAGAAATGGACACATCACCACTAGAGGGCCCACCAACAGCTGAGAAATGACCACCATAACACACCGGACCCACAACCCACTGAGATTCTCATCGAATGGTTGTCGCATGATCGCATGGGGTCAAAAGATCCCATGCAAACATTCGACCACCGTTAGATCTTTCGCACTAGCAATGGTTATGAGGAACTGGGACCCACCTGGTCGGAGTTGCGCACTTGTGAAATGCTGATGCTAGAGGAAGAAGTGCAAAACATGAGGGGTCGAAAACATAGAGGGTTTTCAAACTGAAGATCAAAAACACAGAGGACTTCAGACCACAGGTCAAAAAAATCCTAAGCTTTCGGACCAAAAGGCAGAAAACATAGAGGGTTTTCGACACTGAACTTTTTTTCTTGGAACACAGTCGCAGTAGCACACAAACAATTCCTGCAACATTAAAACTTGAATATCTTCTTGAGCTTTGTGAATTAGGTCATGCGATCTGGACTAGGACTTGAGAACACATTGAAGAACATGGGGTTCAGATCACAAGCTGTGAAACCTTGTGGATCTACTTTGTAAGCTAAAACAAGTTGCAGCAGGGCAAAACAAACATAGGAAAACCTCGAAGACAAGACCAATTCATAGAATTTTTTACATTGATGGAACTTGGTCTAATAGAGAGGCCAAGATAAAGTAACATGAAAAAATAAAAGGCCAAGAATTGGCTCGGGTCACAAGAAATTATGTCTAGTATCAACCGAGCCAGGTCGGTCCAGAATTAACCGACCACCTTAGTGCTAACCGACCGCCGCAGTGTTAACCAAGCATGGCAGTGTTTTACCGAGCCAGGTCGGTGTAGTGTTTACCGACCAATCTAGAGTTGACTGACAAATGCAACATGAAATTTTTAGGGACACATTGGTAGGGGAAAATAGAGACCTTGGAGTGGATTTTAGCCAAATTGTATAAAATAGGCAATTTTGGGCAACAGTTGCACCACAAGGGTAGCCTTGCCTATAGACCAAGTACCCACACAAAGGATTCTGTTAAGGTCTTCTTTGCAAGAAAACTTGAAGGATAGAAAGCTCTTCGACATAGCTGTAACTTGGACTTGCCCTTTTAGCTCCCATTTCTTTTTTGCAAAGATTCTGACTATATCTATGTTGGGTCTGGACCCCACAAATTTACCCACAAGAGTGTGGTCCATTGAATTGATGTTGTGATCCACCAATTCCTCTAAGATTTCTATGATGAAATTACCTTTATCTTTATTAGAAAGATCCTTAATAGAGGGGAAGGAAGACTTTCCTAAAGGTTGGATACCAAAGAGAGTTGACCACCCGTGTTGTGATGCTTTACCACTCTAGTTTTCTTCTCCCACCCTAGCCTCCCTGCCTGGGTCTTTCTACTTTTCCCTAGGGATACCATTTGTGACCTCTTCGTTTCCCACCCCCTGTTCATCAGGGACACCATTACCAACATGAAGCTACTGCCTAGGGATCTCACCTATATTCGAATTCAAATTCAAACTTCCTCCCGCTCGTCCATTGCCCATTGTTGCCATCATTCTTTTATCGCTCATCCGTCGGTCGTTGTCACCATCATTCAATGAATAATAGGTTGTTATTTAGTACTTTCTCACTAATATTTGTTTTTAGATCTAGTATCAAGTCAAGAACAGAGTTATATCTATTGGATCAGGTGTACCCACCTTGGTTTTGTAAAGCCTAAAGTGAAGAGGGCAGTCTTGTCCCTATAGTTGGTCTAGTTACCTACACATTTATCATATTTGGAATTAACCTCTCCTTAAAATCAGTCTTAGGTATATTGGTATCTCATGTAGTGTAAAATATTTTCAAGAACCAACAGTGTCCTCCAACTTTTTTTTGTAAGATTCTCTTCCAACGAAATTCCTTGATGAGTAATCAGGACCAAGACTCGATAAACCAAGAGTTATCAATTTGGTTGTTTTACTATTCATCTCAAGGTGAGCTTTGGCCTGAATAAGGAAAGATTTTCATTTGCTTTTGTTATTTTCTGACATTTTTGAAATAGAGAGTTTTCCTTTATTGTTGCACCAACGCGGTCCTGAATTCCCTTGCTTGCCAAATGCCTATCACTAGTTGTATTGATTTCTTGCAAAATATGCTTTGCAATTTTCTGTCTCTAACAACAAAATTTATTCATCTCAATGTGCTCTTTCATCTTCCCAAAAACATATGTAAGACTTTTATTCAGTTCAAACCAATCACACAACCTATCAACAGACACCTTCATTTGCCCCTAGAATAAGTTTTTTATTTGCTTGATTGTATTAGTTACATGGTCATTCAAGCTATTTTCATAATTTTTAATTGTATTATTTTCCTTCTTTAGGTCTTCTCTCATTTCTGAGAATAGGTGTTCACTATGTTGTTTTATTTTCTCTGCTTTCTCTTCCCACTGTTTTGCTTTCTCTTCCCACTGTTTTGTTTTTACCCTCTCATTCTCCAATTCTTTTTTTAAAGTTATTGTTTGCATGTCCCGCATTCTCCATGCTTTTGTATATACTTAATGAAGAGGCCTTTTCATCCTAAAGTTTTTTTTCTCTTTGTTCCAATTTTTCCCTCAAAGTTTTTAGTTATGCGTCCATATGTTCTTGTTGTCCAATTGCTTCTTTAGAGGATGAATTTTTTATCCTTCTCTCTAATTCTTTGCACCTATTTTCTGCTGCTTTCTCCTTTTCCTTTTCATTTTCCAGGTTCGCCTTTAACTTATCTATTGTGCCCTAAAGATTTCCTTTCTCTCTATCCAACTTCATCACTGAACTGTAGACCACTTGGTTGGTCATTTTCGATGCATTTATCTTGTCCACATTTTTAATTTTGGATAAATCCATTTTGAGGGTGGTAACTTGAAATTGAGATGGATCTAACTGACTCTCTGATGGATTGTTATCTCTAGGTGGGGGCATAACAACCATGAATTCCATCATATCTTTCTTTGGGTCATATGTGGGAAATAATCTATTGGATGCAGATTCTACATCATGAGTTGCAACAACTACTTCCATCTTCAATGCCTTACTATTTTGTCTATTCTTATTTTTTGATTGTTCATAGGTAGTTACAAAATCATTTTAACAAAAATCATGGTTTTCTAACACAATTGAATGTTTGAATGGTGAAATAGCACTTGCACTGATGTACGAGCTTCCACCTATGTTGCCTGTGGTTCTCCTAATTCCACCATGAGGATTAGAAACACCCTGACCCATTAAAAGTGGAGTTTTTGGACTATTCTGAGGGTTTTGTCCTGAAGGTTGGGCAATTTTTGGACTCACAATCACCATTTCCATTGTTTTACTACTACTTATCATAACCTTTTTCTTCTTTACACTGCCTTGATCTCTGGGAACCATTGTTTTCATGTCCACCTGTAATGTCCTATTCGGACCACTAGTTGTAGTTATACCCATGATATCCATAGCTATGGGAGTGGAAATTGATTTAGATTGAATCTGAGTGCTTGGAATAGGTGGAACTAGATTTGAAGGTAGAACAAATGAAATTGACTGAGTAGTATTTTTTGTTGATGAATATGATGATTGAACTCCAAGCCCAAGGCCTGGTTTCTCACCATATTTTGGTGGAGCTGGTGGATCAGGTGCAAACCAAGGTTCTTGTCCATTGGGACCCAGACCACCAAAACCTGGTTAGCCCATATTTTTTACAATATCTGCCCCTTTGGTATATTGATCTTTTGTGGACACATCAACTCCTCTACTAATTGAATATACTTTAGTGGATGTGGGATTCATAGAATCCTACTCATACTGATTATCTAGACTATCATCATCATCATGATATGCTTTAGCTGGATGCTCCTTATTCCATAATTCACTAAACATTTTATCCTCTTCCACCTCATAAAGATCTTCAGAGGTCTTTGGCTCACTGAGATTCTTCCTCATTTTCCAAAAATCATGAATTTTGGTTCGAGTCCAATTATCATCCATACAGTCATCCATTAGGTCTTTTGGAATAGATTTTGTAGATGGTTGAGAAGCTTTCTGGTAGAAATTGTATGATGTCATGGCTTGCACTTTTCCTTTCTATTTGTGCAATGCCATAATTTCTAATGATAATTCTTGTATTGAAATATTATTTTCAGTAGCATATTTCTCCATCTCTTTTTTGACCTCGTCCTGGGACTCCATGTTTTTAAATTTTTCTATCAATGGCATACTTTCATGTTGACATTTTCTTGTAGAGTTCCCATTCTCTCTAAGCTTTGTTCCAATTATGTTGAGTGGATCATACTGCCAGTGACTGTCAACATCAAAGAGAAAAATTGAAAAAAAGGTTTGTGCCACTTTGAATCCTCTTCTCTCAAATGTGAACCCTCTGAATGAGAAAGGTAAGGAAGGAAATATCATTTTATTTTGCTGATAATTAAAGAGTATATCTGTGCTCTCCATCTACCGTACATATTCCAATGCAAATACCCTTTATATTACATGTAATGGAAGTTTGTAGGGTTCTACCACTGAATCGTAAAACCTTAACACAATGTACTCTTTCATTAAGTACCAGTCAGCCAATTGTATTTGACTTCTGACTTGAATGTAATCTCTACAAGTAACAAGAAATCTAGGCATTAGAGTGCCTGTAATTTTATGGCACATTGGTGCCAAAAAGAAGTCTACAAAATTGTTGTATTTCCTTCTGTTATCAATCATCCTTATCTGAGGTGTCCACTCATATATTGGATTTTGGCCTTGACTACAAAGATTTTTTGTCTGAAATATTGCACGATGCTTTGCTAAGAGAAGATAGCACAAGTAGGTTGTGAATCTAAATGTCTTATGTTAACCTCTTTTAATAAGTAGTAATTGTTCTTGCATGAAATGAATAATGTGCTCAATAAAACAATATTTTACTAGTTCTTTTTCAAAATAAATATGAAAAAGCATTTCAAGAAGGCTAGCATCCACTTGTTTGTTACTATCCAATCCCAAACAAAATGCTAGCAAGGAAATATTGTCTTGTGCCCATGGCACAAAAATATCATAATCATAAGGAGGCTTATGATCTGGACTCAGACTAAAACCATTTGATATTCCTCGGATATAAGAATCTCTCTGTGTTGCATCTAATTTTTCATAATCCTCTGCTAGCTTTCCTAGGTCAATGTGCACGTTTGAGTTTGGTTGTTCAAACCCTAGGTTCAACAGACTAGAAAATTCACTCTCGGTTATGGACAAAATTTCCTCCTAAGTATTTTTATTCACAATTGCTTTTCTATTTTCATCATAATTTTTGGCGTAGACCATGACAATATCTGGGCAAGGGAATACTTGAGGTAACACCATGCCTGCCAACCCAACAACCCATGCTGCAATTTTATTTTTCGTTGCATTTATCATGGGGTTAAATGAATAAAATTTTGAACCCTTATTTGGATCATTCCACTTGTTTACAAGTGCAAATATAATTTCCATTATTTCCTTATTTCCATGAATAAAAAGATTATAAATATCATGGAATAAATCAGTGAAACCTAGTGTTTTAAGAAGATTGTGGAATTCTATTATCTGACTTGGCCTTTTACTCATAGTCTTATCTTGATATTCTTTTTGGCCATTGTGGTAAGTTGGTAACCGGTATCACTATTTACTCATAGGAAAATTCAAATATTTATACATAGCTACAAACCTACAATTTACAGGGGTGATTCAAAATTAAACCCTAACATGCTAATTTTTTATATATAATATAAATAGTAAAGTTGTAAATCAAGAGATTTGAAAAATTGAAAATGCAGGACGTAGGTGTTTAGGATTTTAGTAGTTACCCGTTACCCTTAGTTTTGATTTTTGCAGACTATGACTGGGAAGAGAACTCAGAGACTTTGTTGCTTTCCTCAAACCTCAATCCTCAACCTAGAAATTTAGAATTCGTAACCCCTTTCTAAATCTACAGAATACTTATACTTATAAATGAAAAATTAGATTGGAAACTTAAAGCACAAAAATTGTACAATCTACAGTCATCACATTTGTCACTGACCATGTGAGTGGACACACATCATGAATATGGAATGGGTTTACAAAAATAGGTTTTCTAAGTCCCTTTCAGCCTGAAATACAACTTCGGTCGTTGATCTAGAATCATCCAATGGTCATAATGTCATTGTTAGACACTATCTACTATGGTGGCCCCATGGGTCCCATTATCTCACCTAGTCACCTGATCGCTGAGTCACCTCACGAGTCAGACATGTCACGTCATCATCAAATGACATTGTTGGTAGACCGTGCGAGACTGCAAGTGGAATGTGTTTGGTGACATGTGTCATGATTCTAGAATGGGTGAAAAGATGGGATTGCTTTTCCCTTTCAGCTTGAAATACAACTTTGGTCATTGATCTACAATCATCCAATGGTCATAATGTCATTGTTATCCACTATCTATTGTGGTAGCCCCGTGGGTCCCATTAACTCACCTAGTCACCTGATGGCTGAGTCACCTCACGAGTTAGACGTGTCACGTCATCATCAAATGACATTGTTGGTAGACCGTGTGAGATTGCGAGTGAACATGTTTAGTGACACGTGTCATGATTCTAGAATGGGTTTGAAAAGATGGGGCTGCTTTTCCCTTTCGGCTTGAAATACAACTTCGGTTGTTGATCTACAATCATTCAATGGTCATAATGCCATTATTAGCCACTATCTGCTATGGTGGCCCCGTGGGTCCCATTAACTCACCTAGTCACCTAATGGTTGAGTCACCTCACGAGTAAGATGCGTGACATCATCATCAAATAACATTGTTGGTAGACCATGTGAGACTGTGAATGAATGTGTTTAGTGACACGTGTCATGATTTCAGAATGGGTTTGAAAAGATGGGGTTGATTTTCCCTTTCATCTTGAAGTCTGTTGTACATCGTCGATCTATGCTCATCCAACGGTAGTTATTTGCAACGGGCATTGTTAAATGTTATACTATTATTTTTTCCTTTATAGATATTAATTAATAATGGATAATAACATTTAAAGTTATTTAATTAAATAAAAACAATTTTGGCCAATCAAATTCAAAATGCACTATTTTTTTAATAATATTACATTCTAATAAAATTCAAAGGCTGGAGTTAAGGTTAGTGTTTAGAGATTATGAGAATTCTATGGTCACTGACTCTCTAGGTCTCCTAAACATGAGTTAAAGTAAATATTTTTTATTGATTATATTGTACACTTAAAGTTAAAATGATATTTTTTATTGATTATAATTTTAATGTTGATAATTATAATCACATATAATTCTCATACCTTCTAATTAGAAAACCATAAATTCTTTCTCTAACCTTATTAATTCATTTGCCCTTCAAAATTCTATAAATCTTTCATATTAAATGTACGAGTGTGTGAAATTGGAAAAAATGTCATGACAGGTAACATTATCCAAACCTAATGTTAGTGATAAGACATTTCTTTTATTAACTATAACTGTCTACATTGTACAACTATGATACATTTTAAATATTCAGATTTAAAAATGGAAATACCATCGGCATCGTTTGAACATTTCCTTATTTCTACTGAAACATACTTACAAGTTACATCATACATGTCTAATACACAAATAAAGTAAGTAATTAAAATATTGCAATCACAGTGACAAAGAAGTCTAAGAACCATTTTTTGTACCCATAAAATACAAATTGAAATGAGTTTGCAAAATTTTCATTGTTTTTTTTCATAAAATTATAATTACACTGTCCACTTTCAGTACTAAGAGAAACCTACTATAAATAAAAAACCCAAAAATGTGGTATTTTTTTATAAAAAAAAAACCACTAGTAGTCCACTACTAATTTTTCCCTCTAGCTCCATCTAAGTAGAATTCTACAGAGAGGATTAACTGTGAGAATTCATCGAGCCACCCGTATTGCCCCACCTGAGCCTCCTCTTCATCAAGCATAAACCACTTATGAAGAAAATACCTAACAATCAATGCCCATTTCCTATGGCGCTTATACTTCCCAGCATTTAGGCCCAACAAAAAAGGTTGCATGGCCATGTTCTGGTCTGGTAGGAGAAGCTTGGGTATTTCACTTGCCCAAGGGCTCCCCACCCCCATTTCTGCATACACGACAACATTAACGTTGTCCCCCAGGTATTCTTATTTAAAAACCCTCCTCAACAACATTAACATGTCCACCTTCTCTCCTCCGAGGTCGAGAAGAGATGCCAAAAATGGGACGTAATGTCCGTGTTGACCTAGTGCCTATCTTCATTGTGCAGAAACTCTCTGCCCAGCACCATTTTAACAGCCTCTATTACGAAAGGCCCACCCTCCTTACAAATTGATTGTAAGGTTTCATCTGAAAAGGAACCTAGAAAGGCCTTCTGGGCCTCCTTAGATGTGCATCTAAGCCTAATTAGAGTGTCCATCTAAAACTTCAGAAATCTTAAAAACAAATTATTTGTAGAGTACAAACTATAGACTAATGACCTAAATAAACAATTTTTCTAGAAAAGATGAATTGAGGAATAATGAACCTAGATCGTCTATAAATAGCCCTTGAATCCTTGATCGTTACTTACCAATAAATTATTCTGTCTTTAATGGTATTAAATCCATTGTCCTTAATATGCCTCTAAATCTTTCATGTAAATATTTTACCTAAATGCATGCATGTGAGAAATTAAATTTTTTTCTTTAATCTTTCATATCTGGCTATAAATCTTTCCCATAAATGCAAAAATGTTAGAAATCAGTTATATCATATGTACAAATTTGGAAGTGGTGAGTGACAGTTAAAGAATGTCGCTTGTCACTGACAAGGTATTTATTTCTTACCCAGTTAAGAGGTTACAAGTTGCACTATAGGACCGTATGTATCGATACCAACCTGTGTACACTGTAGTCTGCAGACAACTTGACAACCCTAATTTGATACGTGTCAACATTCCGATGACTTCCTAGATAACTCTGTTTCCTTCAAGAAATTGGGGCCGAAATTAAACTTAATCCATTGATATTGGATCATCAGACGGTCTTAAATAATACATTTAACATTATAAAATAATATATGTATGTTAGGTATGTTAGGTTAGGTTACGTGTCCGTGTTATGTCCCATCTTTTAAAAATCGCCAATAAAATATTTTTTTTCCCATAATTAACAAACGATTAGCCAATAAAATAAATAAATTTTCAAACAATACATAAAATTTGCCAATACAATTATTTTTTTCCCTTCAAAAGAATATCATTCACCTCATATATTATAATTTTTTACTTCAAAAGAAAATTATTCGCTAGTAATTTATGAAATTTTCATTCGGCGGGGCAAAGATCGCCAATACAAACTATGAAAAATCGTGGATTTGAAAAAAAAAATTGCCTACATTCAAACAAATTCCCCCCTAAAATAATGTACAATTCGTGAGGATTTTACACTTTTTTCTAAAAGGGGGTTTCTTAAAGTTATCCATGTGGACGATGGATAGTCTGATGGAATACATATATTGATATCTTGTATCATTTTGACCTTTTGGTCACGTACCTTTTGTATTGTATAATTTTGATGTCTGATGTGTGACATTATGTTCGACATATTTAATGTATTTATTACCTCTTGTTTATTTGGATGATTCATGTAATCTCGACAATATGGTTGACTTTCTTATTATTTTCCTTTGAGGATATTCAACAATATTTCAAATTATTGTAATTTCTTATTTTGAGAAATGGAATATAATATTTTGAAAAAGTCAAGTTATATTTTTGTAGACTTTGATTAATTGTTCGACTTTCCAAGTTTTCCATTATTGAGTTTATGTGTCTCTTGTGAGATTTAATTGGTTCTTACATGTGGTATCGGAGCCAGGTATCGATCCTAGGACCTATGGGTTATGGGCCCACAGGTAAAAGAAAAATATATTTACCCTTCTTTGTTTACCCATGTTCAACACCCTTTCCCATGATATCTTTCTCAAAATAGAATAAATAGGACTAAAAGAATATATATTCAAGTTTCCAAAATAAATTATATTCACAAAATTTACCCTTTCTTTAACGGTAATTTTTCAAAATCAATTTTCTACGATAAAGAAAATTGTGGTTTTTAATGACAAACTAGCATTTATGTCCTTGTGAAATAATGTATTTTAAAATAAAAAACATGCTAATAAAAGAATCTAATTTTCTTATCTATATGATAATGTCATTTCTATAGGAAGAACACATGTATCCTGCTGCTATTTGAAAGAACAAAACCACAATATATTTTCCTAGAAATTTCAACATAAACTCAATCTGATTGTTGTCAAACAAATTACTTGTGTATACCATCTTTTATCACTGACTGGGTTCTAAGATTTATAACTAATTTAAATTTTAAAAGGTTTATTCCAATTTCATCTATAATCATCATTAAACAACATTTCATAATGCATTTTGATTCTCATACATAACATCATTTTATATTATATCAACTTATTTCAAAAATAATTAAAAGAAACATAATAATATATATATCTAAAATATTTATTTAATACAACTTGGGTTGACAAAACTTTGACCAAGTCAGCATAAGTCATTTATGTGAATAAAGTGTCTAAAAAGTCCTAAAAATGAGGAGAATTGGATCGATTTACGCCACATTATTAAAAATATGATCTACTCTTTTATAGATTCAACCTATTTTCTAACTCTTGATAGATATTTCACAAGATGTAAAGTATCACAACCTAATTATGAAACCCTATGATAACTATTTTTATAAGCACATAGCATTAAAACCATTTAATCATAGCTGAATTTTATTCAGACGTGCTCATCTATTCCTATTTAGATTTACTAATAAGATAGATTATAATTACTCATCATATGATATGAGGATCACATAATAATAACTATGATGTATTAACAAATAATTATGGTTTTAATGGAATGTAGACTTTTGTATACATATTTTTAAAAGGATAATAATACTAGTTTACACTTTCAAGAAACCAAATCCATTTGTTATGGACATATTTAAAACATTTGAAATACACATATTTATGACATTAAAATGACAGTAAATTTTTTTATCTCAATGTTCTCAATACCAACTATTGTAGCAAAATGATATAATTAATAACAATAATATTCTTGCCACAAGTGTATATCGAAAATAGTTCTCAAATTCTTTTACATTATACACTCTATTGAGGTGGTTTGTATACACACAAGATGTATAGAATATTAAACATAATATGTCATTCATGTAAAAGTAGTGATGATAACATAAATGAAAGGAATTATCATGTAATGCCCCACTAAGGATCTTTTAGAATGAAGGATAAAATAAGGACTATATAATTTTATTTTTTTAACATTAAGATAACATCATGAACATATGTGCATCAATATGAAAGTATTGCATAACAAAATAAGGAATCAAACAATGAAATCATTAAAAAATCATGCACAAGTGGAAGCCTTACCAACACTTCCAAAAATTCCACGACAAACAAATTCACTAACATAGGACAGTTGATTCATTGTTCTCCAAGAAATGTCATGAGGGCTTATACATAGTTCCAAAATCCTCATGATATGGGACTAGACCATCATACATGATCAGAAAAATCAAGGAGACTAAGACCATCCTTAAAATAAGTAACCATCAGGTTAATTTTAAGACCCAAATAAAAGTGAGATAAACTAAGCCAAACCATGTCTGAGTATAGATAGTAAATTCTCCCAAGCACATAAGGAATACAATCCAAAGCTGATTTGTATATAGACCCTTGATAACTACTAACTTTCAAAAAGTGTGAAGGACCATAGTAATGAATGTGCATTTTACCAGTATAAATTCATAGTTCAAGAAAGGATGAATGCATATGAGAGTGAATGAATGTGCAAGACCTATAAACATATGTGCAAGAGAATAAATTTAATTTGAATTACTGGGAATAAAAGAAGGAATAAGAAGAACTATAGACAAGAAGGAAACCACCATTTTAAATTTTAAATTTTGGCTCCATTTATCTTGATACTCTAGCTGACTTCAAATAGTCTCAAACTCCTTGAAATTAGGGGCAACCATGTTGGAATTTTAAAATATCTCCAAGGGTTGTGTAAAGCTCAAAATACCACAAAAATAGAGCTAGAATATAAGAGAAACTATTGAGTGTTCTCTTAAATGTACAATTGGTTGATAACTAACCCATGAGGGCCTTCAAATAATGCATAAGACTACTGGTTAGACCAAAAAATACTCCTAAAATTGTGGGATTCATCTCTAGGTGACCACTTCAAATTTTAAACTTGTATTTACCTCCCTTTCTCAGGTTTAGGTGGTTGTTACTGTATTTTCCTCAAAATCATAACAAGGTGGTGATGGACACTTATCTCTTGAAATTCAAAATTCTTGATAGTTGATGAATCTAAGAATTTGCACAATATTTTTCCATCTTCCTACCTCACCTCCTAGAAAAAAAACACCTTTGATGGAGGCATTTGAATCTCAAAATTTAAATTCAGATAAACTCCCCTTTTAGTTGGTAGTATTTGAGTGATCCTCCACTACCCATGAAATCCATTCAAATTCTTTTCAAGTCATTCATTTTTCTACGAAATCTCTATATTTACACCTTTAAAAACTAATATCACTTTTCCATACTATAAATCATTACTTTTGATGGATAAAAACATTGTCTTTGGTACCTTGACACCATTTGATGATTCTCTATCTCTTCTTTTTCCAATAATAAATCTATTTCATTTGTAAGAGTTCGTAAATTTTGTACTGATCTTGATTCTTTTGTACCATGAACACTATTTTTACAATAGCCCTTACATTTATATTCACTATAACATGTGGGTCTTGATGCCCTCTATAATTATTTTTTCATCCTCATTAGTCACTTTCTATCCTATCCCATGATTTTGATAGCCACTGTCATTGTAGGTTTTAGTATCTCTTTTCCCATAACTTTGAATACCTTTGTAATGGTGTTTGTAACCTTGGATCTTTGTTGTTAGATAATATCCTTGTCATTCCTATATCTTTCAAACATTGATGACTGCTCTTTACAATAAAAAACAATTTATTTAACACTAGACACTGTAGAACTATTTTTGAATAGCCACTTCTTTGCACAATATAAAACATTGTTCCATAGAAATGATCATTCTATCATGATAGTCCATTACATCTTCAATTTAGTCTTTCTTACACTAGTTTCGAATCCCACTTATTTTGAATTATTGTATCTGTTGGCTTCCATATCAATAGATTAGAAAAATCTAAGATTATGCATTTTTTATGATCAATCTCTCCAAATGATTTGGCCAATGAACATAATTAACCAAGTGTGGTTATATTTTCCCACACTCTAGGCCCTCCTATGCATAGGTTGGTATACCCCTTATTATTTTTAAGTATATTTAGGCTTCTTACCATTTATCTTCAATATCTACCTCAGAATGACATGAAATTTTGAAATAGATCAATCTGGATGCTAACTAACTCTTTCTTATTTTCTTCTACTTATCCCACTCTCATACTTCTTGATTTTCTATCACTATCTTTACTCTTCTAATTTTATTTTATGCTAAAAGACAAGTTCCTTCTCCCTTTGGGTATAGAGTCATTTTCTTTGGATGCATTAACATATCTACGTATAGGATAAATTTTAAACCTATAACTTGTAGATGTCAATCATCTATCTTATTATTCATATAAGGAACCTATTACTTATGCCACTAAAAACTTATCTACTTAAATTTAACTCCTACCTGAGGAGACCAATAAGAAAATCCTCTATAAAGATCTTAACATCTTCAAATGATTTAATATACTTTATATATGAATCACTAGATAACATAATTAATTTCTCATATAAGAATTCAAACAACATCGAATTAGTTGAATTGAAAACTATAAAGAACTAAACTTCAAAGAAAAGATTTGTCACAAATTGAGAAAGCACTGAGTATTGTGTTTTAGGATGATTGAACATTACATATTAATCTCTTTTTATATAAATATTTGAAATAGGTCATGGTCCCTCAAAGTTTCTTTTGGAAATAAACAACAAAATTATAAAAGTAAGACTATAAAACATAAACCAATTTAATCTCTAATAAGCCAAGTTTGTGCCATTGTAATGTGACCCATGCATACTTATCAAATATAGGCATATTCATATTGTATCACATATCTCATTGTATATTTTATGTTGATCATCCTTTCTAGGTCACTAGGAACCTTCCTCAATGTAGGATCCTTCTTTGCATCATCCCGAGATCCTTGAAGAAGTGACTCACACTCTTATAGCCATTCATTTTCAACCTTTGGAATCCTATTCTCTTTAAATAAGAGTAGTAGACCTTTTATTTCTACATCTAAAAAATCCCTATTTTATTCTTTTAATTCCTCATAGAGTCCCTTATGCTCATTGATAAAATATTAAGCATCTACACGGGCTTGATTATCAGGAGGACTCATCTACTACAATTTTCCAATATTCTCATTTAATCTTTCCCTTAATATTTTATGTTCTTGAATTGCTTTAAAATTATTTGAATAAGCCACCCAAAACCTTTCATCCCTTGACATAAATCATGTAAACCTTTTCTATATTATAACAAAGAATGTGTTAAATTTGGCCTTCATTATCTGGGACATCAATTGTGTATTTTCTATCCTCATCTTCTCACATCTCTCTCCATTGAGAATCCTCTCCTTGAGCTTTAGCACCTGCAATTTCTCTAGGAGAGTCCCTAACTATATCCTTTAGAGAGTCATTTTATCTAAGGTTCCTCCCACTCTTCCATTGTTGATTGGTATGCCAAATTCTATATATAAAATTCCCCCCATTGATCAATTATCTACTTTTATACATATCACACTCCTTGATTAACATCTTAATTTGATCTTTATTTAATTTGTCCAAATTGATTCTCATATCTGTTGTGGCTAAAGGATCACCCTATCCCACTTTTAGCGTCATCATGTGATTAAAAAATTTCTTTGTATTAATAATATGGGGCATTTGGTGGAGAGGATATAAAGCCCAAATTAGAATGGATTATTCATTAGGATTGTATGCTAACCTTGTATATACCTCTATCACTCCCTTTGGATAGATTTTTTTATTAACTTGACTATCATGTAGAAAACTATCAAATACCAAGGTTGTGCTTATTTCACAACCTAAAAAAATTATCACATCGACCTCTTCTATAAATTTCCTTCTCCTTTTTGGAGTCATGTTACTCATCTCACTCTTCAAATCTTCATCTAAATTGTCCAGTAACCAATTCTCATTAGTTGGGGTGATGTTTGCAAATGACTCTCTCAGTATTTTCCCTTTGTTCCTATATAGAAAAGATCTGAATTCAGGAGAACTGATGAATTGATCATTTGAAACCAAGGACATATGAGCTAACTTCCTTATATCCTCTTTTGTATTTCCAACTTCTTTCTCTCTACCTTCATGCAGTCAATGCTTCTCAATTCTAGACTTTAGAATAAGATCCACTTGGTGTTGAGGTACATCACCATCTAAAGATTCATCACTAGTAGAAGATAACTTTTGATCTTCTTGTAATTCTCTTCCTTGCTTCTCCATTTATCTTTTGTATTCATCTATGACTTGTTTTGGATTAGCCTCCTCAATATTTATAGAATAATACCGTTGTGGAGAAAATAGAGATGGGTATAACCAATCAAACCTTGTTTCATCCTAGCCCAATCAATATGTCATTCAAGATCAACATTTTTTCTTGGAGTAGATCTTCTCATGTTGTATTCTTTCATTTTTTCCAAAATTTGATTGAATATACTTAAAAAATTGTCATGTATAGATTACCTATGGTTGTCTCTTCATCTACTAAGTTCCTATTGAGGAGGGTTCATTTTCAATTAATGTGGAGAGGATTTTTTTCAAGAGAGGATTTGACTTCCATTTGAGGGGAATTTGAAATTTTTTGTAGGGTGTTTTGGGGAGTAATTTTAAACCATAATGTGAAGGTTTTTGTAGTCTTTCAAAACCCACTACTCCTCATCATGCTTTTGGGTACTTGTGAGGTTAATCTTTATCTAGATTGATTGTCAAATACTATATTTATAATTCTATAAGTTATGATTTTGAAAGCCTTGCTAAAACCTGGTGTCAATGTTAAGGGAGCTTGGAAAAATCCTTGGTTCTTGTTGAAGGTTAAGGGAGCCTATAAAAACCTTGTGTACTAAGATTAAGGCCTTGGCATATTGCTATTGTTTCCCATGCCTTGTGTGGCTAGTATCCTCTAGGATATTATTCTTTAGTTGCTTGAAGGGTTGTTGGTTTGTATTCTATTGTTTGCAACTTCTTGTTTTAAGGTTCCATAATCTTCACCACAATTTTCTTGTAAAGGGTTCCAAACTCCTTCAAAACCTATTTTACCTTAATAAAAACTATATCTATATTATTGAATTTACGTTTTTTTTCTTACCCAATATAATTTTTTATTCTAACTTCTTATTTTGATTATTTAGATCTAATCTTTAATATTTAAATTTTCATCTTTTTATAATTATTTAAAAATAATAATTTAAAATAAAAATATTTAAAAATATTTTTAAGTGGAAAGAATTATTGTCAATTTGTATTAGTAACCTAAAAAGTATTTTCGGATATTGTAATTATGAAATGGTAGATTAATATTTTAAAATATTTACTTTTAGTTTATATGTATATTAAAAATATAATTTCAATGAAGAATAATCTTTGTTTTTATGTGGCTTTTATTTTAAAAGTATTATAATTTAAGATAATATGTAAGTGCTTTTGTAAACATTAACACACTCAACTATGCACTCTACTCTAAAATTAAAACTTCTAAATAAAATGGTGTTAGATTAATTAAATAAGTCTATCAATTAAGAAACAATTTATCTAGATGTAAGAGCTAAGACAAAGAACTCAACTAGGTACAAAACTTAGAAAGAAAATATGTATACTTTGATTTGGACTACTCATAGATAAATGATGGTAACATTGTTCTTGAATGATTCAACAATATCATTAAAAATCTCCATAATTGATGAATATCTTTAAATTCAAATTGATATAGAATTTTTTTTGGATTTAAATATCATGCTAGTAGATCTTAATGTAATCATGATTTGATGCATGAAACTAAATTTAAATAGGTGAGAAAGACCTATAAAATATATCTTTTCCTAAAATAAATTTTTTCTATTATTAGATAATTTAGAAATTAAATAATTGACCTAGATATAACACCTAAAACAAATAATCAAAATATACACCAAAATTACTAAGAAAATAGGTATATATAGTTTTGGAAAATTCAAGGATAAATGATGTAGATGTTGTGCTAGAATGGTTCACTAGTATTGTTTAACAATTCCTATACATTGATGAATATCTTAAAGCTCCAATAGATATAGAAAAATTTGTGCAGCTAAATAGAATGCTTGATAGAACCCAATTATTATAATTTTGATTTGATGCATAAAACTAACTTTAGATAAGTGAAAAAATTTGATTAAAAATCTTCTCTTATGTATTCGCTCACTAATTATTTGAAATATTCACAAACTTGAGTAAAAATAATATATACAAAAAATACTCAAAAATTATGTATGCTTAGGTTTGGACCACTTATAGATAACTAATAATGATGTTGTTTTTGAATGGTTCACCACTATCATTTAAAAATTATTATAATTTGATGAATATATCTTAAAGTTCCAATAAACAAAGAAAATGTAGATCTACATATCATACATGATAAAACTCAATTATTATAATTTGAATTTTATGCATGAAAAAATCTAATAAAGTATCCTCACTTATGTCTTAGTTCAAAATATAATTGAAACATTAAGAAACTTAAGCGCAAATTCTCCTAATTCATTAAAAATTAATAGCGAACAAAAAGCCCAAAGAGTTGAGAAAGCCTATCATCGAACTCAACAATCAATCCAAACCTTTACACACCATCCAAAAACCATGTGCAAAGATATCTATATTTCATATCAGCATAATGTGACATTGTTTTTATTGAGGAAACATGCCTCAAACTTATTGGTCAAATCCCTCAAGATTGCAATTTTCAATGGGACTCTCCTAATGTCAGGTTGATGAGAAAGTCCAAGCTTTGGATGATTTTTCGATGCAATGTGGAGATCATTTTGGAAATGGTAAATTTTGTATGTAACATCAAGCTTGGTGTGACATCTGAATGTCTTATAGATATCATAACCTTCTCCAATGACCTGCTATTGATGTAACATTTAATGGTTTTGGCAATGAGCCGTTGTAGAAGTAACATTGGTCTCAGATTCTCCATCTTCTAAGAGTGATGATGTAGATGCATTTTTTGCTTCTTTGGCAAGAGGTCTAATTAAATTAATTCAATCTAAATGCAGAAGATGTTTTTCATGATGCCATTTGTGACTCGGTACCACAGTTCAGGGGGAGTTGTTGGCAATAATGTAGATTCATCATTGCATGGTAGATGATCTTCATTGGTATTGTTAATGTTGGAGGGTTCCTTAGATCTTGTTGCTCTAGAAGGATTTTCCACATTTGTTAGATCACTATTTGGAGATACTTATCTTCATATGATTGGATGTTAACATCTTGAGGGCTCAAAAGGGACCCTGACCTAAAGGTTTGGATGAGATCAAGTTGTCATGCTTATGTTCCTATGTCTATGGTTGGAACTTTGACATTGATCATTTGCTTGATAGTTCATGATATTGTTGTTTTGCATTTGGAGTTTTACATGGGTTGATTAGTTACAAGTGCTCATGAATACAAGGATACATAGGTGATGTTGGTGTTTTGTTGTGATTAGAGATGTATGCATTTGAATGGTTAATGGTTCCAACAAAAATTCCACACACCATTGACTTTGTATAGACTTGAGAGGATATTTCTCTTGGATTAGTCTTACAGACTTGAATATCTTGGATGGGATTTCTTATTCCCCACTTTTGGTTTTCTCAGTCATTTACTACTTGAGAGGTATTACCTAGCGTTAATTTCAGGTCTATTATGTTTATCTTGCATGGATATGAATTTTGAGCTATAGTGTGAGATAGTTCTTGAAGAATCATTATAGATATATGTTGGCATTAGTTATCTCCTTGGAAGATGGATTATTGGGCATCATTCCTTCATTTGGGAATGGTACAAGTTTGATCTTCATGTGAGAGGTTGAATGTGGTTTGGGTGCCTTTATGGATTCTTGTTTGGGGTTTTAATAAAGGAGATGATATTTGACACAATTGGCTGTTTTAGAGGTATGTGTTGAAGGACATGATACAAGTTTTGGCTTGATGTGTTTCTCTTTTGGTCTTTGTTATCTTCCTATATGTTCAGTTTGACCGCATTGGCATTGGATTGGTTGGATATTTTTTATCATTATTTTGTGTTCATGCATGTCATGTTGGAGATGGCATAGTGGTTCCTTTATCTTTTTCTTTTGTTGGTTGTATATAGAACAAGGGAGAGTTGTGGAGGCTTGCTATGAGATTTGTTCTTGTGGGTCATTGGTTTATTGTTACATATTATTTTCAATGTCCTTGATACTACAAGTTTAAGGTCAGACTTAGATGTGATGTTGCTCAAGGTATTCATTTTAGCCTAGCAAGTACTTGTGTAGTGGGAGATTCTTGGTGTATATATGGTAGGTATTGAACTTGAGGCTTGAGACTGCATGTTACAAGTTGTATAGGTTGTTGATTTTTAATTCATGTGGTATATCCCAGAGGTATGGATAGGTGGATGTGGAAGCACTTGTTGTGGGTGCCATTTTGGATATGTTTTTTTTTATAGTTGTTAATACATTTGTTTATCTATAGATAGAGTGTTTTTGTTTTGGGATATCAGTTGAAGACAAAACTTGTGATTCAAGTGCAACAAATATGTGGATATCTCTTTGGATGGCTTCTATATATGTCCAGGGGTAGTGGCGTAGTAGGAGGTGAGATCATTCATGAATGATATTAGACCATTCATGTTTTTTTTGTAGATATCTCAATAAAGCACATTATGAACTATGGTTCACAATGGTATGTGTTACTAAGTTCAAATGGTGTATCAATGTAATGGGCATTTAGTGTCCACATTTATGAGTGTCTCTATGTGTTTTTGGAGATGCCAATAAATTCTTGTTCAAGTGGGAGATTGTTGAGGAAGGATGCCTCAAACTTATTTGTCAAATTCCTCAAGAGTGCAGTTTTCAATGGGATTCTCCTAATATCTAGCTAATGAGCAAGTTCAAGCTTTAGATTAGTTTTCGATGCAACAGGAAGATTGTTGTAGTGATGGACAAGTTTCAATGAAACATCAAGTTCGGTGAAACATCTGAATGTCTTAACGATATCATAACCTTCTCAAATGACCTACTATTGATATAGCACTCGGTGATTCTAAGGATGACCTGTTGTCGAAGTAACATTGGTCTCAATACAACACGTGAATTTTTTCCCAAAATGATGACCTACATTAATAAGGTCAATATCATTAAAACAATTGTTTGGTCTTGCTAATGATTGGTTATAGATAGAGTTTCAGTGGTTAGTGAAGGGATTAATAATCTTATTGAAGTGTTATCTTCTTCGATAAGTGACATCGATGGGACATCGGTCCTGTTTTGGGGATAAGATGTTTTTGATGTAACATTTGATCTGTCGTGGCAATGCATGGTTATCGATATAACCTGGGCGATTAGTGAAGTGCCTTATGGCTTGTTGAAGTGTCTTCTTTCTTCGAAAATAGATATCGATAAGACTTGTGTCTTGTTTTGGTGATGAGCCATTTTGATGTAACTTCTGTGGTCGTGGAGTGTCTTAAAATTTTTATTAAATGCCTTAGTTTCTTCGCTAAAGTTATTGATGAGACTCAACCCTTTCTTGGCAAAATCTGACTTCAATGTAACTTCAGAGCTCGATGGAAGTCTTAAGGGTTTTGTCGAAAGCGTAAGTTTCGTCAATGGGTGGTTGAGACGAATAGATGGGGACCACAGTTGGACTCAATTTGACCGTGCTGAGATGTTTGACGGTGATTGGCCAAGTTGTATGAACCTTCCTGAGCTGGAGAAGTCTACGGGAATTTGAAGTGAGTTCTAGGTGACTCTTTGAATGACCTCGTAATATAGAACTTTTGGGCCAATGGAGAAATAGAATTGAACCATTCTTGACAAAGAATATAAAAATTCATAAGAATCGATTGCAATGTGATAACTACAAGAGAAGAAGCGATGATCGATCGTGTGAGATTGACAGGTGAATCGGTTGAGATGCTTGAGAATAGTTGTAGTGAGTCTTGGATTGTAATTGTGGGAGCTGTTTGATTGAGTAATTGATATTCTTTCTGTGTGAGGATGAACTAATGCTATTGGGATGCTCTGTAAGTTGCAGAGAGTCAAGAGACTCTCATATGTGAAATTCGGTGATTGAGTGTTATGTATTTGTAAAATAGATGCTAAGAATGTATACCTAAAAGTGAATGGTCTGAAACTTATTTGTAACCTAATTTACAATAATATAAGTGATTGTGGCTTTGGTGTATGAATTTTTTATCTATAAGGGTTTTCCATGTAAATATTACTGTTGAGTTATGTATTTCTCTGTTTTAGTTTTGTAATGATATAATTGAAATTGAAAGTCACCCCTGCACATTTCCCTAAGAATTTGACACTGTGGAAGGCATTTCTGCACTCTGCTTTCCCAACATATTTTCTCTCTCTAACATCGTGTTCATCGCTGCTTTCTTACGTTATTTATGTTTTAGCACGCGGGTAGTTTTCTTTTTAAAGAAAATTAGGGTTGGCAATTATTATAAGCATGCAAAAAAAACAATCCCATTGCCAACGACATGTATTTGGAGAACTCGTTGAAATCAACGACGTGTGGTGTCCACTCATTTACTCGCATATCTAAACGCTTGATGTCTGTGCAAAGTTAATAAGTGACATTTCATCACTGTTCAAGTTTCCAATATTCTCGATCACATTATGTTAGATTAATATAGCTACTTGCTCATTTGTATATTGGATCGATCAACTGAAATGGCCAGCCTAGTACAGCTGTCACTGATGCGCCTTTGTTTTGTTCTTTGTTTTACCAAATCCAATGTGAACGCCTGTTTTTAGTCAACAACTTGGGCAGGCTACAATTCTTTGTATGTTTATATTGTAGATTTGAGAGGTGCAAGAGATTCTATAATATCAAGTTATTCATGTATATTTTTTCAGTTTTGAATGTCAAGAATGTTGGTTGTGCATAGCTCATTCTATTCTGAGCTCGTCGTGCATAAAAATTTAGGTTTAAATTTTCATTTTGATTGTAAATTACGGCCTCCAAACCCTAAAAGAGGCTAGGGGCCGTCAACTTCTGAGGCAGAGCTTGTTTACAACTTAATATAGTGCAACTTGACTCAACAATTAATATTGACTTATTCTCCATCTTAATCCACATCCCATTCCCTTCGCACGTATGACTTTTCTTCATCCCTGTTTTGTCTTAATCTTTTTAAGAAATGTTATTTCAATATTGACTTATTCTCCATCTTCATCCACATCCCATTGACTTCTTATGTATGGCTTTTCTTCATCCATGTTTTGTCTTAATCTTTTTAGGAAATGTTATTGAAATAAAAGTTTTGATTTTATTTAAGCAATTGATTTTATCATCCTTTTGTTCTTGACATAATATATATGATTTTTCTTTGTCTATTTCTTATATATATTTTTTCTATAAATTATTTTTTCCTTAATGTTTTAGAAAAGACACTATATTTAAAGTTTATACTATTTTGGAGGAAGTTCTTAAAACAAGAATTGTCTTGCAACTTGCTCAAATAAGTGATTTTATCATCAACCCCTCCTTAACTTAATATACATGATTTTCCTTGATCTGTGTCTTACATATAGTTATGTTATAAAATAATTTTTTTATTAATATTTTAGAAAAGATGCTACATATTTTAAGTTTCTATTATCTTGTAGGAAGTTTTGAAAAAAAAGAGTTGTGTTGTGCCTCATTGAAATAAATTATTTTATCATCCATCTCACATTGATTTAATATACATGGCTTTTCTTGATCCATGAATTACATATATTTTTTGTTACAAAATATTTCATTTATTTATTTATTTTCCTTAATGCTTCAAAAATACACAACATATTTATAGTTTATGCTATCTTATAGAAAGTTCTAAGAGCAAGTGTTGTGTTGTGCCTCATTTTATAAGTGATTTTATCATCAACTTTTCAAGGACTTAATATAAATTATTTTCCTTGAATCATATCTTACATATGTTTAAGTTATTAAAAAAATTCATAGTGTTCTGAAAAAGCCACTACATATTTAAAGTTTATCCCATCTTGTAGGAAGTTCTAAAAACAACATTTTTGTCGTGATTCATTCAAACAAGGTATTTATCATCCATTTCTCATTGACATAATAAATATGGTATTCCTTGATCCATGTCTTACTTATGTTAGTGTTATAAAATAGCTATTTCTTAGTGCTTCATGAAAGACAAGAAAAATTAAAGTTTATGCTATGTTGAAGTTATAAAAATAGGAGTTGTGTTGTGGCACATTCAAATAAATAATTTTATCATCCACCTCTCATTGACTTAATAAACATGTGATATATATATATATATATCTATATATATATATATCTATATAATAACATTGTATTTTTCTAAATGCTTTTATAAAACACACTACTTATTCAATGTTTATGCTATCTTGAAAGGAGTTTTAAAATCAAGAGTTTCATGTCTTACATATATTTTTTTATAACATGTTTTTTTCTTAATGCTTTAGAAAAGATACTACATATTCAAAGTTTATGCTCTCTTGTAGGAAGTTTTAAAAGAAAGAATTATGTTATGTCTCACTAAAATAAGTCATTTTATCATCAATCTCTAGTTGACATTATGTGCACGGTTTTCCTTGATCCATGTCTTACATATGTTTCTGTTATAAAATAGTTTTTTTTCTTAATGCTTCAAACATGGCACTTCATAATTAAATATTATGCTATATTTTATGAAGTTTTTAAAGAAAGAATTGTGTTTGGCCTCATTTGAATAAATGATTTTATCATCCATCTCTCATTGACTTAATATACATGGTTTTCCTTGATCCGTGACCTACATATGTTTTTGTTATAAAATAGTTTTGTTTTAATGCTTTAGAAAAATGCATTACATATTTAAATTTTATGCTATCTTATAAGGGGTTATAGAAACAAGAATTTTTTTTACCACATCCAATTAATTAATTTTATCACCCACCTCTTATTTGCTTAATATATATGGTTTTTCTTGATACACCTCTTGCATGCATTTTTCTTATAAATTGATCTTTTCTTAATGCTTCAAGAAAAAAATACTACCTATTTAGATGTTATGCTATCTTCTAGGAGGATTTAAAAACAAGAGTTGTGTTGCTTATTATCAATCTTTGATTGACTTAATATACATAGTTTTCCTTCAACCATGTCTTGCATATGTTTTGGTCTAAATTATTTTTTTGTTAATACTTTTGAATAAAAAAACATTACATATTTAAATTTTATGCTATCTTGTAAGAGATTCTAGAAACAAGACTTGTGTCATGCCTCATTCAAATAAGTGATTTTATCATCCACCATTCCTTAACTCAATATACAAATTTTTCCCTGGTCCTCATCTTACATTTATTTTTGTTGGAAATTGGTTGTATCTCAATGTTCTATAGAAAAATACTACATAGTTAAAGGCTATGTAGTACCCCTCTAGCCAGTTATTTCAGTTTTGATCTAGAAAATGTTTTCATTGTGTGTGTGTGTGTGTGTGACTTTCTTGTGGTATCTTAGTTTTTATTCTAGGATGATTATGACTTACACTCTTTATGATATTGATGGCATGGATATTTTGATAAGATGGATACATTTGGATTATGGTTTAGAACTTGTATGGTATCATTATGATGTATGTCATGTACTAATTACATTCTTATGGTTACATGTGTTATGATCCAATCTCTAATTTAATCTCAATAATCATTTTTCATAAGGTTGATCTTGGTTGCATTACCTTTCTAGACATATCAGGTAGATGGTTTTGGAATTACCTAGTTACCTTCATTTCTTGATTAGGTTTATAGATATGTTGTATTACATTATTTTTCTCCATGTCACCATGTTAGGGTAAAAGTACAAAGTTGTGTCATAGTAGAGGACAACCAAAAAGTTCTAGCTAAAGGTACTTTAGGCTGGATATAGTTTAGTGGGATAGTGTATGGTTGAACATGCATGGAATATACACAGCGCCATGTGGCATCGACATGATAGATAGGTTTTAGCTGAAATTGGTTTGGCTGAACAATAAAATTGAGTAAATATAACCATAATATGTTAGATCAATGAAGAATTTGTGCATATATATGCAAGTGGTTTGGATGAACTAGATCAGACTAAAACTACTTATGTGGCATCCCATGTGACAGGAAAATAAGAAAAATTTGTAGAATTGTAGAATTTCTCACTTCTATAGCTTATTTCTCCATCAAAACTCAACTTTATTTAAAAAATAAAAATACTATTTTGTAGAGATCAGAGTCAAAATTATTGGCATATAGGTTTTATAGTGTTTCCATTAGATCTAATAAATTATAATTTTAAAATACTATAAGTAGGTATTTTAACATTCCATAAGATGCTCCTTCAAAATAAGAAAAAAAAATAGTAAATCATATCAGAAAAAGTTAAAAATTAGATTTAATACTAGAGGAGAGAGTCCTCTTCAAGAATATATAATTTTTTTCCTAAATGGTGTAGGTTTGTTAGGGGAAATTAAGCAGGAGATTAAAACTATTGATTTCACGTAAGTTTCACTTTGAAGAATTATAACAGATAAAATATACATCAGAAACTGATCTTTATTTTTTTATGCACTGGCTATACATATCATCTGAAACATAATTTGAAGTCAAAGGAAAAAAATATTATTTACATATAGTTTTTTGGCAGGAACTAGACCCTTGATTTTTAACATTTTCCAAGGATTGAAAAATGGACTTTAAAAATTAAAAAACTACATCAATTCTTGTTCAAATATTTAAAAAAAAATAATTACTGTAAACTTCATCCAGTTTTACACATTTCATTAATTTACATCATCTTCAAATTTCAAACACAAATGCCACTTTTATGTCATTGAAGTTGAACAATTTTGGTGCTTTTAACCTTTTCCTTCATAAAACTGTGACATGGGTTTGTACTTTTACCTGTTACATTTTGTGGTTTGGTACACCATGATTATATTGTGTTTGCATTGAAATATTAGTTAAATTAGTAAATTGTTTCTTGTAATAGCATTTGATTGAACTTTACAAAGATTTTAATATAAATAGCATTAATAGTGTGAGTGTCAAACTATCAGTCATAAGTAAAATTATTAGCATTATTATATGAGAGTCACTAATGTTGAATGGATAACACTATTAATATATAATTATAATGCTAGGAATGTTATTGATCATCTATGACTTCAAAGTTACATTAATGGTGTACTATTTAAATTAAAATTAAAATATATTAAAAAAATAAAATTATTTGTTTCTTCTAGTATTATTATAAATGATATATAAATTATTTTAGATTGTTTTAATTACTATTTCATCCAGTAAATTTGGTTATTAAATTATTATTATTTATTTATTTGTCATGGTAAATATAGTTAAAATAAGTATAATTATATGCCTTCCATAAAATAGAGAATGATGGACATTACATAAATGATAAATAAATTTAATGGAATATTAAATTGGATAAGATAGGTAGAAGAATCAAATAAATATCTCTGGTGATGGGGATATAAGATCTGATTTTGGTAGTACATGAAAATATTAAGAAACTTGTACAACGTGCACAAAAGAAGGAATGGTAAATCTAATCCAAGATTGAGAATTTATAAAATGAAGGATTACATTGAAATGAGATTTTTATGTTTTCTTTGTTTCCAATCCTTGTAGAATGTGAATTTGATGATTAGAAAAAAGATGCACCTCAAATTTTGATGTGAAGAAGGTGGGAAATTTGAAGCACATGATTGTCTTTGAAGCAGTTGAGAATTCATGAAAAAATCTTGGTAAGGATCTCAACTAGAAGTAGACTAGTCAAAGGGCCAAGGTATGGATTTGATCCCTAGCTAAATGTACTCTATAATGAAATAATTGGTATCATATTTTGGTTTTTATTTTGTTCATATTCTATACTTTCTTTATCTTTTAATTATGACCATAATTATGATTTAATAAGATTATTTTTCCTTCAAGCATGCTTCCTTGCTAGGTGAGCTTTGTGTTTGAGGCAACCTTTATAGATTTTTATATTTTATTTTATTTTTGGGTCAAAATTATGAAAAAACAAAGATGAATAAGTTTTATTATATATTGATTTAATGATACAATGGATGCCAAATTTGTTCCTAATGTGCCTTTAAAAATAGGTAGTATACAACCATTTGTAACTATTGAACAATTTCATAACAATCTATAGTATTTTATTATTAAGAAGATAAAAATAATCCTACGATTAATGAAATATGCCATAATTCTACCCTTATTATGTTAATCCAAACAAGAGTGGAACATTTCAAAGGTTTTAAATCCAACCCTTTTGGAGACTGTGATGATTCATCTTCACCAATCCTCCTCACTCACTCAAGAATCACAAAAGTGACTCCATCAATGGATCTCTTGACTATAGAATCTAAGACTATGTGTACAACATGAGTCTTCCCATCTCCCACATACAATGAGATACATTTCATCTAAAATTCCACATCTCCTCTAAGTGTGTCTAGTGCCTCCTCTAGTGTTGCACATGAGACATCTTTCCTCCAAAAGTCCACATATCCTCTGAGTGTGTCTAATGCCTCCTCAAGAGTTATGGAAATAATCTCTCCTCTGTTACACTAATCACCACCGATATTCCTACACATGAGGTGTCTTTGCTCATAAATTCCACATCTCCTTTGCGTGTGTCTAAAGCCTCCTCAAGAGATTGTCAAATCATATTCAAATCCTACTCCTCCTCGCTCCTTGAAGGGACAATCATGATTTCAAGGCCCCTCTTCCCTTTAGGGACACACATATATCAAGTCCCCTATTTTCTTTAGGGACAAATCTTTCCAGCCTCGGCTTTTCAAGGATACAAATATATTGCTTCTCATGCAATGAATCAACCCTAAGAAAGAAGCTACCTCAAGATGATAGAAAACCTCCTACCTCTTGTCTTCTCTTTTTGATTCATTAGCAAAAATCTTTCATCAAATCTTGTACCCTGAGGTGGCTATCATCATTAGATGAGTCATTTGTATGTACTGAGAATCTGCAAAAGCGTGTCTCACCTTGATTTGTAATAAAGCTTTATTATTCTTCAACCTTCCATCGATGAGATCTTTAACCTACAAAATGCAATTCATGTGCATATGTCCATATTTATAAAAATAAAAACATTTGAGTTCTTTTCTATTTGAAATGTTCTATTTTTTCCTAGAAACCAAAGAACATTCCTCAATTATTTGATGACCCTTATTAGCTCTACTTCCTTTAGCAATTAGAGAAGAAATTATTGTTTCTAAGATAGGATTCATTTTTTTCAAAGTGAAAATAATATGATCAAAGCTTGATGACATACTTCTTATTAAGATCTCCTTGGAATCATCATCGTCGAATTTAGAGTTCACCCCTACAATTTGATTAAAAAGAGAATGAAAAGTGTTTATGTACTGAACATTATTATCTCCTTTATTCATCTTCAAACCAAACAGTTTTTGCTTGATGGACATTTTTGCACTATAAGCTTGTGAACCAAATAAAATGTTAATCCCGTCCCATATCTCTTTTGATTTCTTGGATAAATAAATTTGATGAGAATATGCATCTGATAAACCAAGACCAATTAATGTCTCGGCCCTACAATATTTAGCCACCCACTTCATTGCTTCATTTGTATCTTGAAATTTTCTAACAATTCCACTAACAATGTCCCATAAATCTTTCTCAAATATAAACAACTATATTCTAATTTTCTATGTGTGAAATTCAAACCCTTCAAATTTGACAATCCTATTTATTTTATCCATTATGCTTTTACGAAAACTATATCAAATTTTTTTGATATTGCCTTACGAAAACTAGACTACTGCATACCTCTAAGAGTCCATATTCAAATCTGATTCTGTCATCTCATTCATAAACCAAACTGAACCTTACATTACTCCATCTCCATAGCCTTCTCAACATTCAACAACTTCATGTTAGTTCCAAAACCTTCACATATGAGGCATATTGTACACCGCCCCAATCACAACCAGGCATATCCAGTTCAACACAAGTTACAAGTTCAATGCATTGCTATTTTCAACAAAAGTCATGAGA
Organism: Chamaecyparis obtusa; assembly: GCA_027943335.1. Taxonomy (NCBI): domain Eukaryota; kingdom Viridiplantae; phylum Streptophyta; class Pinopsida; order Cupressales; family Cupressaceae; genus Chamaecyparis; species Chamaecyparis obtusa. Next base: position 22,262 of record BSBK01012534.1, on the reverse strand, counting down.
ATATTCAAACCCATTAATAGACAAATTCATACATTAAATTATTCTCCATAAACAACAACAAGAAGAGCCTTTCTTATTGCATGCAACATTTCCATCCTCATGGTAAAAAAGGAGAACAGTTTGTACTTTACCATTACTCACACTCCTTTTAAGGATGTCCAATGAATTCTTAATAAAAACTATAGTGCTGACAAAGGCATCAATGAATGATAAGAAACATTGAAATGACAATCGTTGCACTGTTATAGTCTATACATATCCAATGCCTCTAACCATTGCTGCACTACTACAGTCTACAAATATCCATGATGCAAGAGCATCCTGGGGGTAAGAGCAATCTTGCATCACCCAAAAATATTTTTGTTTTTGTATTCAATAAGGGCTATCTTGTGCAGAGTTGCTATTTATCGAAACTTGCTATTTTTAGTAAGTTGGTCTTACGATCTTAGAATGTCTGATTTTACATATGGAGGTTCATCTCAGTCATATCAGCCTGCCAGCAAAGTTTCATGGCTAGATCAGGTGTAGTTTTGAAGATATTGAAGATTTTTGATATTGGCAGCAGGGTACAGAAACTTTGAACTCAGTTTTGAAGGTTTTAGAGGCCCCGGATGAGGTTGAAAATTTGGGTGATGAGTGCTTTGTGCAAGTCATGCCTATAGAGTGCTTCGTGGCATTTCCAGAATGGGGTTATAATAGCCAATCGGGTCAACGGGCGATGACTTATGGTCTTCGGAAGTTGGGTCACCTGAAATGGTGGAAAATAATTTTTTTTCAAAATTTTTGTTTGGGTTTCAAAACTCATTTTGAGCTGACTTTGATGTAATAAATTGTAAAATAAAATAATTCTAAGTTTGGTCGGCCCTAAGGGCTAAATTTCTAGAACCTTCTCGGGCGGTGGAAATTGCCTATATAAAGAAGGCCCGTAGTGTTGTCTAGGGAAGTTCTGGGTAGTAGCTCTGGGTATTGATTCGAGGCTTTGTCCTACATAATATTGTAAGGGAATGCCCATGTGGCTTTGCATATTGTAATTTTGAAAGTTTGTAATTCCACATTTGTGGAGATAATAAGAAGCCAATTTTTTGTTCTTGCATATTATTGTTGTTGTTTCTCTATTTCTGTTATGTGCTTGTGGTATTAAGGGGAGCTCCCTTCATCAAGTGGTATCAGAGTAGGAGTTCTTGAGTGTGTAAACAGATCACTGACTGTGAGACAATTTGCACCAGGACCGTGGTTAGGGTTTCAGCGCGCATCGCGAAAATGCCTCCACGAAGAGAACGTGGTGGAAGAGCTGGTGTCGTGACACTTGAGGTTAGAGAGCTGCAGAGATAAGTGCAAACATTGCAAGAAGAGATTTGCAGAGGAATGAGTCTTAATGTCAGAGACGAAAGTGAGGATGAAGCCGAAGAAGAATATCAAGAAGGAGAAGCAAAAATTGTGAACCAGGAGGAAGAAAGACTTTTTTGGGCAATTTCCAAGATTGGGAAAAGACCTAAGATTGAGGTTCCTACATTTTCTGGAAATCTTAACCCAGAGGAATTGATCGACTAGATCAATGAATGTGAGGAATATTTTGAGTATGAAGATGTTGAGGATATTGATAGGGTCAAATTTGCGAAGGCCAGATTGAAAGGTCATGCGAAGATCTGGTGGCAAGAAATTCAATTGGAGTGAAATAGAAGAGGGAAAGATAAAATCACAAGATGGGATTGGATGGTGGATAAATTGAAGCGACAGTTCATTCCTATTGATTATGAGCTTGACCTACTAAAGAAAATGCAAAGTTTGAAGCAAGCAGGAAGATTTGTTCAGAAGTATACAGAGGAGTTCTATCGACTCCTCATCCAAACAGGCCATGCAGAAGTTGATAAGGAGAAAGTTGCCCGATACCTTAATGGGTTAATGCCAAGCATTCAGGAGGAGTTGAATCTAGTTCGAATGAATAGTATTGAGGAGGCATACTAGTTTGCCCTAAAAGTAGAGGAAAAGCTGAACAAGAAGTTTGAGAGTAGACAAAATGGAAGAGGTCATGGTGGAAGATTTGGTGGATGGTCATGTGGTGGCCGAAATGAAGATCCGAAAAAGAAGGATGAGGTCAGTAGCAGTCAAAATCAGAGAGGAAATAATTCCAATCGTTTCCAGGATTAGAGTAATAGAGATCAGAGAGGAAGAGGAAGAGGACAAGGATTTGGAAGAGGAGGCTTCCGTGGAACATGTTTTCACTATGGAGAAGAAGGTCATAGGGCATTTGAATGTCCTTAGCGCCAAGGTAGAATAGACAGGAGAAATGAAGGCCAGGTCAGAGTTGCACATGTAGATGAAGATGGTAGATCATCAAATTCTGAAGATGCTGAAAGAGGAGAAACGCTAATTAACAGAAGAGTCTTGCTGAGTGGTAAGAATGAACCTAAACAAAGGAGGAGCCTGTTTCGCACTAGATGCAAGTGTGAGGGTAAATGCTATGATGTGATTATCGATAGTGGAAGCACTAACAATTTGGTGTTAGAAGAGATGGTGACAAAGTTGAAGCTCAAGAGATAGAAACACCCACATCCATATCAGATTGCTTGGGTGCAGGATGACCACAAGGTCATGGTCAGTGAATAGTGCTTGGTAAAGTTCAAGATCAGCGGGTACCAAGATGAGGTACTATGTGATATCATCTCTATGGATGCATGTCATATGTTGTTGGGTAGACCGTGGTAGTTTGACATATGTGCTATACATGATGGTCATGTGAATACCTATTCCCTGACAAAGGATGGAGTGCGACATAAGCTAAAGCCATTGAAGGAGACCGAAGAAAAGATATGTTATAATGCAAGAATAACATTTGTTGATGGAAGAAAATTCCTAGATGGTATGAGGCATGAGCATGTGTGTTTTTCTTTAATTCCAAAAGTTGGTAAAGAAGAAGTAGAGGATGTACTTGTAGAGGATGCAGATTTGTTAAATGAGTTTCAGGATATTGTATTTGATAATGTACCTGATGGATTACCATCGGTAAAGATGATCAGTCATCAGATGGATTTGATTTCAGGAGCCAATTTTCCAAACAAGGCAGCACACAGAATGACACCAGCAAAAAGTGAAGAGTTGAATAGACAAGTACATGAGTTATTGCAGAAGGGGTTGATTCGAGAGAGTCTGAGTCCCTGTGCTGTACCAGCGGTATTAGCACCAAAGAAGAATGGAGAGTGGAGGATGTGTACAGATTCCAAAGCAATAAACAAGATCACAATCAAGTATAGGTTTCCATTGCCATGAATGGATGATATTATGGATTGTTTGAGTGGGGCTGTGTATTTCTTAAAGATAGATCTGAAGAGTGGATATCACCAGATTCAGATCAGACAAGGAGATGAATGGAAGACTGCCTTCAAGACAAAGGAAGGATTGTATGAGTGGTTAGTCATGCCTTTTGGGCTAACCAATGCACCGAGCACTTTCATGCGGCTCATGAACGAGGTTCTGAAAAAATTTCTGGGTAAGTTTATCATTGTTTACCTAGATGATATTTTGATTTTTAGCAAGACATTGGAGGAACATATGATGCATATTCGTATGGTGTTTGAGAAGTTGAGAGATGAGAAATTGTTGATTAATTTGAAGAAGTGTAGTTTTGTGAAGAAAGAGTTAGTGTATTTGGGATTTGTAGTTTCAGCAGAAGGTCTAAAAATGGACCCAGAGAAGGTATAGGCTATCCTTGAATGGCCTACTCCAAGGAGTGCTACTGAGGTAAGATCTTTTCATGGTTTGGCTAGCTTTTACAAAAAGTTTATCAGAAATTTTAGCAGTATTTGTGGACCCTTGACTGAAACAATGAGAGGGGATAGAAAAGAGTTTAAGTGGACTAATGGGGCAGAAAATAATTTTCAATTGTTGAAACAAAAGGTTATAGAATAACCTATTTTAGCACTTCTAGATTTTAATAAGGTGTTTCAAGTAGATTGTGATGCTAGTGGTATTGCAATAGGAGCTATTATGAGCCAAGAAGGTAAACTTGTTGCTTATTTCAGTGAGAAGTTAAATGATGCCAAGAGAAAATATTCTATCTATGATCAGGAATTTTATGCTATAGTTCAGGCATTAAAGAAGTGGAGACATTATCTACTTCCTAAGGAGTTTGTTTTGTATATTGATCATCAAGCGTTGCAATATTTGAATAGTCAAGGAAAGTTGAATCAGAGGCATTTGAAATGGGTTGAGTTTTTGCAGAGTTATACATTTGTTTTGAAACACAGGAGTGGAAAGTCTAATAGGGTTGCAGATGCTCTTAGCAGAAGGAAACTATTGCTGACAGAGATGTAGATTGAAGTGGTTGGGTTTAAGGAACACAAGAATTTGTATCCAGAGGATCCTGATTTTGGTGAAGCTTGGAAAGCTTGTATAGAACCTGTTACTCTAGACAGGATGAAATGGCTGGATTTTATCATCCAAGATGATATGCTATTCAGAGGGAGTCAGTTGTGCATTCCACAAAGTTCTATGAGGGAGAATCTCATCAAGGAGAAGCATAGTGGAGGATTGGCTGGACATTTTGGTCGTGATAAAAACCCTTGCTTTGGTTGGTGAGAATTATTATTGGCCACAATTGCAGCAAGATGTGAAAAAGTTTGTACAGAGTTGCAGAGTATGTCAGATGGCGAAAGGAGTGAAGCAAAATATAGGGTTGTATCAACCATTACTTGTACCAGAGAAGCCTTGGGAGGATATCAGTATGGACTTTGTTCTTGGTTTACCGAGGACACAGCAGGGACATGATTCAATTTTTTTAGTAGTTGACAGATTTTCAAAGATGGCACATTTCATTCCTTGCAAGAAGACTAATGATGTTGTTCATGTAGCAGAATTGTTTTTCAGAGAAGTGGTGAGACTACATGGTTTGCCAAAGACCATAGTTTCAGATCAAGATACTAAGTTTGTTGGATATTTCTAGTGGGCATTGTGGAAGAAGTTGAAGACAGATTTGAAGTTCAGTTCATCACATCATCCATAGACTAATGGACAGACAGAGGTGGTGAATAGAAGTTTGGGAAATCTACTAAGATGTTTGGTTGGAGATAAGCCAAAAGGATGGGATTTGATTTTACCACAGGCAGAATTTTCATGCAATAATTCTGTCAATAGGAGCACTGGTAAATCACCATTCCAGATTGTATATGGAAGTAGTTCAAGAAATGCATCTGAGTTGAGAAAGATAGATAAAGGAGAAATAATTAGTGTTGGAGCTGAGGATTTTGCAGAACATTTGAAGAACATCCATGAGGAGATGTGGAAGCATATTACCAAGATGAATGTGTAGTATAAGAATAAGGCAGATGAGAAAAGGAGGCATAAGGAATTTCAGGTTGGGGATGAAGTCATGGTTCATTTGCGGAAGGAGCGGTTTCCAGTTGGTACATATAAAAAGCTGAAAATGAAGAAGTTTGGACCATGTAAGATACTGAAGAAGCATGATTCAGGAAATGCATATGAGGTAGGATTACCTACTGAGCTGAATATTTCACCAGTGTTTAACATTTCAGATTTGACAGAGTATCATATAGGAGGTGTTGAAGATGAGGTTGCAGCAGCATAGTGGAGTATTCTAGCAACTAGTTCAGATATCAAGGAGATTGAAGACATACTGGATAGTCGTGTTGGCAGAAGCACAAGGAACAGGACATATGAAGAGTATTTGGTCAAATGGAAAGGATGACTTGTTGAAGATTCATCATGGCTAACAAAGGAGGAGGTTAACCGTCTTGGTTTTCCTCTGCACACCTGAGTCGTGACAGGGTCACTTCTCAAATTACCCTAGGTGTTTGATGCAGGAGCATCCTGGGTGTAAGAGCAATCCTTTATCACCCAAAAATATTTTTATTTTTGTATTCAATAAGGGCTATCTTGTGCAGAGTTTCTATTTATGGAAACTTGCTATTTTTAGTAAGTTGGTCTTACGATCTCGGAATGTCCTATTTTACATATGGAGGTTCATCTTAGTCATATCAGCCTGCCAGCAAAGTTTCATGGCTAGATCAGGTGTAGTTTTGAAGATATTGAAGATTTTTGGTATTGGCAGCAGGGTACAGAAACTTCAAACTCAGTTTTGAAGGCTTTAGAGGCCCCGGATGAGGTTGAAAATTTGGGTGACGGGCACTTTGCATGGGTCAAGCCTGAAGAGTGCTTTGTGGCGTTTCCAGAATGGGGTTATAATAGCCAATCGAGTCAATGGGCGATGACTTATGGTCTTCAAAAGTTGGGTCACCTGAAATGGTGGAAAATAATTTTTCTTCAAAAGTTCTGTTTGGGTTTCAAAACTCATTTTGAGCCAACTTTGATGTAATAAATTGTAAAATAAAATAATTCTAAGTTTGGTCGGCCCTAAGGGCTAAATTTCTAGAACCTTCTCGGGTGGTGGAAATTGCCTATATAAAGAAGGCCCGTAGTGTTGTCTAGGGCAGTTCTGGGTAGTAGATCTAGGTACTGATTCGAGGCTTTGTCCTACAGAATATTGTAAGGGAATGCCCATGTGGCTTTGCATATTGTAATTTTGAAAGTTTGTAATTCCACATTTGTGGAGATAATAAGAAGCCAATTTTCTATTCTTGCATATTATTGTTGTTGTTTCTCTATTTCTGTTATGTGCTTGTGGTATTAAGGGGAGCTCCCTTCATCAATCCAACACACATTTGGAAGCCATCCTCATCCAATCACAGGCTCACCTTCCATCGTAGATATCTAATGCATCTCTGACCAACATTGATCACAAGAATAAGATCCTTCAATGCTCTAATACAATATGAAAATGAAAATATGAATAATTTTTATTATATATTGATTGAATGATACAATGTAATGCCAAATTCATTCGTAACGCGCCTTTAAATAGGTAGTATACAACTATTAGTAAGTGTTGAAAAGTCTTCTAACTGTCAATGGTATTTTAGTATTAAGTAGATAAAAATAATCCTACAATTAATGAAATAGGCCAACAAATTAATCCTTACCTCTCCTGTGCTAAAACCTAACCCTTTCCTTGGAAAAATAGCTACCATTGTGGAGGCCATTATACCCTCCAGGTGTTGATTGTTTGAGGGGAAGATGTTTGATGTAAACCATGTTTTCACATCACATTTTAATGGAATGTTTCCTTCCCTTGTTGTGTTTGGGTATGGCATTTTTCCTCCAGCTAATTTGGCACTAGTATTGGGTGGAGATGCCAATATAAAAAGGTTTGGATGGCTCCAATTTGTGTGGTGTTTTTTTGGTATGGAACTCCAAACCTCTTAACACATACATCTCCTTTATTTTACTGCGGTGTGTAAAAGTAACCATTATTAATTTTTTTTCATTTTTTAAAATGGACTTGTAAGCATTCCTTCTATCTACACTTTCAATTTTTAATTACTCTAGTTATATTTTATTTCTCTCTGTTAGCACCATCCTTTTCGTATTTCATTGGTTATTTTCTGGATTTTTACTAGTTATTGTCTTCTTTTGGAACACCTACCTATAATTTGGAGTGTGGTTTCTTATAAGGTTGTTATTAATGTATTAATCTAGCAGTGGATGCATTGGTTACTAGAGTCCTTGGCGCTATAAAAAGGAATCGGGTTCCTTGGATTATAATATTTTTTACCACTATAATTTTTTGGTATGGGTCAACACCAATATTTGTTCTTTAGTCTTATGGCACCTAATGAATGACCCTATTGAACATAATAAAGTTGTTCCCTAGACTAATTAATTCATGTATGGATTCATTGTTTTATCAGATTTCTTTTTCTCTACTTTAGTATGATCATATGGGAATGATGCGTTGTGGTCCTTTGTATTAGTTATTCTATTTTCTTTGTTGTGGGAATTTTTGTCATTATGTTTATGTTTGTATAAATGTCTTATGGTTTTCCAACATATAATAATTTGAGTAGGCTTTGATAGGAATATATTCAGGTGAATTTTTGTTGAAGGATGTCCTATTAAATGTATAGTATTTCCTACTCAAACAAGGTAGATAAAATGTAGTTTAGACATTTTAATCAAATAACATACAAAATTCTTTAGTCTAGTAGTTAACACATTTCAAAAAACAAAAAAAATGTTGTTGATTCATTTCATGATCTATCTTGTTTATTAGTTAGTGCATAGTGGTCCATTTAGATTGAGTCCTAAGTAGTTTAGAAAATAAAACTCATAAAGTTTTCATTATGTAATTTGAGTGAGTCATTTTTTATTAATGTAAAAGAAGGTTTTGAAGGGACCCCAAAGCTCTTTATAAACTAGAGGAAAGATAAAGTATTAAAAGTCCAAAAACTAAAGCACTGTTGGGGAACCAACAGACTAGAACAAACATAAGATGTAACAAATAATGTCCATCATTAAAAAAACTACTAACTAACTAGTAGAAAACCCAACTATCAACAAACTACCAGCAAGACACAATAAGAAAAACCAGTAGAAATAAGATAAAATAGAGCAACACCACCATTAGTTAAGAAATATTTTTAAGGGACTAAAAAATGTATTCTTCCAAAGAACACATTTTCTAGATAGAATCTTTAAGGTTCATGAGTTCCTTAGGCACATTGTTCACTTTCTTCTTAAGGCTCACTCTAGTACATTTCCTGGGACCAACACTATGACCAACAACATCTTGAACCTCCTGCTTAATGTTGACGATAGCCTTTTCCTTATAGAAACCTTCTAGCATGGCATACATGGCTTTGAGATTTTCTATAAACACCTTCATGCTATCATGATTCTGCTAAAGGATTTTATTTAAACTAGAATTAGATCTATCGACTTTGGAACTTAGCTCCTTCAGCATTTTCTTACACCATTCTCTTTTCCTCATCAGACCACAGCTTTTCACTCATAGAATTAATATTATCTTTATTATTATCAATGCTCTGCTGAAGAAGCTCAAATTTAGTTGAGATGACCCAATATTTGAGATTAAGACTTTTAATCTCATGGAAAGTCCATTTATCCATACAAAAAGAGTAAACAAACCTAGCTTTGGAAATTTGTAGCACACCTTTGGTATATTTCTTTCTATAATTGAAATCCTCCAGATTTAGTTAAACAAAAGCCTCCTTAATACCTTTATCTTGCTCCTTAAGAAACTCCTATTTTGAACCAGCATAAGAATTTAGCAACTCTAAAGGGGATATCTTCTCTCATGGTTAATTGAATCCTTTTAATCTACAAGAACTAGCACTTTCCCAAGGTCTACTGTCTCTTTTCTTTTCCTTTCATCCTCAGGATGAGAAGTATATTTAATCTCCTCTTGCACCTCCTTGGAATTTTCTTCAACAATGTCAATAAGCACAATTTCCTCTTTCGTATTAGGAAAGGCAGAGATCACCTCTTAGGTTTAGTTCTATCACCTTCTTCCTCAAACTCCCCAGTATCCATCATCTCCCCTTCCTTATACCTTTTTGTACTCTTCCTACTAGTTGAGGGAGTTGTCATATGTTTTCCCTCATCCACTATTTCACCGCCCTCCTCTTCAACATTTTCTTTTTTTGGCTTCTTAGCAGAAGGGGAGATAGTAGTAGGGATACCTTCATCATCATTGTCCTCCATTTCCATGCGTTTCTCTTCATGAAATTTATTAGCTAGAGATTTAAGCTAACTTTTATATTTTTTTTTGTAGAGGGCGGAGAGTGCAATTTGGAGCTACCCTCATTCAATTCAATCATTTTCCATTTTCATTTTTCCTCCTAGTCTCAATGGTTTTCTTCATAGCCTCAGGGACTTTATCTTTGCAATACTCATAGATGAGATATATGAGTCTATCATGGAGCACCTTCTTCTCAAGGTTTTTCTGATTCTATTATACACTTTTATTTAAATAATTGGGAATATAAAATGTAAAGGACACCATAAATTTTTTCCTAAAATAATTTAAGAAAACAAAGTTGTAACTATAGACTCTAGTAAAGCATTTGTTCACTATAAAATACACCATAATAACATTAAGAATTACCATCCAAATGGGTTTGATCTGCTTGGCATCATAGAAACTAAAGTGACTCTTCACTAAAAATTCCCTTTCCTCATCAGTTTTAGGAAAAAGCTTAGCAACCCTATTCGAGACTTTCCTATCTTTGTAAAAATTCATGCTAGTAAGCAGATGACCCATAATTTTTGTAATGACATTAACAATTAGGTTAATTTTCTTACCATAAAGGATAACCATTCCACTATTTCATCCCTCTCGAAATCTTTTTGTGATGTCCTTATCAAACCCATGCAACTTTTCCAAATATGGTGTAACCTCACCCTTCCTGAGTTTCTTCTACACCTTGTCTTCCTTCTTCCACTCATAGGTAGAAAGCTCTTCCCTCTTCAAATAACCTATTAGTTCACTTGAAATTTTTTTTTGAATCTTAGATAAGTGACAATTTTTTGCATTTGATAAAAGAGAAAAATCATATTTGGAAAATTATCCTTTTAAAATGAGTAAAGGAATGTTTTTCGTTGTTTCATGGGTCCTCAAAACATTAAGTATGAAATAGAAAAAAAATTTCATTGCGTTGGGATAAGGTTAAGGATGAGTGAGATAGCGATTTTTTGCTTAATTTCACGAGCCACATTGATACAGTTGAGAAGTAGAATTTTTTTTCTATTTTGTGATAAACCAAAATGGAGACTTGTGAACTGGAAAAAGGTGTAGAAAATTAATAGGACATACACTAATCAAAAGATGGCCAATTTGATATGTAAGAAAGCACATCTCGAGTACCAATATGTTTTTCCAGAAGATTTAAAGTTGAGGCTTGAAAGATAAATTGGCAATAAGGTCAATTAAAGATCACATTAATTCCTTGTGTGAAAAGATAATCAGGACACAATTATATTCCCAAGGGAATCTATGAGGTATGAGACTAGCTTGTTAAGCATGCAATCTCTTTCGCCCACAAGAGGAATTAAGTTTGAAATGACTAGGAGTAAAGTTATATGTTAGGTTTCAAAAGGTGGTTAAGATCAGATTTAGTAAGTGGTAATATGTAGTCTTTCTATAAAAGGGGCTAGGATTATCCCAAATACTATATTGTGTAATTAATACATAAGCATCTTTTATAAATATGGGTTTTCCAACCATTGTTGATCCTTTGAATGAGGACCCAGGGCTTCAACCAGTATTACAACCTAACTTGATAGGCTCGTATGAGGACAAATAGGACGTGTTCAACAATTTTATGGATGCATCTTGGAAATTTTGTACTAGGTATGCCGCATACCAGAGTGACCTATTTGAGTTAGAATCTGAATAGGACAAGGTAGAATTGGCCAACATGATGCTAGCCATATAGATGAATGATGATGGCTAGGTTCTATATGGCATGGAAAATGAACTGATGGAGATGTTGTGCTTAATCCCCATTTGGATATACCATTTTCTTTATGTAGCACATTCTTTTGAAAAATTGTACATAACGGTAACATTTTAGTTATTAGTTAGAAAGAATCACAATGGTATGATGCTTGTATGCATCCTTTCATTTTGTATAAGAAGGATACCAAGACCATTCGCTAGAGAGATAAATAGGATATGATAAAAAAGTAGATGATATATATAAAAATACAGATGAAAGCATTTTAAAATGATTATATAAGGAAATTTAATTGAAGCACAAATGAATTGTACCTATTTTTTGAAATTAATACAAACACTCTCTTTTCTGCACAAATTGAAAAATTGATCATTAAACTAGATTAGTTTATTCCTTTGAGATTATTGACTCAGATTCAATTTCTACCTTGTAATATATTTATTGAAAAGATTAGTGTTGCAGTATACTTCTTGGATCATCAAAGATTGCAAGTGAACTGTTGTCCATGTGACTTTTTCTAACTGGTTTTCTTTGATAAATTAAATTCAAATGGACTAAGATTTGTACTATAGAAGATATTTTCCATATATATGTGTGGTAGTGGATGGTGTATGTTGTCTCTCAAGGGTTGTACAACAATATTTGACAAGGAATGACTCTATTTGCCCAATATTGGATAAGGAATGGTCTAAATATTGTTTCATAATTCATGGAATATTCAACAAACTGCAAAGTTCATTGTTCCATCAGTCATTTTCATAATTCATAATTTTTTTCTTACTAAAACATTCAATTCATAACATATATAGAGTTCATTTTGATTAATCTCAAGGACCAATTGTCACCTTGAGAAATTATAAGGTTTAAATTTTCTATAGAAAATACTTTGACCAAGTAATTAGGGTTTTAGGTGAAGATATACCCACCTACGTTTAGTGAAGCCTAAAGTGCAAGAGAATTGAGTACTATTCTCAAGGTATCAAGGTTTTAGGTGAAGTTATACCCAGAGAATTGCATCAAGGTACTATTCTCATTTGTTTTCCAAAGTTGATTGAGTAATCCTACTATGGAATTGGAAAATCTCTTTGATTTTCAATCTGTGGGTTTGGGAACCAACAGATTGGTGACTCTACTAGGAAGTTGTTCATAAAAAATATTGTTCAAGTTTACCTATAAGTTCTGGTGTTTATTTTCAAAAGATCAAATAGTTTTGTTTACCCCATTCGAGTCACACAACCAATAGATTGGCGATTTTGTTGGGGAATTGTCTATAAGGAAATTCAAAAGTATTTAGAATGTATGGTATTTTTTACTAAAAACTTGAGATTTAATAACATTTTCAGAACTTTTGTGATATATCCATAGACTCTGCTGGGATAAAAAGAACTCAAAAGATATAATAGTATGTCCTAGAAAGAGGTGGCAACTATATAAAATAAATGTTTAAGTCACTGGCGCTATTGAAGGAGAAAATAAAGAAAGAAATGAAAACTTTATTTTTGGTTGAAAATAATTTAATTCAAAATGTATCAAAATGGACAACCATTTCAGAGAAAACCATTTATCTCGGATGGTATTAGGAAATTGGATCTTTAAGGAGATTTAAATTTATTCCTAATAAGTTATTCCCTAAACTTTCACAACTTGTACCAAAGTTTCATGGAGAATGGGATGAATCGACATTTGACCAATTGAATTTATTTTACACATTTATAGAAGACTTTGAGATTTTTGTAGAGGATTAGGTAATGAAAGTATTTTCCAGAATGTTGAAGGATAATGCAAGGGAAGAATATGAATCATTACCTATACATAGCATCTTGTCATGGAGGGAATTTGAGCAATAGTTTCTTGATATATTTCATGTTATAGGTGAAGAAGAAGAAAGCATATACTATGAAGAATGTCACGATTACACTATGAATGAAGGATCCTACATGTCTCCCTTGGATGTATTTTTCAAATTGAAAAGATATGAGCATGAATCTCCAGTGCATTTTTGCATAAGAATGATAGAGATTTATCAATAAATACCTCTAGATATCAAGCCTGTATGTAGGGGATTAGTAAATAAACTTCTTGAGTTGGGAATCTATCATGATTTTCAATTGAGAAATTTGATAAATCATGTATATGAAGAATTGATGGCAGAAAATGATGAATACAGGGAAAAATCTACCAATGTCCCATATTTGAATACATTTGAAGTTTATGATCACGCTAAAAATACTCCAACATGTAAAAAGGGACTTGACATTTGTGATACAAATAAAAGGATTGGTGAAATAGATGAAGGATTTTTGGATCAGATTGAAGAAGAATGCAATTGTGATGGGTATCTTAATGACATAGAAGTATGTACACCTAAAGGCCCTTCAAATATTTGACATCTGCTACGAAATTGAAGGATATGTTGATCATGAAAGAATAGATACGTGTGCCAAAATAAATGATTCATCCATTCTTGTAAACCACAACAAAACTTTTATTGGGGTGGAAAAATATATCGTTGACAAAGGAGGTGAGGATAAAATATTTGTTAGCATTGAGAAAATTTCAAATTTATTAGACAAAGAATACCATAGGCATGTATACAAAAATGGTCCTAAACTTTTTCAGGCCGACAAGGGAGAACAAGAAGAAGATTCATTCATATATAAAGATAATCCTAATGAAAATGAGGCATATGTCAAGACAAAAACATTAAATAGGTTTCAATAAAATGATACATCTAGAAAAGGATTTCAGCATGAGCACATTTATGGAAATAACTCCAAATATTTTTTAAATCCCTTATATGATGAAACAATGGAAAGAAATTATGAGAATTATGATATAGTTAAAAGTAACTTCTATGTATTTTTTAATCCATTATATGAGGAAGAGAATGCCATTTCATGTGACCAAGATGATTTATTTAAAAATGAAATAATATTGTATGTATCATGTGATGATAAAATTGAAGTCATATGTGATATTTCAAATCAAGGAACTCAAGATGATCTGGAAATCCCTCTATAGAAGCATGTAAGACATAAGGAACTCACTAAAATAATGGTACTAATAATTCTCCTCTACTCATAGGTCATACATTCAATATAAAAAACAAGGACACATGTCTAGTAATGAAAGAGAAAATAAAAGGCTACAATGGATTGAACACTATTGATATTTCATATTCAGGTGTAGGGTTGCTTAATTTTCAGAATAGGGACAAGGATAAAAAATCCAATACTGTTTTACTATAAATGAATTTACAGTTGAGTAATGACATTATTATGAGAGTGGATGATGCAGTAACTAAATCAGAACTTCTATTAAAACCAAAGATATGTATTTCCATGAATATTGGTGGAGGAGGAGGGTACATTATAATTCGTAGAAGAGTAGAATGTTTTGAATCAGATCATAATTCTCAACAAATCATGGAACTAAAGAAATAGATTAGTGATGATGATATTGAGCATTATAGGTTGGTGAGGAATGTTACCATTTCATACTAAGCAAAATTGATAGCAATACAATGTGATGGAAATATGATTTTTGATAATGGAAAGTACTAGTTTTATATTTTTGGTAGCCTAGGGCCATCGACTAAAGTTCAATTTGATTTTTGATAAGATGTGTAGCAATTCCCATAGCCCAATGGATAAGGAAACCAGTCTGCTTCTTTTAGAGATAACTAAATTCTTGTTGTACTCCCAAGGAGCATACCTCCCAAGAATGAGCCATTGTTGGGTCACTTGAAAATTTATTTTGAAGCTTAGATAAGTGCCAAATTTATTTATTTGATAAAAGAGAAATATCATATTTGGAAAATTATCCTTTTAAAATGAGTAAAGGAACAATTTTCATTGTTTCACAGGTCCTCAAAACATTAATTGTTTTTAACAACAAAATTTTGGAGTTGCGTTGGGATAAGGTTAAGGAGGAGTGAGATACTTATTGTTTTCTATTTCATGGGCCACGTTGATAACAGTCAAGAAGTAGAGAAAATTTTCTATTTCACAATGAACCAAATGGGAGACTTGCGAACTGGTGAAAGGTGTAGAAAATTAATAGGACCAATATTAATCGAAAGATGACCGATTTGATAACTTGAAAAGTACATCTTGAGTACCGAGAGGATATGTCAGAAGATTTGAAATTAAGGCTTGAAAGATAAATTGACAATAAGGTTGATTAAATATCACATTAATTATTGGTGTGAAAAGACACACAATTATATTCCCAAGGGAACGTATGAGGTATGAGACTAGGTTGTTAAGCGTACAATCTCTTTTAGCCACAAGTGACATTAAGTTGGAAATGACCAAGAGTAAATTTATTAGTTATTTTTCTAAAGGTGGTTAAGACCTGAGTTAATAAGAGGTAAGATGTAGTCCTTCTATAAAAGGGGCTAGGATTATCCTAGATACTATATTGTGTAATTAAGACATAATAATCTGTTATAAAGATGGGGTTTCAAACAATTGTTGATACTTTATATGAGGACCCAAGGCTTTAACCAATATTGCGGTCTGACCTGATAGGCTTGGAGGAGAGCCAACAAGATGTGCTAAATAGTTTGATGGATGCAGCTTGGAGATTTTGTACTAGTTACACCGCATACCAGAGTGACCTATTTGAGTTAGAAGTTGAACATGACAGGGAATAATTGGCCGACATGATGCTATAGATATATAGATGGATGATGATGGATGGCTTCTAGATGGAATGGAAAATGAACTGCTGGAGATGTTGCACTTAATCCACATTTGATGATACTACTTTCTTGATGCAGTGCATTCTGTTGCAAAATTGTACATAACTGTAACATTTTAGTTATTAGTTAGGAAGCATCATGATGGTCTAAATCTTGTAGGCATCCTTTCATTTTTTATAAGAAGGATACCAAGACCATTCGCTAGAGATAGAAATAGGATAGGATAAAAAAGTAGATGATATATATAAAAATACTAATGAAAGCATTCTAAAATGATTATATAGGGCAATGCAATTGAAGCAGAAAGAAATTGTACCTTTTTTTGAAATTTATACAAAGACTCTTTTCTGTACAAATTGAAGAATTTTTCATTAAACTTAATTAGGTTAGTCCTCTCTGATTATTGACATAGATTCAAATGCTACCTCTTAATATATTTAATAAAAAGATTAGTATTGCATTATACTTCTTGGATCATCAATGTTTACATGGGAAGTGTTGTCCATGTGACTTTGTCTAATTGGTTTTCTCTGATAAATTAAATTCAATTGTACTAAGATTTGTATTGTAGAAGATATTTTCCATATATATTTGTGGTAGTGGATGGTGTATGCTGTCTCTCAAGAGTTGTACATAAAGATCTAACAAGGAATGAATCTATCTGCCTAGTATTGGATAAGGACTGGTCTAAAGATTATTTCTTAATTCAGGGAATATTCATCAAACTAAAAAGTTCATTGTTCCATCAATCATATTCATAATTCAAAATAATATTTTCTTACTAAAATATTCAATTCACATCATATATATAGTTCATTTTGATTAATATCAAAGAGAAATTTCCATCTTGAGAAATCATAAGGTTTAAATTTTCTATAGAAAAGTCTTTGACCAAGTGATAAGGGTTTTAGATGAAGGTATACCCACCTAGGTTTAGTGAAGCCTAAAGTGTAGGAGAGTTGTATCAAGGGGTAAACATACGAACCTATGTCACAGTACAAGACAATTGACATGTTTCGGTCGAAGTCAGTTTCGGCTAGACCATATTCGGTTGAATCATGTCCGACCAAATACAAGTGGCATCCACATGGTGCCATGTGGCGCCACCATTTTGGCTGAAATGAGTTTGTCTAAACCTATTTTGGTCGGTCCATGTTTCAGATGAAACATAGAAAAGCTATATATTCTCCCCACAGGCTCTAAGCACCTCATTTCATCCTTAGTGGCTTC
>BSBK01012533.1:612500-637787 GCA_027943335.1 Chamaecyparis obtusa | reverse complement strand
TGGGTCACCACAGCGACTCGGGTCGCTGGGTCGACTCGGTCGAGTCGGGTCACTGGGTCGACTTGGTTGACTTAGGTCACTAGGTCAACTCGGTCGACTCAGTTGACTCAGGTCACCGGGTTGACTCGGTTGACTCAAGTCACCGGGTCGACTTAGGTCGACTCGGTTGACTTGGGTCACCAGGTCGACTCAATTGACTCAGGTCATCGGGTCAACTCAGTTGACTCAGGTCATCGAGTCGACTCGATCGACTCGGGTCACTAGGTTGACTCGGTCGACGCGGTTGACTCAAGTCACCGGGTTGACTTGGGTTGCCGGATCGACTTAGGCCTCTAAATCGGGATGAGTCACTTGGTCAACTCAAGTCGCTAGCGAGATCAACTCAGGTCACCACACGGGTCGCCAACTAGATCAACTCAGGTCACCACACGGGTCGCCAACTAGATCAACTCAGGTCGCCAGATCAGCTTGGGTCACCAGCTAGATCAGCTCTGGTCACCAGATCACCTAACAAAATTAGGTCACCAGCCAGATCAGCTTATGTCACCAACTAGATCAACTCGGGTCGCCAGCCAGTAACTTCGACTGCCATAATAAATTGGGTCACCACAGTGACTCAGGTCGCTGGGTCGACTCGGTTGACTCAGGTCACAGGGTCGACTCGGTTGACTCAAGTCATCGGGTCGACTCGGTTGACTCATGTCACTGGGTCAACTCAGGTCACCGGGTCGACTTAGTTGACTTAGGTCACCAGGTCGACTCAGTTGACTCAGGTCACCGAGTCGACTCGGGTCGACTCAGTCACCTTACTGACTTAGGTCAACTTGGTTGACTCAGGTCACCATGTCAACTCAGGTCATTGGGTTGACACGGTTGACTCGGGTCACTGGGTTAACTCTATCGACTCGGTTGACTCGGGTCACCGAGTCGACTCAGTCGACTCTGGTCACCGGGTCGACTTGGTTGATTCGGGTCACCGGGTCACTGGTCGACTCGGTTGGCTCGGGTCATCGGGTCGACTCGGGTCACTGGGTCGACTCGGTTGACTCAGGTCGACTGGGTCGACTTAGTCAACTCTAGTCACCGGGTCGACTCGGTTGATTCGGGTCACCGGGTCACTAGGTCGACTCGGTTGGCTCGGGTCATCGGGTCGACTCAGGTCACTGGGTCGACTCGGTTGACTCAGGTCGACTGGGTCGACT
The DNA here is from genome assembly GCA_027943335.1 of Chamaecyparis obtusa. Taxonomy (NCBI): domain Eukaryota; kingdom Viridiplantae; phylum Streptophyta; class Pinopsida; order Cupressales; family Cupressaceae; genus Chamaecyparis; species Chamaecyparis obtusa. Next base: position 636,585 of record BSBK01012533.1, on the reverse strand, counting down.
TAGTCGACTCTGGTCACCGGGTCGACTCGGTTGATTCAGGTCACCGGGTCACCGAGTCGACTCGGTTGGCTCAGGTCATCAGGTCGACTCGGTTGACTCGGGTTGCTAGCTCGACTTGGGTTGCTGGCTCGACTCGAGCCTCTAGATCGAGACGGGTCATTGGATCAACTCAAGTCGCTAGCGAGATCAACTCAGGTCACCACATGGGTCGGCAACTAGATTTACTCGAGTCACCATATCAGCTTGGGTCACCAACCAGATCAGCTCTTATCGCCAGATCACCTGACAAAATTAGTTCACCAGCCAGATCAGGTTAGGTCGCTAACTAGATCAACTCGGGGTGCTAGATCAGCTCTAGTCGCCAGTGAGTAACTCTGACTACCATAATAAATTAGGCCACCATAAAAACCCCGGTCGCTGGGTCGACTTGGTTGACTCAGGTCACCGGGTCGACTCAGTTGACTCGGGTCATTGGGTCGACTCGGTCAACTCGGGTCACCGGGTCGACTCGGGTCATCGGGTCACTGGGTCGACTCGGGTCACCGAGTCGACTTGGGTTGCTGGATTGACTCAAGCCTCGAGTCGACTTGGGTTGACACGGGTCGACCTAGTCAACTCAGGTCACCGGGTCGACTCAATTGATTCAGGTCACTAGGTTGACTCAGTCGACTCTGGTTGACTCGGGTCGACTTAGTCACCTGACCGACTCAGTTGACTCGGGTCACCACGTTGACTCGGTCGACTCGGTTGACTCAGGTCGACTCAGTTGACTCGGGTCATCGGGTCGACTCAGTTGACTCAGGTCACTCGGTCGATTCGGTTGACTCGGGTCACTTGGTCAACTCGGGTCGACTTAATCACCTGACTGACTTAGGTCGACTTAGTTGACTCGGGTCACCAGGTCGACTCAGTTGACTCAGGTCACTGGGTCAACTCTGTCGACTCAGGTCACCAGGTCGACTGGGTCAACTCAGTCGACTCAGGTCACCGGGTCGACTCAGTCACTTGACCGACTCGGTTGATTCGGGTCACTGGGTCGACTCGGTTGACTCAAGTCACTGGGTCGACTCGATTGACTCGGGTCGACTCGAGTGACTCGGGTCACCGGGTCAACTCGGGTTGACTCGGGCCTCTAGATCAGGAGGGGTCATTGGATCAACTCAAGTTTCTAGCGAGATCAACTCAAGTCACCACACGGGTCCCCAACTAGATTTACTCAGGTCACCATATCAGCTTGGGTCACCAGCCAAATCAACTCTTGTCGCCAAATCACCTGACAAAATTAGTTCGCCAGCTAGATCAGGTTAGGTCGCCAACTAGATCAACTCGGGTTGCTAGATCAGCTCTGGTCGCCAATGAGTAACTCCAACTGCCATAATAAATTAGGTCACCACAGAAACCCCAGTCGCTGGGTCGACTCGGGTCGACTCGATTGACTCGGGTCATTGGGTCGACTCGGTCAACTCGGGTCACCGGGTCGACTCGGTTGACTCAGGTCATCAGGTCGACTTGGGTCACTGGGTCGACTCGGGTCACCGAGTCGACTTGGGTTGCTGGATCGACTCAGGCCTCAAGTTGACTTGGGTTGACACGGGTCGACCTAGTCTACTAAGGTCTCCTGGTCGACTCGGGTCGACTCAATCGATTCAGGTCACTGGGTCGACTCAATCACCTGACTGACTCGGTCATCTCAGGTCACCATGTCGACTCGATTGACTCTTGTCATCGGGTTGACTCAGTTGACTCAGGTCACTGGGTCAACCGATTGACTCAGGTCACTGGGTCGACTCGGTCACCACACGGGTCACCAACTAGATCAAGTTAGGTAGCTAGCGAGATCAACTCAGGTCACCACACTGGTCCCCAACTAGATCAACTCGGATCGCCAGATCAGCTTGGGTCACCAGCCAGATCAGCTGTGGTCGCCAGATCAGCTTGGGTCACCACATTGACTCAGGTCGCCACATTACTTGGCCAACTCGGGTCACCAGCCAGATCAACTCAGGTGACTCGGTTGACTCAGGTTATCGGGTCGACTCGGGTCGACTTGGGTTGCCAGATCAACTCGGGCCTCGAGTCGACTTGGGTTGACTTGGGTCACCAGGTCGATGCGGGTTGTCAGGTCAACACGAGTCACCGGTTCGACATGGGTCGCCAGTTTGACACGGGTCACTGGGTCGACACGGGTCACTGGGTCGACGCGAGTCACTGGGTCGACGCGGGTCACTAGGTCGACGCAGGTCGCTGGGTTGACTCGGGTCGTCAAGTTGACTCGGGTCGCCGGGTCAACTCAGGTTATTGGATCGACTCGGGTCTCTAGATCAGGACAGGTCACTTGATCAACTCGGGTCACCACATGAGTCACCAATTAGATCAACTCAGGTCACCAGATCAGCTTGGGTCACTAGCCAAATCTGCTCTGGTCGCCAAATCACCTAACCGACTCGGGTCGCCAGCCAGATCAGCTTGGGTCACCACATCACCTGGCCAACTCGGTTCGCCAGATCAACTCAGGACACGACATCGACTCAGGTAGTTAGCTAGATCATCTCAGATCACCAGATCGCCCGATGAACTCAGGTCGGGTGGGGTCTCTAGATCGAGTCGAGTCACCAGATCAAGTCGGGTCCCGAGCCAGATCAACTCAGGTCACCACATCGACTCGGGTCACCAGCCAGATTAGGTCAGGTCACTAGATAGCCTGACCTACTTAGATCTCCAGTGAGTCTGTCCACTTTTTGAATGATTGACCCATACTCCTCTTCAAGTATTATCATAGTCAAGTCTCCGCTTCTAGCTCGACAATAAGAAGGGCGTGACTCCATGTATGGCCTGAGTGATTTTTTTTTAACTCTGGTTTTTTCATTCTTTTTGTCGTAGGGAGCCTCCTTTGTCTATTTTTTTTACAACTTTTGACCTCGCTCACGATCAAGCTAGGCCAACTCATTTAAACTTGGATCGCATAAATCTAATATGCACAATAGTAATGTTGATGAGTATGCAAACACATCAATGAAGTCATCTCAGTATGTCAAGTCCCCCAACTTAGATCACTCGAGTCGCATAAGTAACTCAGATAGCCATAATAAATTAGGTCACCATAGTGACTCGGGTCACTAGGTCGACTCAGGTCACGGGGTCGACTCGGGTCATCAAGTCAACTCAGGTTGCTGGGTTGACATAGCCGAATCGACTCAGGTCTTTGGATCGGGACGGGTCACTTGATCAACTCGTGTCGCTAGCCAAATCAACTTAGGTCATCACATGGGTCGCCAACTAGATCAACTCGGGTCGCTAGATCAGCTCTGGTCACCAGATCACCTGACCAACTTAGGTCGCCAACCAAATCAGCCTTGATCGCCACATTGACTCAGGTTGCCACATCACCTAGCCAACTTGGGTCGCCAGCCAGATCAACTCGAGTTGCCAGATCGACTCGGGACACCACATCGACTCAGGTAGTCAGCTAGATCATCTTGGATCCCTAGATCGCTCGATGAACTCAACTCAGGTGGGGTCTCTAGATCAAGTCGGGTCACCAGATCAAGTCGGGTCCTGAGCTAGATCAACTTAGGTCACCACATCGACTTAGGTCACCAGCCAGATCAGGTCCCTAGCCAGATCAACTCAGGTCACCACATCCAATATGCACAATAGTAATGCTGATGAGTATGCAAACTCATCAATGAAGTCATCTCAGTATGCCAAGTTGTCAAGTCCTCCAACTTAGATCAGTCGAGTCGCATAAGTAACTCCAACTACCATAATAAACTTAGATCACTCAGGTCGTTAGGTCGACTCGGGTTGCCGGCTTGACTCGGGTCTCTAGATCGCGATAGGTCGCTGGATCAACTCGGGTTGCTAGCTAGATTAACTCAAGTCACCACATCGACTTGGGTCATCACCTAGATCAGCTCAGGTTGCCACATCACCTAACCAACTCAGGTCAGGTCGGGTCACCAGATTAATTCGGGTCACCAGCCAGATCAACTTAGGTTGCCACATCAACTCGAGTATCCAGATAGATCAGCTCGGGTCACCAAATCACCTAACTAACTTAGGTCAGGTTGGGTTAGGTCTCCTGATCAGGTCGGGTCACCGGATCAACTCAGGTCGCTAATTAGATCAACTCGGGTCACTAACATGATCAACTCGGGTCAACACATCAGCTTATGTTGTTAACACATTCCAATATGCCAAGCTGTCTAGTTTGCTAGCTCGGATCACTCGAGTCGCATAAGTAACTCGTATTGCCAAAACAACTTGGGTCACCTAATTAACTCGAGTCATCAGATCGACTCGGGTCGCCAGATCGACTCGGGTCACCGGATCGACTCGAGTCCTCGAATCGACTCGGGTCACCGTATTGACGCAGGTCACCGGATCGACTCAGGTCTCCAGATCAGGATGGGTCGTCCGATCGACTCGGTTCATCGGATCGATTCGGGTATCCAGATAGATCAAATCAGGTCACCAAATCACCTGACTAACTTAGGTTAGGTCGGGTCTCTGGATCGAGTCGGGTCACCAGATCAAATTGGGTCTCCAGCCAGATCAACTCGGGTCAACACATCGACTCGAGTCACCAACCAGATCAACTTGGGTCGCCAGACCAACTCAGGTCAGGTCGGGTAAGGTCTCCAGATTGGGTCAAGTCGCGGGATCATTTCAGCTCGCCAGCCAGATCAACTCGAGTTGCTACATCGACTCGACTCGACTCGCCAACCAGATCAGCTCAGGTCATTAGATCACCTGACCAACTCGAGTCAGGTCGACGGATGAAGTCAGATCGCCAGATCAACTCAGGTCGCCAGCCAGATCAACTCAGATCATCACATCGACTTAGGTCGCCAGCCAAATCAGCTCGGGTCACCAAATCAACTCGGGTCACCAGCCAGATCAACTCGGGTTAACAAATTTGAGTTTTGACCCCACTCGCAAGCGAGCTAGGCTAACTCATTCAAACTTGGATCGCCTCAATCTAATATGCATAATAGTAATACTAACGAGTATGCAAACTCATCAATGAAGTCAACTAAGTATGCCAGCCTGATCAACTCAGGTCAACAAATTGACTCGGGTCACCAACCAGATCAACTCGGGTCACCAGATTGCCAGGCCAAGTTGGGTCGGGTCGGGTTGGGTCAGGTCTCTAGATCGGGTTGGGTCAGTTCTCTAGATCGGGTCGGGTTGCCAGATCAATTCTTGTCGCCAACCAGATCAACTCAGGTCGCCACATCGACTCGGGTCGTCAGCCAGATCAGCTCGGGTCACCACATCACCTAACCAACTCGGGTTAGGTCGGGTCACCCGATCAATTTGGGTCACTAAGTTGGGTGTGACTCCATGAATGGCACGAGTGGTTTTCTTTTTCAACTCTAGTTTTTTCATTCTTTTCATTGTACGAAGCCTCCTTTGTCTATTTTTTTAGGACTTTTGACCCCGCCCTGAGGATCGCCAACGAGCTCGACCGGATCCTGTCCGAGATCTTGCTCGTGAGCGAGCTCACCGGGATCCCGTCGCCAACGAGCTAGGCGTGACTCCATGGATGGCTCTAGTGATTTAAGTTTTTTATAACTTGAAAATTTTGTTCTTTTCCTTGTATAGAGCCTCCTTTATCCATTTTTTCCTACGAGTTTCGACCCCGCCAGCGACCTTGTTAAGTTCTCATCGCAGGTCTTGCCCTACTACCACGAAAGCCTCCCAGCGGTTATATGAAATGACCCCGGGTCATTTCAACACTGCGTCTAACAATAACTAGTCAGACTGCATCAAATGATGTCCACCTCGATCCATGCCAACTCATTCAAACTTGGATCACCTCAATCTAATATGCACAATAGTAATGCTGACAAGTATGCCAACTCATCAATGAAGTCGCCTTAGCATGCCAAGCTGTCAAGTCCCCCAACTTGAATTACTCCAGTCGCATAAGTAATTCGGATCATTGGATCGACTCGCATCGCCGAGTCAACTCGGGTTTCTGGATCGACTCGAGTCCCCAAAACAACTTGGGTTGCCAGTCGGATCAACTCGGGTCACCATCCAGATCAACTCAGGTCGCAAGATCACCTGACTAACTTAGATTGACGAAGTTGCCTAGCCAACTTGGATCGCTAGACTTGCCAGATCGACTCGAATCACTGGAGTCGTCAGATCGACTCAGATCTCTATTTCAAGTCGGCCCTATTGCCACGAAGGCATCCCAATGATAACCAGTCAGATCGCAAGTTAAATCACATCAAATGATGTTCACCTCGATCTGTGCTAACTCATTCAATCTTGGATCACCTCGATCCAATATGCCAAGCTGTCAAGTCCACCAGCTCAGATCACTCGAGTTGCATAAGTAACTCAGATCGCCAGAACAACTCGGGTCACCAGATCGACACAGGTCGTCAAATCCACTCGGGTTGCCGAATCAACTCGAGTCGTCGGATCGACTCGGGTCTCCAGATTAGGACGGGTTGTCAGATCGACTCGGGCCGCCAGCCAAATCTACTCGGGTCCCTACATCGACTCAGGTATCCATATAGATCATATTGGGTCGCCAAATCACCTGACTAACTAAAGTTAGGTCAAGTTTGGTCGGGTCAGGTCTCCGGATTGGGTCGGGTCACCGGATCAACTTGGGTCAACATATCGACTCGAGTCGCCAACCAGAACAACTCGGGTCACCAGATTGCCAGACCAACTCGGGTTGGGTCGGGTCAGGTCTTCAGATCGGGTCAGGTCACGGGATCATTTTGGGTCGCCAGCCAGATCAACTCGGGTCGCCACATCAACTCGACTCACCAACCAGGTCAGGTCGGGTCACCAGATCACCTGACCAACTCGGTCAGGTCGACGGATGAAGTCGGATCGCTGGATCAACTCAGGTCGCTAGCCAGATCAACTTGGGTCACCACACCAACTCAGGCCGCCAGCCAAATCAGCTCAGGTCGCGAGATCAACTCAGGTCAACAAATGTGACTTTTGACCCCACTCACAAGTGAGCTAGGCTAACTCATTCCAAGTCTCTCATGGAAAAGTCCATGACTTCCCATTCCTATACCTATGCTGACGAGTATGCCAACTCATCAATGAATTCGGCTCAGCATGCCAAGTTGTCAAGTCCCCCAACTTGAATTACTCCAGTCACATAAGTAATTTAGATCACCAGAACAACTCGGGTCACCGGATCGACTCAATTCGCCGGATTGACTTGGATCACCGGATCACTAGAGTCGGCAAAGTAACCCAGATCTCTAGGGTCATAACGGGATAGGTATTGTTTACGGATGTAACGACCTCTGAGATGAGCCCAACTCGTCAATCGGAGCCAGCTCGCCAATCTGATTGAGCTAGCCGATCTGAGCCAACTCACCGATTTGAGCTAGCAAGACACCTCTCAAGAATTGAGTTTGAGAACTTCTCCACTAATGAGTTGTCCTCAAGATGTGAACTTGCATCCAGATTAGGACTTGTGGCTTGCACGAGCCAATGTCATGAAGACCTCCTACGTACATGCAACCAATGCATCTCATAGTCCAACATAGTTCTGAACTAGCTCATTACGCCACCATCTCGCACATGTTCCAAGTCTCCCATGGAAAAGTCCCCAACTTCCCATTCCAATACCTAGTTGATTTCACCTCGGATCGAGTCCCCAACAAGATCCAATGCCACTCTGCACAAAGCAGTCCATGCTACTTCATGCAGCTCGAATGACACCTCGACTTGACTCTAAACCTTACCCAGGCCAAAACTATTAACAACTTGTCGCACAACCCCATGAATGCTCCTCGAATCAAGTCCCTGACATGACCCTACTCCTGAGTGCACCAAACAACTCCTTTGTTACACCTCGGATCGAGTCCCTTACATGTCAGTTCAAGTCAGTCGACGTGTTAGCTCTATTTCTAGTATGAGGTGATCTTGTCACATCAACACTACACCCATCCATTGTAAGTTAGCCATACCACCACAAAGTCATCCAACAGTCATTATGAAATGACCCCTATCACATCAAGCTGTGTTGGTTTGTTTCAAGTCGGCCCTATTGCCACGAAGGCATCCCAATGGTAACTAGTCAAATCGCATCAAATGATGTTCACCTCGATCTATGCCAATGCTGCCTATGATTGATTTGCTAGCTCTCTACGGATATTTTTGGATATGCCATTTGATACCTGAATGCTATGCATGGGTTCGTGCATAGACGATTCGAGCTGAGCTTAAGGATGTTGAGTTCTCAAGTGAATATGAATAGGCGAGTTGTTCTATGGAGTAGAACTCAGGAATGCATGATGGATTGAGCTCATCTCGCGGATCCGAGCCAGCTCGTTGATCCGATCCAGCTTGTCGATCTGAGCCAGCTCGACGATCCGAGCCAGCTCGTCAAGTTGAGCCTTTTACGAGATTTAAATTTTTTGCGACCTATCGACGTCGGCAAGCATTTGTATGGGGGAGAAAGACTCGGACTAATAACTTATCCTCGTAGGGGAGGTGTTGTTGGTGGATGTGAGGATTTTTGAGATGAGACCCAAGCTGGAACAAATTCTAGTGCGCATTGTGATTAGAGCTAAGCTAAAGGATATTGAGTTCTCAAAGGAATACAAATAGGCAAGTTGTTTTATGGAGTAGAACACGGGAATGCATGATGGATCCGATCCGATTTGAGCCGAGCCGGCTCGGCGATCCGAGCCAGCCAGCTTGGAAAACCGAGCCGGCTCGCTCGGCAAACCGTGCCAGCTCGCCGATTCGAGTCAGCTCGCTCGGTGATCCGAGCCAGCTCGCTTGGCGATCCGAGCCTTTTACGAGATTTTAAGTTTTTGTGACTTATCGGCGTCGGCAAGCATTTCTACGTGGGAGCAAGACTCGGACTAATAACTTATATAGGGGAGGTGTTGTTGGTGGATGTAAGGATCTTTGAGATGAGACTCGAGATGGAATGGATTCTAGTGCCCATTGTGATTCGAGCTGAGCTAAAGGATGTTGAGTTCTCAAGTGAATACAAATAGGTGAGTTGTTCTATGGAGTAGAACACGGGAATGCATGATGGATTGAGCTCAGCTCGTCGATCCGAGCCAGCTCACGGATTCGAGCTAGCTTGTCGAGCTGAGTCTTTTACGAGATTTAAAGTTTTCGTGACCTATCCGTGTCGGCGAGCATTTCTACGGGGGAGCAAGACTTGGACTAATAACTTATATAGGGGAGGTGGTGTTGGTGGATGGAAGGATCTTTGAGATGAGACCCGAGCTGGAACGGATTCTAGTGCGCGTTGTGATTCGAGTTGAGCTAAAGGATGTTGAATTCTCAAGTGATTACAAATAGGCGAGTTATTCCATGGAGTAGAACACGGGAATGCATGATGGATTGAGCTCAACTCGGCGATCCGAGCCAGCTCGGCGATCCGAGCCAGCTCGGCGATCCGAGCCAGCTCGGCGATCCGAGCCAGCTCGGCGATCCGAGCCAGCCCGTCGAGCTGAGTCTTTTACAAGATTTAAATTTTTTGTGACCTTTCGGCGTTGGCGAGCATTTCTACGGGGGAGTAAGACTCGGACTAATAACTTATATAGGGGAGGTGTTGTTGGTGAATGTAAGGATCACTGAGATGAGACCCGAGCTGGAACGGATTCTAGTGCGCGTTATGATTCGAGCTGAGCTAAAGGATGTTCAGTTCTCAAGTGAATACAAAGAGGTGACTCATTCTATGGAGTAGAACATGGGAATGCATGATGGAATGAGCTCAGATCGCCGATCCGAGCTAGCTCGTCGATCCGAGCCACGGGTATGTACGATCCGAGCCAGCCCGTCGAGCTGAGTCATTTATGAGATTTAAATTTTTTGTGACCTTTCGGCGTTGGCGAGCATTTCTACGGGGGAGCAAGACTCGGACTAATAACTTATATAGGGGAGGTGTTGTTGGTGAATGTAAGAATCATTGAGATGAGATCCGAGCTGGAACGGATTCTAGTACGCGTTGTGATTCGAGCTGAGCTAAAGGATGTTCAGTTCTCAAGTGAATACAAAGAGGTGAGTCATTCTATGGAGTAGAACATGGGAATGCATGATGGAATGATCTCAGATCGTCGATCCGAGCTATCTCGTCGATCCGAGCCAGCTCGCTGATCCGAGCCATGGGTATGTAGGTAGTTTTCATGAGATCGGCTCGCCCGGCCCACAAGTCAAACATCGATTCTCTTATTAAGGGTGAGCCCTTGTCTAGCGTTTGGGTCGCTCGGTACAAGCTGTTCGATTTGTAATGTGTGCAAAGCTTTTGGGTTGATATTTGGAAGATTTAAATTTTTTGTGAGCTATTCTCCTCGTTTCACTTGATATTTTTGAAGATTTGAATTATTTGTGAGCTATTCTCCCCGTTTCCCTTGATTTTTTTGGAAGAATTGGAATTTTTGAGAGTTGTTCTCTTCGCCTCAAATTTCTACGGAAGAGCAAGACTTGGACTAATAACTTATATAGGGGAGGTGTTGTTGGTGAATGAAAGGATCTTTGAGATGAGACCCGAGCTGGAACGGATTCTAGTGCGCGTTGTGATTCAAGCTGAGCTAAAGGATGTTCAGTTCTCAAGTGAATACAAAGAGGTGAGTCGTTTTATGGAGTAGAACACGGGAATGCATGATGGAATGAGCTCAGATCGACGATCCGAGTCAGCTCGCTGATCTGAGCCACGGGTATGTAGGCAGTTTTCATGAGATCGGCTCGCCCGGCCCACAAGTCAAACACTGATTCTCTTATTAAGGGTGAGCCCTTGTCTAGCGTTTGGGTCGCTCGGTACAAGCTGTTTGATTTGTAATGTGTGCGAAGCTTTTGGGTTTGATATTTGGAAGATTTGAATTTTTTGTGAGCTATTCTCCTCGTTTCACTTGATTTTTTTGAAGATTTGAATTATTTGTGAGCTATTCTCCCCATTTCCCTTGATTTTTTGGAAGATTTGGATTTGTTGCGAGTTGTTCTCTTCGCCTCAAATTTCTACGGAAGAGCAAGACTTGGACTAATAACTTATATAGGGGAGGTGTTGTTGGTGAATGCAAGGATCTTTGAGATGAGACCCGAGCTGGAACGGATTCTAGTGCACGTTGTGATTCGAGCTGAACTAAAGGATGTTTAGTTCTCAAGTGAATACAAAGAGGTGAGTCATTTATGGAGTAGAAGACGGGAATGCATGATGGAATGAGCTCAGATCGCCGATCCGAGCTAGCTTGTCGATCCGAGCCACGGGTATGTAGTCAGTTTTCATGAGATCGGATCGTCCGGGCCACAAGCTAGCTATTTTTTGTGAGCTATTCTCTTTGTTTCCTTTGATTTTTTTGGAAGACTTGCATTTTTTGTGAGCTATTCTCTTCGTTTCAATTGAATTTTTGGAAGTTATGCATTTTTTGTGATGTAGTCTCTTCGTTTCACTTGCATTTTTGGGAGATTTGATTTTTTTTGTGAGCTATTCTCTTCTTTTCCCTTGAATTTTTTTTTGCAAGACTTGCATTTTTTGTGAGCTATTCTCTTCGTTTCAATTGAATTTTTAGAAGTTTTGAATTTTTTGTGATCTATTCTTCTTTGTTTCACTTGTATTTTTGAGAGATTTGAAATTTTTGTGAGATATTCTCTTCGGCTCAAATTTCTACGGAAGTGCAATACTTGGACTAATAACTTATATAGGGGAGGTGTTGTCCGCGGAAGCTCCCCCATGCCCCTCTAATAGAATCAGTGCTAGTGATCCCGTTTTGAAATCCGACGGACGGATGGATGAGCAGGTCGGATTTCAAAACGGGATCAGCAGCACTGATTCCATTAGAGGGGCATGAAGCCACCTGATTGCTATGCGGGGGCTGCTCAAAGTCCCGTCTTTCGAGTCGCTCGACGGCGCAAGTCGGAAAGGGTTCGACAGCGGTTGTCGTTCCAATGCGTCGTCGCAGTGACATGGAAGGCGATCTTCGGGTTAGCCCTTGTCTAGCTTTTGGGTCGCTTGGTACAAGCGATCTGCTATGTACTTTCCGCGAACCCCTATCCGGGTACTCGTTAGCTATGCATTGGCTCTTGCATGTGTGGAACGGAGAGATGCGGCCTTCACAGGGAGTCGGCCTGAAATAGTTCTGTGCGTGCGAATGGAGCCGCGTATAGCTTTTGGGTCGTTTGGATAGGGTGCCCCTCCAAGCGAATCAGTGCTGGTGCTCGGACGGATTTGCGGCTCAGATTTAAAATGTGAGGAGCATGCCTGATTTTATTTGAGGGGCATGAAGCCACCTGATTGCTATGCGGGGGCTCCCCTGGGTCGTCTCTTTTGGGTCACTCGATGGCGCAAGTCGGAGAAGGGTTCGACAACGGTAGTCGTTCCAGCGCGTCGTCATTAGTGATACTGAAGTCGATCTGTGTGCAGCCCCCGTCTAGCACTTGGGTCTGCATGCCGCAAGAAGATTTGAATTTTTTGTGAGTTAAAGTCTTTTTCTTTTTTTCGTTTCACTGGAGTTTTTGCGAGATTTGAAGTTTTTGTGAGCTATTCTCTTCGTTTCACTTAAATTTTTTGTGAGCTATTCTCTTCGTTTCACTTGAATTTTTGGAAGTTTTGAGTTTTTTGTGAGCTATCCTCTTCGTTTCACTTGAATTTTTGCAGGATTTGAATTTTTTGTGAGCTATTCTTCTTTGTTTCACTTGGTTTTTTGGAAGATTTGAATTTTTTGTGAGCTATTTTCTTTGTTTCCCTTGTTTTTTTTTGGAAGACTTGCATTTTTTGTGAGCTATTCTCTTCTTTTCCCTTGATTTTTTTTTTGCAAGACTTGGATTTTTTGTGAGCTATTCTCTTCATTTCAATTGAATTTTTGGAAGTTTTGAATTTTTTGTGATCTATTCTCTTTGTTTCACTTGTATTTTTGAGAGATTTGAAATTTTTGTGAGATATTCTCTTCGGCTCAAATTTCTACGAAAGTGCAATACTTGGACTAATAACTTATATAGGGGAGGTGTTGTCCGCGGAAGCTCCCCCATGCCCCTCTAATAGAATCAGTGCTGGTGATCCCGTTTTGAAATCCGACAGACGGACGGATGATTAGGTCAGATTTCAAAATGGGATCAGCAGCACTGATTCCATTACAGGGGCATGAAGCCACCTGATTGCTATGCGTGGGCTGCTCAAAGTCCCGTCTTTCGGGTCGCTCGATTGCGCAAGTCGGAAAGGGTTCGACAGCGGTTGTCGTTCCAATGCGTCGTCGTTGTGACATGTAAGGCGATCTTAGGGTCAGCCCCCGTCTAGCTTTTGGGTTGCTTTGGTACAAGCGATCTGCTATGTACTTTCCGCGAAACCCTATCCGGGTACTCGTTAGCTATGCGTTGTCTCTTGCATGTGTGCAACGAAGAGATGCGGCCTTCACAGGGAGTCGGCCTGAAACAGTTCTGTGCGTGCGAATGGAGCCGCGTATAGCTTTTGGGTCGTTTGGATAGGGTGCCCCTCCAAGTGAATCAGTGCTGGTGCTCGGATGGATTTGCGGCTCGGATTTAAAATGTGAGTAGCATGCCTGATTTTATTGGAGGGGCATGAAGCCACCTGATTGCTATGCGGGGGCTCCCCTGGGTCGTCTCTTCTGGGTCACTCGATGGCGCAAGTCGGAGAAGGGTTCAACAACGGTAGTTGTTCCAGCGCGTCGTCATTAGTGATACTGAAGTCGATCTGTGGGCGAGCCCCGGTCTAGCATTTGGGTCTGCATGCGGCAAGAAGATTTGAATTTTTTGTGAGTTAAGTCTTTTTCGTTTCACTGGAGTTTTTGCGAGATTTGAAGTTTTTTGTGAGCTATTCTCTTCGTTTCACTTGAATTTTTGGAAGTTTTGAATTTTTTGTGAGCTATTCTCTTCGTTTCACTTGAATTTTTTGAAGTTTTGAATTTTTTGTGAGCTATTCTCTTCCTTTCACTTGAATTTTTGCAGGATTTGAATTTTTTGTGAGCTATTCTTCTTTGTTTCACTTGGTTTTTTCGAAGATTTGAATTTTTTGTGAGCTATTCTCTTTGTTTCCCTTGATTTTTTTTTGGAAGACTTGCATTTTTTGTGAGCTATTCTCTTCGTTTCAATTGAATTTTTGGAAGTTATGCATTTTTTGGTGATGTAGTCTCTTCGTTTCACTTGCATTTTTGGGAAATTTGATTTTTTTGTGAGCTATTCTCTTCTTTTTCCTTGATTTTTTTTGCAAGACTTGGATTTTTTGTGAGCTATTCTCTTCATTTCAATTGAATTTTTGGAAGTTTTGAATTTTTTGTGATCTATTGTTCTTTGTTTCACTTGTATTTTTGAGAGATTTGAAATTTTTGTGAGATATTCTCTTCGGCTCAAATTTCTACGGAAGTGCAATACTTGGACTAATAACTTATATAGGGGAGGTGTTGTCCGCGGAAGCTCCCCCATGCCCCTCTAATAGAATCAGTGCTGGTGATCCCGTTTTGAAATCCGACAGACGGACGGATGATTAGGTCGGATTTCAAAACGGGATCAGCAGCACTGATTCCATTAGAGGGGCATGAAGCCACCTGATTGCTATGCGGGGGCTGCTCAAAGTCCCGTCTTTCGGGTCGCTCGATGACGCAAAGTCGGGAAGGGTTCGACAGCGGTTGTCGTTCCAATGCGTCGTCGCTGTGACATGGAAGGCGATCTTCGGGTCAGCCCCCGTCTAGCTTTTGGGTTGCTTTGGTACAAGCGATCTGCTTGTACTTTCCGCGAAACCCTATCCGGGTATTCGTTAGCTATGCGTTGTTTCTTGCATGGGTGGAACGGAGAGATGCGGCCTTCACAGGGAGTCGGCTTGAAACAGTTCTGTGCGTGCGAAAGGAGCCGCGTATAGCTTTTGGGTCGTTTGGATAGGGTGCCCCTCCAAGTGAATCAGTGCTGGTGCTCGGACGGATTTGCGGCTCGGATTTAAAATGTGAGTAGCATGCCTGATTTTATTGGAGGGGCATGAAGCCACCCGATTGCTATGCGGGGGCTCCCCTGGGTCGCCTCTTTTGGGTCACTCGATGGCGCAAGTCGGAGAAGGGTTCGACAACGGTAGTCGTTCCAGCGCGTCATCATAGTGATACTGAAGTCGATTTGTGGGCGAGCCCCCGTCTAGCTCTTGGGTCTGCATGCCGCAAGGAGATTTGAATTTTTCGTGAGTTTAAGTCTTCGTTTTTCCTTGATTTTTTTTTGGAAGACTTGAATTTTTGGAAGTTCTGAATTTTTTTGTGAGCTATTATCTTTCGTTTCACTTGAATTTTTGCAAGATTTGAAATTTTTGTGAGCTATTCTCTTTGTTTCACTTGGTTTTTTTTGGAAGATTTGAATTTTTGTGAGCTATTCTCTTTGTTTCCCTTTGTTTTTTTTTTTTTTGTTTTTTTTTGGGAAGACTTGCGTTTTTTGTGAGCTATTCTCTTCGTTTCAATTGAATTTTTGGAAGTTATGCATTTTTTGTGATGTAGTCTCTTCGTTTCACTTGGTTTTTTGGAAGATTTGAATTTTTTGTGAGCTATTCTCTTTATTTCCCTTTGATTTTTTTGGAAGACTTGCATTTTTTGTGAGCTATTCTCTTCGTTTCAATTGAATTTTTGGAAGTTATGCATGATGCATTTTTTGGGAGATTTGATTTTTTTTGTGAGCTATTCTCTTCTTTTCCTTTGAATTTTTTTTGCAAGACTTGCATTTTTTGTGAGCTATTCTCTTCGTTTCAATTGAATTTTTGGAAGTTTTGAATTTTTTGTGATCTATTCTTCTTTGTTTCACTTATATTTTTGAGAGATTTGAAATTTTTGTGAGATATTCTCTTCGGCTCAAATTTCTACGGAAGTGCAATACTTGGACTAATAACTTATATAGGGGATGTAACGGTCTTTGAGATTTGACCCGAGCTAGATGGATTCTAGAGCGTGTTGTCTGCCCCTGGCACGTCTCTTCGTCTTCCGATCCTCATGGGCGCAATGACTTGAGGATGCATTACTTGTGAATATTGGTTACGAATGATTTGTGAGCTCTTTATAGATGCGTCGGATGCAAGTTGTGATACCGTATCGGATGAAAGGCTATGCATTGGGTTCTTGCATAGGTATTTCATGACGGGCTGTTCTTGAATGCGTGTCGGGTAAGCTTGTCGGATAAGTAAGTCATTGTTCTGATGTACGGCTTAAGTGCAATGCGGACTAGATCAGAACTAATGAAGGACTTAGAATCGGGTTTGTTAACATGTGTGTCAGATTGGGTCTCAAGTCAGTCTAGGCGGGTGCGACGTTGAGTTGCTATGTCTTGATCGAAAAGGATTTGGATCTATGCAGATGCATTGTTATTTGACTTGATGAATTTGGGGCTATGCTGTGCATTGGGCCAACATAGTTGTGGTGTAGGATTTCGTCAGGGACGGATCTGAGGTGTATTTCGGGGCTGTGAGATGTTCTAGGCGTACAGGGTCGTTGGGACTTTGTCACGGGCTAGTTACTCATAGTTGTGGCGTAGGCAAGGCTATGAGCTATGCTGAGGAGTAATTGTCTAGGTCTAGAAATGGGAAGTCGGGGACTTGGCCAGGATAGATTTAGGTTTGTTTGCGAGCTGGTGGCACAGCGAGCTGATTCAGAACTACGTGTGACTTTGAGCTGCATTGGTTGCGGGTACGTAGGAGGTTTTCATGAGATTGGCTCGTGCAGGCCACAAGTCCATCCCAGGACATAGGTCCACGGTTTTGGAGAAGTCTCATAGGTTGGGAAGTTCTCTAGCTTGGTTCCTTAGGCGTCTTGTTGATGAAGAAGTCTTTGAGTCGAGTCTGTTAGAATACCGTGCAGGGATGTCAATTTTGGAGCAAGCTGACTTAGTTTCCGCCTAGGTCTTATTTGTGCTTGTATGGGTAAGGCGTAGTCCGTACTAGATTGTTTTGTTACCTATTTGTTGACGTCTAGAGGCGGTGCCGCACGGGTGAAAACTCTGACCCCGTGACATCTGGTATCAGAGCAGTTTCATCAATGACCCTGATACTTGTCTTTTTGGTAAGTCAGTATGAGAGGAGCGATGTGATGAACGATTATGGTGACTATTTGGTATACAACTGTCGTGTTGTTATTTCGATGAAAGTTTGGTGCCCGACTTGGGGTAAAGTTGATTTCGGTGAGCTAGTCTTGGTAAGCGAAAGCGAGTTGCACCAGGATCGTGTCTGATCTAGGTTTCCTTAGATTCTTGGCAATGCTGAGGATGAGGAAGTCCTCTTTAATGCAGCGTTATAGCCTATGACTAGAGTCGAGCTACTTTCCTAAGTTGAAGTTGGTAACTTTGAGGGTGGTTCCTTAGGTATCCACGACTGGAGATCGAAGTGCGGTATTAAGCTCATTCAGTGCTCAGATGGAGTTGGGTACTGAAACCGCGAGATGGGGATGTCTTTGTTTAGATTTCATTTGGTTAGTATTCCTTGTTGGAAGGTATGCGTACCCTTGTTCTTCGTCAAGTTTCATAAGTGAGCACGACGTGCTTGATCTTATCTTGATGCAAGTTCAAGTTGGTTTTTGTTGAAAGTGCATTTCCCTTATGAGTTGCAGTTGCATTGCACAGATTGGTTTTGTGTGACTTGACATGGTATGTCTTGTTTTGTTATGTAGCCGTGATTGCAAGTCATCATGTTTGTTGTAACCTGGTACATCAAGTCATGTGTTAAGAGCTTTATTGTGTCAGAGTTGGTAGAGTAAGTGGAAGGTGAACGCGGAGCGTGAGACTGGAACTACTCGGCTATCTTTTGATGGCTAAACCAGGATGGGTTGCATTAGAACCGGAGTCTTGTGGATTACTTGGAGCTACTACTTGTGATCCCGAGGTGTTGCAAAATTTGGTATCTTGATTGGGTTTTGGACATGATATTACGATTGGGTTTCGTAAGAATTTGGGAGCAACTCTTGGATTTCCTTGAGTGAGATGATGTCTGATTAAGTGGATTGGTAATCTACGACCCCAGGATCGCCTTGAATGCATAATTGGTTTTAGTAAGAGCTTGACGGGAAGATAGCTTCATAAGTTGGACTTGGTGAAGGATCTGGACCTGAGCTAATCCAGATTGACTTGGATGGAATCTTGAGTCGGATGTTTGTTAGGGACTAAATCTGGATGGTGTCATCTACGGGATTCGAGTTGAAGTGAAGATGTGGCCTTTGCAAAGATTCTGTAACCTGGAAGTTCGGATGTGCAGGCGCCGAGGGCGTCGCCACTAGTTTAGTGGGGGAGGGTGTAACGGTCTTTGAGATTTGACCCGAGCTAGATGGATTCTAGAGCGTGTTGTCTGCCCCTGGCACGTCTCTTCGTCTTCCGATCCTCATGGGCGCAATGACTTGAGGATGCATTACTTGTGAATATTGGTTACGAATGATTTGTGAGCTCTTTATAGATGCGTCGGATGCAAGTTGTGATACCGTATCGGATGAAAGGCTATGCATTGGGTTCTTGCATAGGTATTTCATGACGGGCTGTTCTTGAATGCGTGTCGGGTAAGCTTGTCGGATAAGTAAGTCATTGTTCTGATGTACGGCTTAAGTGCAATGCGGACTAGATCAGAACTAATGAAGGACTTAGAATCGGGTTTGTTAACATGTGTGTCAGATTGGGTCTCAAGTCAGTCTAGGCGGGTGCGACGTTGAGTTGCTATGTCTTGATCGAAAAGGATTTGGATCTATGCAGATGCATTGTTATTTGACTTGATGAATTTGGGGCTATGCTGTGCATTGGGCCAACATAGTTGTGGTGTAGGATTTCGTCAGGGACGGATCTGAGGTGTATTTCGGGGCTGTGAGATGTTCTAGGCGTACAGGGTCGTTGGGACTTTGTCACGGGCTAGTTACTCATAGTTGTGGCGTAGGCAAGGCTATGAGCTATGCTGAGGAGTAATTGTCTAGGTCTAGAAATGGGAAGTCGGGGACTTGGCCAGGATAGATTTAGGTTTGTTTGCGAGCTGGTGGCACAGCGAGCTGATTCAGAACTACGTGTGACTTTGAGCTGCATTGGTTGCGGGTACGTAGGAGGTTTTCATGAGATTGGCTCGTGCAGGCCACAAGTCCATCCCAGGACATAGGTCCACGGTTTTGGAGAAGTCTCATAGGTTGGGAAGTTCTCTAGCTTGGTTCCTTAGGCGTCTTGTTGATGAAGAAGTCTTTGAGTCGAGTCTGTTAGAATACCGTGCAGGGATGTCAATTTTGGAGCAAGCTGACTTAGTTTCCGCCTAGGTCTTATTTGTGCTTGTATGGGTAAGGCGTAGTCCGTACTAGATTGTTTTGTTACCTATTTGTTGACGTCTAGAGGCGGTGCCGCACGGGTGAAAACTCTGACCCCGTGACAGGGGAGGTGTTGTTCGCGGAAGCTCCCCCATGCCCCTCTAATGGAATCAGTGCTGGTGATCCCGTTTTGAAATCCGACAGACGGATGGATGATTAGGTCGGATTTCAAAACGGGATCAGCAGCACTGATTCCATTATAGGGGCATGAAGCCACCTGATTGCTATGCGTGGGCTGCTCAAAGTCTCATCTTTCAGGTCGCTCGACGGCGCAAGTCGGAAATGGTTCGGCAGCGGTTGTCGTTCCAATGCGTCGTCGCAGCGACATGGAAGGCGATCTTCGGGTCAGCCCCTGTCTAGCTCTTGGGTTGCTTTGGTACAAGCGATCTGCTATGTACTTTCCGCGAACACCTATCCCGGTACTCGTTAGCTATGTGTTGGCTCTAGCACGCATGGAACGCAGAGATGCGGCCTTCACAGGGAGTTGGCCTGAAACAGTTCCGTGCCTTGCGAATGGAGCCGCGTATAGCTTTTCGGTCGTTTGGATAGGTGCCCCTCCAAGTGAATGAGTGTTGGTGCTCGGACGGATTTGCCGCTCGGATTTAAAAATGTGAGCAGCAGCACAGATTCTATTGGAGGGGCATGAAGCCACCCAATTTTTATGCGTGGGCTCCCTTGGGTCGTGTCTTTTGGGTCACTCGATGGCGGAAGTCAGAGAAGGGTTCGACAGCGGTAGTCGTTCCAGCGCGTCGTCATAGTGATACTGAAGTCGATCTGTGGGCGAGCCCCCGTCTAGCTCTTGGGTCTGCATGTCGCAAGAAGATTTGAATTTTTTGAGTTAAGTCTCTTCGTTTCACTTGAATTTTTGCGAGATTTGAATTTTGTTTGTTGCGAGGTAGTAAAATTCTCTTCGTTTTGACTTGAAGTTTTGGATTTTTTGTGAGCTATTCTCTTCGTTTTTCCTTGGTTTTTGTTTTGGAAGACTTGAATTTTTTGTGGGCTATTATTTTATTCTTTTCACTTGAATTTTTGGAAGTTTTGAATGTTTTTGTGAGCTATTCTCTTCGTTTTCACTTGAATGTTTGCAAGATTTGAATTTTTTGTGAGCTATTCTGTTTGTTTCACTTGGTTTTTTTGGAAGATTTGAATTTTTTGTGAGCTATTCTGTTTTGTTTCCCTTGATTTTTTTGTAAGACTTGCATTTTTTGTGAGCTATTCTCTTCGTTTCAATTGAATATTTGGAAGTTGTGCATTTTTTGTGATTGTAGTCTCTTCGTTTCACTTGCATTTTTGGGAGATTTGATTTTATTTGTGAGCTATTCTCTTTTTTTTCCCTTGATTTTTTTGTGAGCTATTCTCTTCGTTTCAATTGAATTTTTGGAATTTCTGAATTTTTTGTGATCTATTCTTTTTGTTTCACTCGTATTTTTGAAAGATTTGAAATTTTTGTGAGATATTCTCGTCGGCTCAAATTTCTACGGAAGTGCAAGACTTGGACTAATAACTTATATAGGGGAGGTGTTGTCCGCGGAATCTCCCCCATGCCCCTCTAATAGAATCAGTGCTGGTGATCCCGTTTTGAAATCCGACAGACGGACGGATGATTAGGTCAGATTTCAAAACGCGATCAGCAGCACTGATTCCATTAGAGGGGCATGAAGCCACCTGATTGCTATGCGGGGGCTGCTCAAAGTCCCGTCTTTCGAAGGTCGCTCGACGGTGCAAGTCGGAAAGGGTTCGGCAGCGGTTGTCGTTCCAATGCGTCGTCGCAGTGACATGGAAGGCGATCTTCGGGTCAGCCCCCGTCTAGCTTTTGGGTTGCTTTGGTACAAGCGATCTGCTATGTACTTTCCGCGAACCCCTATCCGGGTACTCGTTAGCTATGCGTTGGCTCTTGCATGCGTGGAACGAAGAGATGCGGCCTTCACAGGGAGTTGGCCGGAAATAGTTCTGCTCTTGTGAATGGAGCCGCGTATATAGCTTTTGAGTCGTTTGGGTAGGTGCGCCCCTCCAAGAGAATCAGTGCTGGTGCTCGGACGGATTGGTAGCTCGGATTTAAAATATGAACACTAGCACTGATTCTATTGGAGGGGCGCATTAGGCCACCCGCTTGCTATGCGGGGGCTGTCCAGGGTCGTAACTTTTGGGTCAGTCGACGGTGCACTTCGGAAAGGGTTCGACAGCGGTTGTCGTTCCAACACATCGTCGCATTGACAAGAAAGGCGATCTTCGGGTCAGCCCCCGTCTAGCTCCCGGGTCACTTGGTACAAGCTACTTGCTATGTCGCTTCGACTTCCGATACTTGAGTGCGCAATGGCTCAAGATGCTTTGCATTGGAATCAGTTAGTTATCATATGTGTCGGCGGATTGGATCTCAAGTCAATCTAGGCGGGTGCGACATTAGTTGCTAAGTCTCGATCGAAAACGATTTGGATTCATCTAGATGCATTGTTATCTGACTTGAGGAACTATGCGAGCGAGTTGGGTTACCTCCTCGTGGATATGTTGGATACGCGTTATGACGGATAAGATGATGGATTGCGGTAAGAATGACGAATTTTTGGAAGATGAATTATTTTGGTGAGCCATGTTCTTTGTTTTACTTGAATTTCTGGAAGATTTGAATTTTGTTTTCTAGCTATTCTTTTCGTTTTCCTAGATTTTTTCGAAAGACTTGAATTTTTTGTGATCTATTCTGTTCGTTTCACTTGAATTTTTGGAAGATTTGATTTTTTGTGAGCTTTTTGTCATCGTTTCACTTGAATTTTTGGAAGATTTGAATTTTTTGGGAGCCAGTTTCTTCGGCTTAAATTTCCACTCAAGAGCAAGACTCGGACTAATAACTTATATAGGGGAGGAGTTGTGTGTTGTTCGCGGAAGCTCCCCCATACCCCTCTTATAGAATCATTGCCGGTGATCGGACGGATGTGTAGGTCGGATTTCAAAATGGGATCACCAGCACTGATTCTATTAGAGGGGCATGAAGCCACTTGATTGCTATGCGGGGGCTGCCCAAAGTCCTGTCTTTCGGGTCGCTCGACGGTGCAAGTCGGAAAGGGTTCGGCAGCGGTTGTCGTTCCAATGCGTCGTCGCAGTGATATGGAAGGCAATCTACGGGTCAGCCCCTGTCTAGCTTTCGGGTCACTTTGGTACAAGTGATTTGCTATGTACTTTCCGCGAACCCTATCCACGTACTCGTTAGCTACGCGTTGGCTCTTACACGAGCGGAACGGAGAGATGCGGCCTTCACAGGGAGTTGGCCGGAGATAGTTCTGTTTTTGTGAATGGAGCCGCGTATAGCTTTTGAGTCGTTTGGGTAGGTGCCCCCCTCCAAGAGAATCAGTGCTGGGTATCTCGGATTTAAAATCTGAGCACTAGCGCTGATTCTATTGGAGGGGCGCATTAGGCCACCCGCTTTCTATGCGGGGCCTGTCCAGGATCGTGTCTTTTGTGTCAGTCGACGTTGCAAGTAGGAAAGGGTTCGACAGCGGTTGTCGTTCCAACGCATCGTCGCATTGACAAGAAACGCAATTTTTGGGTCAGCCCCCGTCTAGCTCCCGGGTCGCTTGGCACAAGCGATTTGCTCTGTCGCATGCTGCATTAAGATTTGAATTTTTTGTTTGCTATTCTCATTTTTGTTTCATTGGAAGATTCGAATTTTTTGCGATCTCCTCTTTTGTTTCCTTTGATTTTTTTTTGGAAGATTTTAATTTTTTGTGAGCCTACTCTCTTCGATTCACTTGAGTTTTTGGAAGAAATGGATTTTTTTGGTGAGCTATGTTCTTTCTTTTACTTGAAGTTTTGGAAAATTTGAATGTTTTGCTAGTTGTTCTTTTCGTTTCCCTTCGATTTTTTCGGAAGACCTGAATTTTTTGTGAGCTATTCTGTTCGTTTCACTTGAATTTTTTGAAGATTTGATTTTTTTGTGAGCTTTTTCCTCATCGTTTCACTTGAATTTTTGGAAGATTTGAATTGTTTGGGAGCCATTCTCAACGGCTCAAATTTCTACGGAAGAGAAAGACCCGGACTAATAACTTATATAGGGGAGTAGTAGTTCGCGGAAGCTCCCCCATGCCCCTCTAATAGAATCAGAGCTTGTGCGCGGACGGATGAGTAAGTCGGATTTAAAATCGGATCACTAGCACTGATTCTATTAGAGGGGCATGAAGCCACCTGATTGCTATGCGGGGGCTGCCCAAAGTCCTGTCTTTCGGGTCACTCAACGGTGCAAGTCGGAAAGTGTTCGGCAGCGGTTGTCGTTCGAATGTGTCGTCGCAGTGACATGGAAGGCAATCTTCGGGTCAGCCCCCGTCTAGCTTTCGGTTCGCTTTGGTACAAGCGATTTGCTATGTACTTTCCGCGAATCCTATCCGGGTACTCGTTAGCTATGCGTTGGTTCTTGCATGCGTGGAACGGAGAGATGCGGCCTTCACAGGGAGTTGGCCGGAGATAGTTCCGTTCTTGTGAATGGACCGGCGTATAGCTTCTGAGTCGTTTGGGTAGGTGCGGCCCTCCAAGAGAATCAGTGCTGGTGCTTGGACGGATTGGTAGCTCAGATATAAAATTTGAGCACTAGCACTGATTCTATTGGAGGGGCGCATTAGGGCACCCGTTTGCTATGCGGGGGCTGCCCATGCCCATGGTAGTGTCTTTTGTGTCACTCGACGGTGCAAGTTGGAAAGGGTTCGACAGCGGTTGACGTTCAAATGTTTCGTTGTAGTGACATGGAAGACAATTACTGGGTCAGCCCCCGTCTAGCTCTTGGGTCACTTTGCTGCAAGTGATTAATTCGGTTTTGGATGGATAAAATCCCTTTGTGAAAGGTGGCATGGCGTTTGTTGGAGAAA
>BSBK01012533.1:562500-602500 GCA_027943335.1 Chamaecyparis obtusa | reverse complement strand
CCGAATGTAATTTTTTTTTTTTTTTTTTTTTTTAACTCTGGTTTTTTCGTTCTTATCCTCGTACGGAGCCTCCTTTGTTCATTTTTTTTCCGCGAGTTTCGACCCCGCCCGGGAGCGAGCTCGGCGCCGATCCCGCCCCGTCGCTCCCCGGAGAGCTCGACCGGTTCGGTTCCGCTCGGATCGGACCCCGCCCGCGAGCGCCGCTCGGCTCGACGAGCTCGATGGGGATCCCGTCCGCGGGCGAGCTGGGCGTGGCTACACGTATGACCCGAATGTAATTTTTTTTTTTTTTTTTTTTTTTTTTTTAACTCTGGTTTTTTCGTTCTTATCCTCGTACGGAGCCTCCTTTGTTCATTTTTTTCCCGCGAGTTTCGACCCCGCCCGGGAGCGAGCTCGGCGCCGATCCCGCCCCGCCGCTCCCCGGAGAGCTCGACCGGTTCGGTTCCGCTCGGATCGGACCCCGCCCGCGAGCGCCGCTCGGCTTGACGAGCTCGATGGGGATCCCGTCCGCGGGCGAGCTGGGCGTGGCTACACGTATGACCCGAATGTAATTTTTTTTTTTTTTTTTTTTTAAAACTCTGGTTTTTTCGTTCTTATCCTCGTACGGAGCCTCCTTTGTTCATTTTTTTTCCGCGAGTTTCGACCCCGCCAGGGAGCGAGCTCGGCGCCGATCCCGCCCCGCCGCTCCCCGGAGAGCTCGACCGGTTCGGTTCCGCTCGGATCGGACCCCGCCCGCGAGCGCCGCTCGGCTCGACGAGCTCGATGGGGATCCCGTCCGCGGGCGAGCTGGGCGTGGCTACACGTATGACCCGAATGTAATTTTTTTTTTTTTTTTTTTTTTTTTTTTTAACTCTGGTATTTTCGTTCTTATCCTCGTACGGAGCCTCCTTTGTTCATTTTTTTTCCGCGAGTTTCGACCCCGCCCGGGAGCGAGCTCGGCGCCGATCCCGCCCCGCCGCTCCCCGGAGAGCTCGACCGGTTCGGTTCCGCTCGGATCGGACCCCGCCCGCGAGCGCCGCTCGGCTCGACGAGCTCGATGGGGATCCCGTCCGCGGGCGAGCTGGGCGTGGCTACACGTATGACCCGAATGTAATTTTTTTTTTTTTTTTTTTTTTTTTTTAACTCTGGTTTTTTCGTTCTTATCCTCGTACGGAGCCTCCTTTGTTCATTTTTTTCCCGCGAGTTTCGACCCCGCCCGGGAGCGAGCTCGGCGCCGATCCCGCCCCGCCGCTCCCCGGAGAGCTCGACCGGTTCGGTTCCGCTCGGATCGGACCCCGCCCGCGAGCGCCGCTCGGCTCGACGAGCTCGATGGGGATCCCGTCCGCGGGCGAGCTGGGCGTGGCTACACGTATGACCCGAATGTAATTTTTTTTTTTTAATTTTTTTTTTAACTCTGGTTTTTTCGTTCTTATCCTCGTACGGAGCCTCCTTTGTTCATTTTTTTTCCGCGAGTTTCGACCCCGCCCGGGAGCGAGCTCGGCGCCGATCCCGCCCCGCCGCTCCCCGGAGAGCTCGACCGGTTCGGTTCCGCTCGGATCGGACCCCGCCCGCGAGCGCCGCTCGGCTCGACGAGCTCGATGGGGATCCCGTCCGCGGGCGAGCTGGGCGTGGCTACACGTATGACGCGAATGTATTTTTTTTTTTTTTTTTTTTTTTTTTAACTCTGGTTTTTTCGTTCTTATCCTCGTACGGAGCCTCCTTTGTTCATTTTTTTTCCGCGAGTTTCGACCCCGCCCCGGAGCGAGCTCGGCGCCGATCCCGCCCCGCCGCTCCCCGGAGAGCTCGACCGGTTCGGTTCCGCTCGGATCGGACCCCGCCCGCGAGCGCCGCTCGGCTCGACGAGCTCGATGGGGATCCCGTCCGCGGGCGAGCTGGGCGTGGCTACACGTATGACCCGAATGTAATTTTTTTTTTTTTTTTTTTTTTAACTCTGGTTTTTTCGTTCTTATCCTCGTACGGAGCCTCCTTTGTTCATTTTTTTTCCGCGAGTTTCGACCCCGCCCGGGAGCGAGCTCGGCGCCGATCCCGCCCCGCCGCTCCCCGGAGAGCTCGACCGGTTCGGTTCCGCTCGGATCGGACCCCGCCCGCGAGCGCCGCTCGGCTCGACGAGCTCGATGGGGATCCCGTCCGCGGGCGAGCTGGGCGTGGCTACACGTATGACCCGAATGTAATTTTTTTTTTTTTTTTTTTAAAACTCTGGTTTTTTCGTTCTTATCCTCGTACGGAGCCTCCTTTGTTCATTTTTTTTCCGCGAGTTTCGACCCCGCCCCGGAGCGAGCTCGGCGCCGATCCCGCCCCGCCGCTCCCCGGAGAGCTCGACCGGTTCGGTTCCGCTCGGATCGGACCCCGCCCGCGAGCGCCGCTCGGCTCGACGAGCTCGATGGGGATCCCGTCCGCGGGCGAGCTGGGCGTGGCTACACGTATGACCCGAAAGTTTTTTTTTTTTTTTTTTTTTTTTTTTTTTTTTTTTTTTTATAACTCTGGTTTTTTCGTTCTTATCCTCGTACGGGGCCTCCTTTGTTCATTTTTTTTCCGCGAGTTTCGACCCCGCCCGAGAGCGAGCTCGGCGCCGATCCCGCCCCGCCGCTCCCCGGAGAGCTCGACCGGTTCGGTTCCGCTCGGATCGGACCCCGCCCGCGAGCGCCGCTCGGCTCGACGAGCTCGATGGGGATCCCGTCCGCGGGCGAGCTGGGCGTGGCTACACGTATGACCCGAATGTAATTTTTTTTTTTTTTTTTTTTTTTAACTCTGGTTTTTTCGTTCTTATCCTCGTACGGAGCCTCCTTTGTTCATTTTTTTTCCGCGAGTTTCGACCCCGCGCGGGAGCGAGCTCGGCGCCGATCCCGCCCCGCCGCTCCCCGGAGAGCTCGACCGGTTCGGTTCCGCTCCGATCGGACCCCGCCCGCGAGCGCCGCTCGGCTCGACGAGCTCGATGGGGATCCCGTCCGCGGGCGAGCTGGGCGTGGCTACACGTATGACCCGAATGTAATTTTTTTTTTTTTTTTTTTTTTTTTTTTTTAACTCTGGTTTTTTCGTTCTTATCCTCGTACGGAGCCTCCTTTGTTCATTTTTTTCCCGCGAGTTTCGACCCCGCCCGGGAGCGAGCTCGGCGCCGATCCCGCCCCGCCGCTCCCCGGAGAGCTCGACCGGTTCGGTTCCGCTCGGATCGGACCCCGCCCGCGAGCGCCGCTCGGCTCGACGAGCTCGATGGGGATCCCGTCCGCGGGCGAGCTGGGCGTGGCTACACGTATGACCCGAATGTAATTTTTTTTTTTTTTTTTTTTTAAAACTCTGGTTTTTTCGTTCTTATCCTCGTACGGAGCCTCCTTTGTTCATTTTTTTTCCGCGAGTTTCGACCCCGCCCGGGAGCGAGCTCGGCGCCGATCCCGCCCCGCCGCTCCCCGGAGAGCTCGACCGGTTCGGTTCCGCTCGGATCGGACCCCGCCCGCGAGCGCCGCTCGGCTCGACGAGCTCGATGGGGATCCCGTCCGCGGGCGAGCTGGGCGTGGCTACACGTATGACCCGAATGTAATTTTTTTTTTTTTTTTTTTTTTTTTTAACTCTGGTTTTTTCGTTCTTATCCTCGTACGGAGCCTCCTTTGTTCATTTTTTTTCCGCGAGTTTCGACCCCGCCCGGGAGCGAGCTCGGCGCCGATCCCGCCTCGCCGCTCCCCGGAGAGCTCGACCGGTTCGGTTCCGCTCGGATCGGACCCCGCCCGCGAGCGCCGCTCGGCTCGACGAGCTCGATGGGGATCCCGTCCGCGGGCGAGCTGGGCGTGGCTACACGTATGACCCGAATGTAATTTTTTTTTTTTAATTTTTTTTTTAACTCTGGTTTTTTCGTTCTTATCCTCGTACGGAGCCTCCTTTGTTCATTTTTTTTCCGCGAGTTTCGACCCCGCCCGGGAGCGAGCTCGGCGCCGATCCCGCCCCGCCGCTCCCCGGAGAGCTCGACCGGTTCGGTTCCGCTCGGATCGGACCCCGCCCGCGAGCGCCGCTCGGCTCGACGAGCTCGATGGGGATCCCGTCCGCGGGCGAGCTGGGCGTGGCTACACGTATGACCCGAATGTAATTTTTTTTTTTTTTTTTTTTTTTTTTTTAACTCTGGTTTTTTCGTTCTTATCCTCGTACGGAGCCTCCTTTGTTCATTTTTTTCCCGCGAGTTTCGACCCCGCCCGGGAGCGAGCTCGGCGCCGATCCCGCCCCGCCGCTCCCCGGAGAGCTCGACCGGTTCGGTTCCGCTCGGATCGGACCCCGCCCGCGAGCGCCGCTCGGCTCGACGAGCTCGATGGGGATCCCGTCCGCGGGCGAGCTGGGCGTGGCTACACGTATGACCCGAATGTAATTTTTTTTTTTTTTTTTTTTTAAAACTCTGGTTTTTTCGTTCTTATCCTCGTACGGAGCCTCCTTTGTTCATTTTTTTTCCGCGAGTTTCGACCCCGCCAGGGAGCGAGCTCGGCGCCGATCCCGCCCCGCCGCTCCCCGGAGAGCTCGACCGGTTCGGTTCCGCTCGGATCGGACCCCGCCCGCGAGCGCCGCTCGGCTCGACGAGCTCGATGGGGATCCCGTCCGCGGGCGAGCTGGGCGTGGCTACACGTATGACCCGAATGTAATTTTTTTTTTTTTTTTTTTTTTTTTTTTTAACTATGGTATTTTCGTTCTTATCCTCGTACGGAGCCTCCTTTGTTCATTTTTTTTCCGCGAGTTTCGACCCCGCCCGGGAGCGAGCTCGGCGCCGATCCCGCCCCGCCGCTCCCCGGAGAGCTCGACCGGTTCGGTTCCGCTCGGATCGGACCCCGCCCGCGAGCGCCGCTCGGCTCGACGAGCTCGATGGGGATCCCGTCCGCGGGCGAGCTGGGCGTGGCTACACGTATGACCCGAATGTAATTTTTTTTTTTTTTTTTTTTTTAACTCTGGTTTTTTCGTTCTTATCCTCGTACGGAGCCTCCTTTGTTCATTTTTTTTCCGCGAGTTTCGACCCCGCCCGGGAGCGAGCTCGGCGCCGATCCCGCCCCGCCGCTCCCCGGAGAGCTCGACCGGTTCGGTTCCGCTCGGATCGGACCCCGCCCGCGAGCGCCGCTCGGCTCGACGAGCTCGATGGGGATCCCGTCCGCGGGCGAGCTGGGCGTGGCTACACGTATGACCCGAATGTAATTTTTTTTTTTTTTTTTTTTTTTTTTTTAACTCTGGTTTTTTCGTTCTTATCCTCGTACGGAGCCTCCTTTGTTCATTTTTTTTCCGCGAGTTTCGACCCCGCCCGGGAGCGAGCTCGGCGCCGATCCCGCCCCGCCGCTCCCCGGAGAGCTCGACCGGTTCGGTTCCGCTCGGATCGGACCCCGCCCGCGAGCGCCGCTCGGCTCGACGAGCTCGATGGGGATCCCGTCCGCGGGCGAGCTGGGCGTGGCTACACGTATGACCCGAATGTAATTTTTTTTTTTTTTTTTTTTTTTAACTCTGGTTTTTTCGTTCTTATCCTCGTACGGAGCCTCCTTTGTTCATTTTTTTTCCGCGAGTTTCGACCCCGCCCGGGAGCGAGCTCGGCGCCGATCCCGCCCCGCCGCTCCCCGGAGAGCTCGACCGGTTCGGTTCCGCTCGGATCGGACCCCGCCCGCGAGCGCCGCTCGGCTCGACGAGCTCGATGGGGATCCCGTCCGCGGGCGAGCTGGGCGTGGCTACACGTATGACCCGAATGTAATTTTTTTTTTTTTTTTTTTTTTTTTTTTAACTCTGGTTTTTTCGTTCTTATCCTCGTACGGAGCCTCCTTTGTTCATTTTTTTCCCGCGAGTTTCGACCCCGCCCGGGAGCGAGCTCGGCGCCGATCCCGCCCCGCCGCTCCCCGGAGAGCTCGACCGGTTCGGTTCCGCTCGGATCGGACCCCGCCCGCGAGCGCCGCTCGGCTCGACGAGCTCGATGGGGATCCCGTCCGCGGGCGAGCTGGGCGTGGCTACACGTATGACCCGAATGTAATTTTTTTTTTTTTTTTTTTTTAAAACTCTGGTTTTTTCGTTCTTATCCTCGTACGGAGCCTCCTTTGTTCATTTTTTTTCCGCGAGTTTCGACCCCGCCAGGGAGCGAGCTCGGCGCCGATCCCGCCCCGCCGCTCCCCGGAGAGCTCGACCGGTTCGGTTCCGCTCGGATCGGACCCCGCCCGCGAGCGCCGCTCGGCTCGACGAGCTCGATGGGGATCCCGTCCGCGGGCGAGCTGGGCGTGGCTACACGTATGACCCGAATGTAATTTTTTTTTTTTTTTTTTTTTTTTTTTTTAACTCTGGTATTTTCGTTCTTATCCTCGTACGGAGCCTCCTTTGTTCATTTTTTTTCCGCGAGTTTCGACCCCGCCCGGGAGCGAGCTCGGCGCCGATCCCGCCCCGCCGCTCCCCGGAGAGCTCGACCGGTTCGGTTCCGCTCGGATCGGACCCCGCCCGCGAGCGCCGCTCGGCTCGACGAGCTCGATGGGGATCCCGTCCGCGGGCGAGCTGGGCGTGGCTACACGTATGACCCGAATGTAATTTTTTTTTTTTTTTTTTTTTTTTTTTAACTCTGGTTTTTTCGTTCTTATCCTCGTACGGAGCCTCCTTTGTTCATTTTTTTCCCGCGAGTTTCGACCCCGCCCGGGAGCGAGCTCGGCGCCGATCCCGCCCCGCCGCTCCCCGGAGAGCTCGACCGGTTCGGTTCCGCTCGGATCGGACCCCGCCCGCGAGCGCCGCTCGGCTCGACGAGCTCGATGGGGATCCCGTCCGCGGGCGAGCTGGGCGTGGCTACACGTATGACCCGAATGTAATTTTTTTTTTTTAATTTTTTTTTTAACTCTGGTTTTTTCGTTCTTATCCTCGTACGGAGCCTCCTTTGTTCATTTTTTTTCCGCGAGTTTCGACCCCGCCCGGGAGCGAGCTCGGCGCCGATCCCGCCCCGCCGCTCCCCGGAGAGCTCGACCGGTTCGGTTCCGCTCGGATCGGACCCCGCCCGCGAGCGCCGCTCGGCTCGACGAGCTCGATGGGGATCCCGTCCGCGGGCGAGCTGGGCGTGGCTACACGTATGACGCGAATGTATTTTTTTTTTTTTTTTTTTTTTTTTTAACTCTGGTTTTTTCGTTCTTATCCTCGTACGGAGCCTCCTTTGTTCATTTTTTTTCCGCGAGTTTCGACCCCGCCCCGGAGCGAGCTCGGCGCCGATCCCGCCCCGCCGCTCCCCGGAGAGCTCGACCGGTTCGGTTCCGCTCGGATCGGACCCCGCCCGCGAGCGCCGCTCGGCTCGACGAGCTCGATGGGGATCCCGTCCGCGGGCGAGCTGGGCGTGGCTACACGTATGACCCGAATGTAATTTTTTTTTTTTTTTTTTTTTTAACTCTGGTTTTTTCGTTCTTATCCTCGTACGGAGCCTCCTTTGTTCATTTTTTTTCCGCGAGTTTCGACCCCGCCCGGGAGCGAGCTCGGCGCCGATCCCGCCCCGCCGCTCCCCGGAGAGCTCGACCGGTTCGGTTCCGCTCGGATCGGACCCCGCCCGCGAGCGCCGCTCGGCTCGACGAGCTCGATGGGGATCCCGTCCGCGGGCGAGCTGGGCGTGGCTACACGTATGACCCGAATGTAATTTTTTTTTTTTTTTTTTTTTTAACTCTGGTTTTTTCGTTCTTATCCTCGTACGGAGCCTCCTTTGTTCATTTTTTTTCCGCGAGTTTCGACCCCGCCCGGGAGCGAGCTCGGCGCCGATCCCGCCCCGCCGCTCCCCGGAGAGCTCGACCGGTTCGGTTCCGCTCGGATCGGACCCCGCCCGCGAGCGCCGCTCGGCTCGACGAGCTCGATGGGGATCCCGTCCGCGGGCGAGCTGGGCGTGGCTACACGTATGACCCGAATTTAATTTTTTTTTTTTTTTTTTTTTTTTTTTTAACTCTGGTTTTTTCGTTCTTATCCTCGTACGGAGCCTCCTTTGTTCATTTTTTTTCCGCGAGTTTCGACCCCGCCCGGGAGCGAGCTCGGCGCCGATCCCGCCCCGCCGCTCCCCGGAGAGCTCGACCGGTTCGGTTCCGCTCGGATCGGACCCCGCCCGCGAGCGCCGCTCGGCTCGACGAGCTCGATGGGGATCCCGTCCGCGGGCGAGCTGGGCGTGGCTACACGTATGACCCGAATGTAATTTTTTTTTTTTTTTTTTTTTTTTAACTCTGGTTTTTTCGTTCTTATCCTCGTACGGAGCCTCCTTTGTTCATTTTTTTTCCGCGAGTTTCGACCCCGCCCGGGAGCGAGCTCGGCGCCGATCCCGCCCCGCCGCTCCCCGGAGAGCTCGACCGGTTCGGTTCCGCTCGGATCGGACCCCGCCCGCGAGCGCCGCTCGGCTCGACGAGCTCGATGGGGATCCCGTCCGCGGGCGAGCTGGGCGTGGCTACACGTATGACCCGAATGTAATTTTTTTTTTTTTTTTTTTTTTTTTTTTAACTCTGGTTTTTTCGTTCTTATCCTCGTACGGAGCCTCCTTTGTTCATTTTTTTCCCGCGAGTTTCGACCCCGCCCGGGAGCGAGCTCGGCGCCGATCCCGCCCCGCCGCTCCCCGGAGAGCTCGACCGGTTCGGTTCCGCTCGGATCGGACCCCGCCCGCGAGCGCCGCTCGGCTCGACGAGCTCGATGGGGATCCCGTCCGCGGGCGAGCTGGGCGTGGCTACACGTATGACCCGAATGTAATTTTTTTTTTTTTTTTTTTTTAAAACTCTGGTTTTTTCGTTCTTATCCTCGTACGGAGCCTCCTTTGTTCATTTTTTTTCCGCGAGTTTCGACCCCGCCAGGGAGCGAGCTCGGCGCCGATCCCGCCCCGCCGCTCCCCGGAGAGCTCGACCGGTTCGGTTCCGCTCGGATCGGACCCCGCCCGCGAGCGCCGCTCGGCTCGACGAGCTCGATGGGGATCCCGTCCGCGGGCGAGCTGGGCGTGGCTACACGTATGACCCGAATGTAATTTTTTTTTTTTTTTTTTTTTTTTTTTTTAACTCTGGTATTTTCGTTCTTATCCTCGTACGGAGCCTCCTTTGTTCATTTTTTTTCCGCGAGTTTCGACCCCGCCCGGGAGCGAGCTCGGCGCCGATCCCGCCCCGCCGCTCCCCGGAGAGCTCGACCGGTTCGGTTCCGCTCGGATCGGACCCCGCCCGCGAGCGCCGCTCGGCTCGACGAGCTCGATGGGGATCCCGTCCGCGGGCGAGCTGGGCGTGGCTACACGTATGACCCGAATGTAATTTTTTTTTTTTTTTTTTTTTTTTTTTAACTCTGGTTTTTTCGTTCTTATCCTCGTACGGAGCCTCCTTTGTTCATTTTTTTCCCGCGAGTTTCGACCCCGCCCGGGAGCGAGCTCGGCGCCGATCCCGCCCCGCCGCTCCCCGGAGAGCTCGACCGGTTCGGTTCCGCTCGGATCGGACCCCGCCCGCGAGCGCCGCTCGGCTCGACGAGCTCGATGGGGATCCCGTCCGCGGGCGAGCTGGGCGTGGCTACACGTATGACCCGAATGTAATTTTTTTTTTTTAATTTTTTTTTTAACTCTGGTTTTTTCGTTCTTATCCTCGTACGGAGCCTCCTTTGTTCATTTTTTTTCCGCGAGTTTCGACCCCGCCCGGGAGCGAGCTCGGCGCCGATCCCGCCCCGCCGCTCCCCGGAGAGCTCGACCGGTTCGGTTCCGCTCGGATCGGACCCCGCCCGCGAGCGCCGCTCGGCTCGACGAGCTCGATGGGGATCCCGTCCGCGGGCGAGCTGGGCGTGGCTACACGTATGACGCGAATGTATTTTTTTTTTTTTTTTTTTTTTTTTTAACTCTGGTTTTTTCGTTCTTATCCTCGTACGGAGCCTCCTTTGTTCATTTTTTTTCCGCGAGTTTCGACCCCGCCCCGGAGCGAGCTCGGCGCCGATCCCGCCCCGCCGCTCCCCGGAGAGCTCGACCGGTTCGGTTCCGCTCGGATCGGACCCCGCCCGCGAGCGCCGCTCGGCTCGACGAGCTCGATGGGGATCCCGTCCGCGGGCGAGCTGGGCGTGGCTACACGTATGACCCGAATGTAATTTTTTTTTTTTTTTTTTTTTTAACTCTGGTTTTTTCGTTCTTATCCTCGTACGGAGCCTCCTTTGTTCATTTTTTTTCCGCGAGTTTCGACCCCGCCCGGGAGCGAGCTCGGCGCCGATCCCGCCCCGCCGCTCCCCGGAGAGCTCGACCGGTTCGGTTCCGCTCGGATCGGACCCCGCCCGCGAGCGCCGCTCGGCTCGACGAGCTCGATGGGGATCCCGTCCGCGGGCGAGCTGGGCGTGGCTACACGTATGACCCGAATGTAATTTTTTTTTTTTTTTTTTTAAAACTCTGGTTTTTTCGTTCTTATCCTCGTACGGAGCCTCCTTTGTTCATTTTTTTTCCGCGAGTTTCGACCCCGCCCCGGAGCGAGCTCGGCGCCGATCCCGCCCCGCCGCTCCCCGGAGAGCTCGACCGGTTCGGTTCCGCTCGGATCGGACCCCGCCCGCGAGCGCCGCTCGGCTCGACGAGCTCGATGGGGATCCCGTCCGCGGGCGAGCTGGGCGTGGCTACACGTATGACCCGAAAGTTTTTTTTTTTTTTTTTTTTTTTTTTTTAACTCTGGTTTTTTCGTTCTTATCCTCGTACGGGGCCTCCTTTGTTCATTTTTTTTCCGCGAGTTTCGACCCCGCCTGAGAGCGAGCTCGGCGCCGATCCCGCCCCGCCGCTCCCCGGAGAGCTCGACCGGTTCGGTTCCGCTCGGATCGGACCCCGCCCGCGAGCGCCGCTCGGCTCGACGAGCTCGATGGGGATCCCGTCCGCGGGCGAGCTGGGCGTGGCTACACGTATGACCCGAATGTAATTTTTTTTTTTTTTTTTTTTTTTAACTCTGGTTTTTTCGTTCTTATCCTCGTACGGAGCCTCCTTTGTTCATTTTTTTTCCGCGAGTTTCGACCCCGCCCGGGAGCGAGCTCGGCGCCGATCCCGCCCCGCCGCTCCCCGGAGAGCTCGACCGGTTCGGTTCCGCTCCGATCGGACCCCGCCCGCGAGCGCCGCTCGGCTCGACGAGCTCGATGGGGATCCCGTCCGCGGGCGAGCTGGGCGTGGCTACACGTATGACCCGAATGTAATTTTTTTTTTTTTTTTTTTTTTTTTTTTTAACTCTGGTTTTTTCGTTCTTATCCTCGTACGGAGCCTCCTTTGTTCATTTTTTTCCCGCGAGTTTCGACCCCGCCCGGGAGCGAGCTCGGCGCCGATCCCGCCCCGCCGCTCCCCGGAGAGCTCGACCGGTTCGGTTCCGCTCGGATCGGACCCCGCCCGCGAGCGCCGCTCGGCTCGACGAGCTCGATGGGGATCCCGTCCGCGGGCGAGCTGGGCGTGGCTACACGTATGACGCGAATGTATTTTTTTTTTTTTTTTTTTTTTTTTTAACTCTGGTTTTTTCGTTCTTATCCTCGTACGGAGCCTCCTTTGTTCATTTTTTTTCCGCGAGTTTCGACCCCGCCCCGGAGCGAGCTCGGCGCCGATCCCGCCCCGCCGCTCCCCGGAGAGCTCGACCGGTTCGGTTCCGCTCGGATCGGACCCCGCCCGCGAGCGCCGCTCGGCTCGACGAGCTCGATGGGGATCCCGTCCGCGGGCGAGCTGGGCGTGGCTACACGTATGACCCGAAAGTAATTTTTTTTTTTTTTTTTTTTTTTTTTAACTCTGGTTTTTTCGTTCTTATCCTCGTACGGGGCCTCCTTTGTTCATTTTTTTTCCGCGAGTTTCGACCCCGCCCGGGAGCGAGCTCGGCGCCGATCCCGCCCCGCCGCTCCCCGGAGAGCTCGACCGGTTCGGTTCCGCTCGGATCGGACCCCGCCCGCGAGCGCCGCTCGGCTCGACGAGCTCGATGGGGATCCCGTCCGCGGGCGAGCTGGGCGTGGCTACACGTATGACCCGAATGTAATTTTTTTTTTTTTTTTTTTTTTTTTTTTAACTCTGGTTTTTTCGTTCTTATCCTCGTACGGAGCCTCCTTTGTTCATTTTTTTTCCGCGAGTTTCGACCCCGCCCGGGAGCGAGCTCGGCGCCGATCCCGCCCCGCCGCTCCCCGGAGAGCTCGACCGGTTCGGTTCCGCTCGGATCGGACCCCGCCCGCGAGCGCCGCTCGGCTCGACGAGCTCGATGGGGATCCCGTCCGCGGGCGAGCTGGGCGTGGCTACACGTATGACCCGAATGTAATTTTTTTTTTTTTTTTTTTTTTAACTCTGGTTTTTTCGTTCTTATCCTCGTACGGAGCCTCCTTTGTTCATTTTTTTTCCGCGAGTTTCGACCCCGCCCGGGAGCGAGCTCGGCGCCGATCCTGCCCCGCCGCTCCCCGGAGAGCTCGACCGGTTCGGTTCCGCTCGGATCGGACCCCGCCCGCGAGCGCCGCTCGGCTCGACGAGCTCGAATGGGATCCCGTCCGCGGGCGAGCTGGGCGTGGCTACACGTATGACCCGAATGTAATTTTTTTTTTTTTTTTTTTTTTTTTTTAACTCTGGTTTTTTCGTTCTTATCCTCGTACGGAGCCTCCTTTGTTCATTTTTTTTCCGCGAGTTTCGACCCCGCCCGGGAGCGAGCTCGGCGCCGATCCCGCCTCGCCGCTCCCCGGAGAGCTC
Source organism: Chamaecyparis obtusa (assembly GCA_027943335.1). Taxonomy (NCBI): domain Eukaryota; kingdom Viridiplantae; phylum Streptophyta; class Pinopsida; order Cupressales; family Cupressaceae; genus Chamaecyparis; species Chamaecyparis obtusa. The sequence continues at coordinate 589,899 of BSBK01012533.1, read as the reverse complement.
GACCGGTTCGGTTCCGCTCGGATCGGACCCCGCCCGCGAGCGCCGCTCGGCTCGACGAGCTCGATGGGGATCCCGTCCGCGGGCGAGCTGGGCGTGGCTACACGTATGACCCGAATGTAATTTTTTTTTTTTAATTTTTTTTTAAACTCTGGTTTTTTCGTTCTTATCCTCGTACGGAGCCTCCTTTGTTCATTTTTTTTCCGCGAGTTTCGACCCCGCCCGGGAGCGAGCTCGGCGCCGATCCCGCCCCGCCGCTCCCCGGAGAGCTCGACCGGTTCGGTTCCGCTCGGATCGGACCCCGCCCGCGAGCGCCGCTCGGCTCGACGAGCTCGATGGGGATCCCGTCCGCGGGCGAGCTGGGCGTGGCTACACGTATGACGCGAATGTATTTTTTTTTTTTTTTTTTTTTTTTTTAACTCTGGTTTTTTCATTCTTATCCTCGTACGGAGCCTCCTTTGTTCATTTTTTTTCCGCGAGTTTCGACCCCGCCCCGGAGCGAGCTCGGCGCCGATCCCGCCCCGCCGCTCCCCGGAGAGCTCGACCGGTTCGGTTCCGCTCGGATCGGACCCCGCCCGCGAGCGCCGCTCGGCTCGACGAGCTCGATGGGGATCCCGTCCGCGGGCGAGCTGGGCGTGGCTACACGTATGACCCGAAAGTAATTTTTTTTTTTTTTTTTTTTTTTTTTTTAATTTAACTCTGGTTTTTTCGTTCTTATCCTCGTACGGGGCCTCCTTTGTTCATTTTTTTTCCGCGAGTTTCGACCCCGCCCGGGAGCGAGCTCGGCGCCGATCCCGCCCCGCCGCTCCCCGGAGAGCTCGACCGGTTCGGTTCCGCTCGGCTTGATCAGCTCTGGTCGCTAGATCACTTGACAAAATTAGGTCAACAGGCAGATCAACTCGGGTCACCAACTAGATCAACTCAGGTCGCAAACTAGATCATCTCGGGTGGCTAGATCAACTCTGCTCGCTAGTCGGTAACTCATACTGCCATAATAAATTAGGTCACTACAACGACTCTGGTCGCTCGGTCGACTAAGGTGACTCAGGTCACTGGGTGGACTTGGTCGACTCGGTCGACTCGATCGACTCGGGTCACCGAGTTGACTCAGGTAGCCAAATCGACTCAGGTCGAGTCAGTCACCTGACCGACCCGGTCGACTCGGGTCGACGCAGTCAACTTGAGTCAACTCAGTTGACTTGGATCACCGGGTCGACTAGGGTGACTTAGGTCGACTCAGCTGACTCGGTTGACTCAGGTCGACTCAAGTCGACTTGGGTTGTCGGATCTACTCGGGCCTCTAGATTGCACGGGTCACTAGATCAACTCAAGTTGCTAGCGAGATCAGCTCAGGTCACCACACAGGTAACCAACTAGATCAACTCGGGTCACTAGATCAGCTTGGGTCACCAGCTAGATCAGCTCTAGTCGCTAGATCACCTGACAAAATCAGGTCACTAACTAGATCAGCCTGGGTCACCAACCATTTCATCTTAGGTCGCCAACTAGATCAGCTTAGGTCGCTAACTAGATCAACTCAGGTCGCCAGATCAGCTCTGGTTGCCAGCCAAAAACTTTGACTGCCATAATAAATTGGGTCACCACAGCGACTCGGGTCACCAGGTCGACTCGGTTGACTCGGGTCACCAGGTCGACTTGGTTGAATCAGGTCACTGGGTCGACTCGGTCGACTCGATGGACTTGGGTCACCAGGTCGACTTGGTTGACTCAGGTCACCGGGTCGACTCAGTCACCTGACTGACTCGGTCGACTCGGGATGACTCAGTTGACTCAGGTCATCGGATCGACTCGAGTCACCAAGTTGACTCGGGTCACCGGGTCGACTTGGGTTGTCAGATCGACTCGGGCCTCTGGATCAGTACGGGTCACTGGATCAACTCAAGTCGCTAGCGAGATCAACTCAGGTCACCACACGGGTCGCCAACTAGATCAACTCACATCGCCAGATCAGCTTGGGTCACCAACCAGATCAACTCTGGTCGCTAGATCACCTGACAAACTTAAGTCACCAGCCAGATTAGCTTAGGTCACCAGCCAGTAACTCTGACTACCATAATAAATTAGGTCACCACAGTGACTCAGGTAACTGGGTTGACTCAGTCGACTCAGGTCGACTCAGTTGACTCAGGTCACCGGGTCGACTCGATCGACTCAGTTGACTCGATTCACCGGGTTGACTTAGGTTACTGGGTTGACACGATCGACTCAGTTGACTCAGGTCATTGGGTGGACTCCGTTGACTTAATCGACTCAGGTCACCGGGTTGACTCAGTCACCTGACTGACTCGGGTCGACTTGGTTGACTCGGGTCACAAGGTCGACTTGGTTGACTCGGGTCATCAGGTCGACTTGGTTGATTCGGGTCATCGGGTCGACTCGGTTGAGTCGGGTCACCAGGTCGACTCAGGTCGACTTGGGTTACCAGATCGACTCAGGCCTCTGGATCAGGATGGGTTACTGGATCAACTCAAGTTGCTAGCAAGATCAACTTAGGTCACCACACGGGTCACCAACTAGATCAACTCTGGTCGCCAGATTAGCTTGGGTCACCAACCAGATCAACTCTGGTCTCCAGATCACCTAACAAAATTAGGTCACTAGCAACTTGGGTCACTGGGTCGACTCAATTGACTCAGGTCACCGGGTGAACTCGGTCGACTCAGTTGACTCGGGTCACCGGGTCGACTCGGTTGACTCGGGTCATTGGGTCGACTCGGTCGAGTCAGGTCACCAGGTCGACTCGATCGAGTCGGGTCATCGGGTCGACTCAGGTCGTCGGGTTGACTCAGGTCAACTCGGTTGACTCAGGTCACCGGGTCGACTCGGTTGACTTGGGTCACCGCATCGACTTGGTTGACTCAGGTCACTGCGTCGACTCGGTTGACTCGGGTCATCGGGTTGACTCGGTTGACTCGGGTCATCGGGTCGACTCGGTTGACTCAGGTCACTGGGTTGACTCAATTGACTCAGGTCACTGGGTCGACTCGGTTGACTCGGGTCACCGAGTCAACTCGAATCGACTTGGGTTGCCGGATCGACTCAGGCCTCTAGATTGGGATGGGTCACTAGATCAACACAAGTCGCTAGTGAGATCAACTCAGGTCACCACACGGGTCACCAACTAGATCAACTCAGGTCACCAAATCAGATTGGGTCACTAGCCAGATCAGCTCTGGTCGCCAGATCACCTCACAAAATTAGGTCGACAGCCAAATCAGCTTAGGTTGCCAACTAGATCAATTCAGGTCACCAGATCAGCTCTAGTCACCAGCCAGTAACTCTGACTGCCATAATAAATTAGGTCACCATAGTGACTCAGGTCGCTGGGTCGACTCGATCGACTCGGGTCACCAGGTCAACTCGGTTGACACGGGTCACTGGGTCGACTCGGTCGACTCTGTTGACTCGAGTCACCGGGTTGACTCGGTCGACTCAGGTCACTAGGTCGACTTAGGTCGACTCAGTCACCTGACTGACTCGGTCGACTTGGGTCGACTTGGTTGCCTCGAGTCATCGTGTTAACTCAGTTGACTCAGGTCATCGGGTCAACTCAGTTGACTCCGGTCATTGGGTCAACTCAGTTGACTCAAGTCATCAGGTCAACTTAGTTGACTCAGGTCACTGGGTCGAGTCGGTCGACGCGGTTGACTCAGGTCACCAGGTCGACTTGGGTTGCCGGATCGACTCGGGCCTCTAGATCAAGATGGATCATCGGGTCAACTCAAGTTACTAGCGAGATCAACTCAGGTCACCACATGGGTCGCCAACTAGATCAACTTGGGTCACCAGATTAGCTTGGGTCACCAGCTAGATCAGCTCTGGTCGCCATATCAGCTTATGTCACCAACTAGATCAACTCAGGTCGCCAGCCAATAACTTTGACTGCCATAATAAATTGGGTCACCATAGTGACTCGGGTCGCTAGGTCAACTTGGTTGACTCAGGTCATAGGGTCGACTCGGTTGACTCAGTTGACTCAGGTCATTGGGTCGACTCAGTTGACTCATGTCACTGGGTCGACTCGAGTCACCAGGTCGACTCGGTTGACTCAGGTCACTAGGTCGACTCGGGTCAACTCAGTCACCTTACTAACTTAGGTAGACTTGGTTGACTTGGGTCACCAGGTCAACTTAGGTCATCAGGTCAACACGGTTGACTCAGGTCACTAGGTCAACTCTGTCGACTCAGGTCACCAAGTCAGCTGGGTCGACTTAGTCAACTCTGGTCACCGGGTCGACTCAGTTGATTCGAGTCACCGGGTCACTGGGTCGACTCGGTTGGCTCGGGTCATCGAGTTGACCAGGTTGACTCGGGTCACTGGGTCGACTCGGTGGACTCGAGTCGACTCGATTGACTCAGGTCGAGTTGGGTTGCCGGCTCGACTCGGGCCTCTGGATCGGGATGGGTCACTGGATCAACTCAAGTCGCTAGCGAGATCAACTCAGGTCACCACACGGATCACCAACTAGATTTACTCAGGTCGCCATATCAGCTTGGGTCACCAACCAGATCAGCTCTTGTCACCAGATCACCTGACAAAATTAGTTCACCAACCAGATCAGGTTAGGTCACCAATTAGATCAACTCAGGTCGCTAGATTAGCTCTGGTCGCCAGTGAGTAACTCCGACTGCCATAATAAATTGGGTCACCACAAAAACCCTGGTCGCTGGGTCGACTCAGTCAACTCAGTCAACTTGATCAACTCGGGTCACCGGGTCAACTCGGGTCATCGGGTCAACTCGGGTCACTGGGTCGACTCGGTCGACGTGGGTCACCGAGTCGACTTGGGTTGCCGAATCAACTTAGGCCTCGAGTCGACTTGGGTTGACACGGGTCGACCTAGTCGACTCAGGTCACTAGGTTGACTCAATTGATTCAGGTCACTAGGTCAACTCAGTCGACTCTGGTTTACTCGGGTCGACTCGGTCACCTGACCGACTCGGGACACCACGTCGACTCAGTCGACTCGGTTGACTCGGGTCATCGAGTCGACTCGGTTGACTCGGGTCATCGAGTCGACTCGGTTGACTCAGGTCACTCGGTCAACTCGATAGACTCGGGTCACCGAGTCGACTTGGGTTGCCGGATTGACTCAGGCCTCTGGATCAGGACGGGTCACTGGATCAACTCAAATCGCTAGCAAGATCAACTCAGGTCACCACACGGGTCGCCAACTAGATCAACTTGAGTCACCAAATCAACTTGGGTCACCAGCCAGATCAGCTCTGGTCTCCAGATGACCTGACAAAATTAGGTCACTAGCCAGATCAGCTTAGGTCACCCACTAGATCAATTCAGGTTGCCAGCTCAGCTCTGGTCGCCAGCTAGTAACTTTAACTGCCATAATAAATTAGGTCACCACAGCGACTTGGGTCACTGGGTCGACTCAGTTGACTCGGGTCATCGGGTCAACTCGGTCGACTCAGTTGACTTGGGTCACCAGGTCGACTCGGTTGACTCGAGTCATTGGGTCGACTCAGTTGACTCGGGTCACTGGGTCGACTCAATTGAGTCAGGTCACTGGGTCGACTCGGTCAACTTAGGTCATCGGGTCGACTCAGTCACCTAACCGACTCGGTCGACTCAGGTCGACTCGGATCACCGGGTTGAATCGATCGACTTGGTTGACTCGGGTCACCGCGTCAACTCAGTTGACTCGGGTCGACTCGGTTGACTCAGGTCACTGGGTTGACTCAGTTGACTCAGGTCACCGGGTCGACTCGATTGACTCAGGTCACCGGGTCGACTCGGGTCACCGGGTCAACTCGGTTGACTCGGATGATCGAGTCGACTCGGTCGACTCGGATCGACTTGGGTTGTTGGATCAACTCAAGCCTCTAGATCAGGATGGGTCACTAGATCAACACAAGTCGCTAGCGAGATCAACTCAGGTCACCACACAGGTCGCCAACTAGATCAACTCGAGTCGCCAGATCAGATTGGGTCACCAGCCAGATCAGCTCTGGTTGCTAGATCACCTCACAAAATTAGGTCGACAGCCAAATTAGCTCTGGTCACTAGATCACCTCACAAAATTAGGTCGACAACCAGATCAGCTTAGGTTGCCAACTAGATCAATTCAGGTCGCTAGATCAACTCTGGTCGCTAGCCAATAACTTTGACTGCCATAATAAATTGGGTCACCACAGCGACTCGGGTCGCTGGGTCGACTCGGTCGAGTCGGGTCACTGGGTCGACTTGGTTGACTTAGGTCACTAGGTCAACTCGGTCGACTCAGTTGACTCAGGTCACCGGGTTGACTCGGTTGACTCAAGTCACCGGGTCGACTTAGGTCGACTCGGTTGACTTGGGTCACCAGGTCGACTCAATTGACTCAGGTCATCGGGTCAACTCAGTTGACTCAGGTCATCGAGTCGACTCGATCGACTCGGGTCACTAGGTTGACTCGGTCGACGCGGTTGACTCAAGTCACCGGGTTGACTTGGGTTGCCGGATCGACTTAGGCCTCTAAATCGGGATGAGTCACTTGGTCAACTCAAGTCGCTAGCGAGATCAACTCAGGTCACCACACGGGTCGCCAACTAGATCAACTCAGGTCACCACACGGGTCGCCAACTAGATCAACTCAGGTCGCCAGATCAGCTTGGGTCACCAGCTAGATCAGCTCTGGTCACCAGATCACCTAACAAAATTAGGTCACCAGCCAGATCAGCTTATGTCACCAACTAGATCAACTCGGGTCGCCAGCCAGTAACTTCGACTGCCATAATAAATTGGGTCACCACAGTGACTCAGGTCGCTGGGTCGACTCGGTTGACTCAGGTCACAGGGTCGACTCGGTTGACTCAAGTCATCGGGTCGACTCGGTTGACTCATGTCACTGGGTCAACTCAGGTCACCGGGTCGACTTAGTTGACTTAGGTCACCAGGTCGACTCAGTTGACTCAGGTCACCGAGTCGACTCGGGTCGACTCAGTCACCTTACTGACTTAGGTCAACTTGGTTGACTCAGGTCACCATGTCAACTCAGGTCATTGGGTTGACACGGTTGACTCGGGTCACTGGGTTAACTCTATCGACTCGGTTGACTCGGGTCACCGAGTCGACTCAGTCGACTCTGGTCACCGGGTCGACTTGGTTGATTCGGGTCACCGGGTCACTGGTCGACTCGGTTGGCTCGGGTCATCGGGTCGACTCGGGTCACTGGGTCGACTCGGTTGACTCAGGTCGACTGGGTCGACTTAGTCAACTCTAGTCACCGGGTCGACTCGGTTGATTCGGGTCACCGGGTCACTAGGTCGACTCGGTTGGCTCGGGTCATCGGGTCGACTCAGGTCACTGGGTCGACTCGGTTGACTCAGGTCGACTGGGTCGACTTAGTCGACTCTGGTCACCGGGTCGACTCGGTTGATTCAGGTCACCGGGTCACCGAGTCGACTCGGTTGGCTCAGGTCATCAGGTCGACTCGGTTGACTCGGGTTGCTAGCTCGACTTGGGTTGCTGGCTCGACTCGAGCCTCTAGATCGAGACGGGTCATTGGATCAACTCAAGTCGCTAGCGAGATCAACTCAGGTCACCACATGGGTCGGCAACTAGATTTACTCGAGTCACCATATCAGCTTGGGTCACCAACCAGATCAGCTCTTATCGCCAGATCACCTGACAAAATTAGTTCACCAGCCAGATCAGGTTAGGTCGCTAACTAGATCAACTCGGGGTGCTAGATCAGCTCTAGTCGCCAGTGAGTAACTCTGACTACCATAATAAATTAGGCCACCATAAAAACCCCGGTCGCTGGGTCGACTTGGTTGACTCAGGTCACCGGGTCGACTCAGTTGACTCGGGTCATTGGGTCGACTCGCTCGGGTCATTGGGTCGACTCGGTCAACTCGGGTCACCGGGTCGACTCGGGTCATCGGGTCACTGGGTCGACTCGGGTCACCGAGTCGACTTGGGTTGCTGGATTGACTCAAGCCTCGAGTCGACTTGGGTTGACACGGGTCGACCTAGTCAACTCAGGTCACCGGGTCGACTCAATTGATTCAGGTCACTAGGTTGACTCAGTCGACTCTGGTTGACTCGGGTCGACTTAGTCACCTGACCGACTCAGTTGACTCGGGTCACCACGTTGACTCGGTCGACTCGGTTGACTCAGGTCGACTCAGTTGACTCGGGTCATCGGGTCGACTCAGTTGACTCAGGTCACTCGGTCGATTCGGTTGACTCGGGTCACTTGGTCAACTCGGGTCGACTTAATCACCTGACTGACTTAGGTCGACTTAGTTGACTCGGGTCACCAGGTCGACTCAGTTGACTCAGGTCACTGGGTCAACTCTGTCGACTCAGGTCACCAGGTCGACTGGGTCAACTCAGTCGACTCAGGTCACCGGGTCGACTCAGTCACTTGACCGACTCGGTTGATTCGGGTCACTGGGTCGACTCGGTTGACTCAAGTCACTGGGTCGACTCGATTGACTCGGGTCGACTCGAGTGACTCGGGTCACCGGGTCAACTCGGGTTGACTCGGGCCTCTAGATCAGGAGGGGTCATTGGATCAACTCAAGTTTCTAGCGAGATCAACTCAAGTCACCACACGGGTCCCCAACTAGATTTACTCAGGTCACCATATCAGCTTGGGTCACCAGCCAAATCAACTCTTGTCGCCAAATCACCTGACAAAATTAGTTCGCCAGCTAGATCAGGTTAGGTCGCCAACTAGATCAACTCGGGTTGCTAGATCAGCTCTGGTCGCCAATGAGTAACTCCAACTGCCATAATAAATTAGGTCACCACAGAAACCCCAGTCGCTGGGTCGACTCGGGTCGACTCGATTGACTCGGGTCATTGGGTCGACTCGGTCAACTCGGGTCACCGGGTCGACTCGGTTGACTCAGGTCATCAGGTCGACTTGGGTCACTGGGTCGACTCGGGTCACCGAGTCGACTTGGGTTGCTGGATCGACTCAGGCCTCAAGTTGACTTGGGTTGACACGGGTCGACCTAGTCTACTAAGGTCTCCTGGTCGACTCGGGTCGACTCAATCGATTCAGGTCACTGGGTCGACTCAATCACCTGACTGACTCGGTCATCTCAGGTCACCATGTCGACTCGATTGACTCTTGTCATCGGGTTGACTCAGTTGACTCAGGTCACTGGGTCAACCGATTGACTCAGGTCACTGGGTCGACTCGGTCACCACACGGGTCACCAACTAGATCAAGTTAGGTAGCTAGCGAGATCAACTCAGGTCACCACACTGGTCCCCAACTAGATCAACTCGGATCGCCAGATCAGCTTGGGTCACCAGCCAGATCAGCTGTGGTCGCCAGATCAGCTTGGGTCACCACATTGACTCAGGTCGCCACATTACTTGGCCAACTCGGGTCACCAGCCAGATCAACTCAGGTGACTCGGTTGACTCAGGTTATCGGGTCGACTCGGGTCGACTTGGGTTGCCAGATCAACTCGGGCCTCGAGTCGACTTGGGTTGACTTGGGTCACCAGGTCGATGCGGGTTGTCAGGTCAACACGAGTCACCGGTTCGACATGGGTCGCCAGTTTGACACGGGTCACTGGGTCGACACGGGTCACTGGGTCGACGCGAGTCACTGGGTCGACGCGGGTCACTAGGTCGACGCAGGTCGCTGGGTTGACTCGGGTCGTCAAGTTGACTCGGGTCGCCGGGTCAACTCAGGTTATTGGATCGACTCGGGTCTCTAGATCAGGACAGGTCACTTGATCAACTCGGGTCACCACATGAGTCACCAATTAGATCAACTCAGGTCACCAGATCAGCTTGGGTCACTAGCCAAATCTGCTCTGGTCGCCAAATCACCTAACCGACTCGGGTCGCCAGCCAGATCAGCTTGGGTCACCACATCACCTGGCCAACTCGGTTCGCCAGATCAACTCAGGACACGACATCGACTCAGGTAGTTAGCTAGATCATCTCAGATCACCAGATCGCCCGATGAACTCAGGTCGGGTGGGGTCTCTAGATCGAGTCGAGTCACCAGATCAAGTCGGGTCCCGAGCCAGATCAACTCAGGTCACCACATCGACTCGGGTCACCAGCCAGATTAGGTCAGGTCACTAGATAGCCTGACCTACTTAGATCTCCAGTGAGTCTGTCCACTTTTTGAATGATTGACCCATACTCCTCTTCAAGTATTATCATAGTCAAGTCTCCGCTTCTAGCTCGACAATAAGAAGGGCGTGACTCCATGTATGGCCTGAGTGATTTTTTTTTAACTCTGGTTTTTTCATTCTTTTTGTCGTAGGGAGCCTCCTTTGTCTATTTTTTTTACAACTTTTGACCTCGCTCACGATCAAGCTAGGCCAACTCATTTAAACTTGGATCGCATAAATCTAATATGCACAATAGTAATGTTGATGAGTATGCAAACACATCAATGAAGTCATCTCAGTATGTCAAGTCCCCCAACTTAGATCACTCGAGTCGCATAAGTAACTCAGATAGCCATAATAAATTAGGTCACCATAGTGACTCGGGTCACTAGGTCGACTCAGGTCACGGGGTCGACTCGGGTCATCAAGTCAACTCAGGTTGCTGGGTTGACATAGCCGAATCGACTCAGGTCTTTGGATCGGGACGGGTCACTTGATCAACTCGTGTCGCTAGCCAAATCAACTTAGGTCATCACATGGGTCGCCAACTAGATCAACTCGGGTCGCTAGATCAGCTCTGGTCACCAGATCACCTGACCAACTTAGGTCGCCAACCAAATCAGCCTTGATCGCCACATTGACTCAGGTTGCCACATCACCTAGCCAACTTGGGTCGCCAGCCAGATCAACTCGAGTTGCCAGATCGACTCGGGACACCACATCGACTCAGGTAGTCAGCTAGATCATCTTGGATCCCTAGATCGCTCGATGAACTCAACTCAGGTGGGGTCTCTAGATCAAGTCGGGTCACCAGATCAAGTCGGGTCCTGAGCTAGATCAACTTAGGTCACCACATCGACTTAGGTCACCAGCCAGATCAGGTCCCTAGCCAGATCAACTCAGGTCACCACATCCAATATGCACAATAGTAATGCTGATGAGTATGCAAACTCATCAATGAAGTCATCTCAGTATGCCAAGTTGTCAAGTCCTCCAACTTAGATCAGTCGAGTCGCATAAGTAACTCCAACTACCATAATAAACTTAGATCACTCAGGTCGTTAGGTCGACTCGGGTTGCCGGCTTGACTCGGGTCTCTAGATCGCGATAGGTCGCTGGATCAACTCGGGTTGCTAGCTAGATTAACTCAAGTCACCACATCGACTTGGGTCATCACCTAGATCAGCTCAGGTTGCCACATCACCTAACCAACTCAGGTCAGGTCGGGTCACCAGATTAATTCGGGTCACCAGCCAGATCAACTTAGGTTGCCACATCAACTCGAGTATCCAGATAGATCAGCTCGGGTCACCAAATCACCTAACTAACTTAGGTCAGGTTGGGTTAGGTCTCCTGATCAGGTCGGGTCACCGGATCAACTCAGGTCGCTAATTAGATCAACTCGGGTCACTAACATGATCAACTCGGGTCAACACATCAGCTTATGTTGTTAACACATTCCAATATGCCAAGCTGTCTAGTTTGCTAGCTCGGATCACTCGAGTCGCATAAGAGACTCGTATTGCCAAAACAACTTGGGTCACCTAATTAACTCGAGTCATCAGATCGACTCGGGTCGCCAGATCGACTCGGGTCACCGGATCGACTCGAGTCCTCGAATCGACTCGGGTCACCGTATTGACGCAGGTCACCGGATCGACTCAGGTCTCCAGATCAGGATGGGTCGTCCGATCGACTCGGTTCATCGGATCGATTCGGGTATCCAGATAGATCAAATCAGGTCACCAAATCACCTGACTAACTTAGGTTAGGTCGGGTCTCTGGATCGAGTCGGGTCACCAGATCAAATTGGGTCTCCAGCCAGATCAACTCGGGTCAACACATCGACTCGAGTCACCAACCAGATCAACTTGGGTCGCCAGACCAACTCAGGTCAGGTCGGGTAAGGTCTCCAGATTGGGTCAAGTCGCGGGATCATTTCAGCTCGCCAGCCAGATCAACTCGAGTTGCTACATCGACTCGACTCGACTCGCCAACCAGATCAGCTCAGGTCATTAGATCACCTGACCAACTCGAGTCAGGTCGACGGATGAAGTCAGATCGCCAGATCAACTCAGGTCGCCAGCCAGATCAACTCAGATCATCACATCGACTTAGGTCGCCAGCCAAATCAGCTCGGGTCACCAAATCAACTCGGGTCACCAGCCAGATCAACTCGGGTTAACAAATTTGAGTTTTGACCCCACTCGCAAGCGAGCTAGGCTAACTCATTCAAACTTGGATCGCCTCAATCTAATATGCATAATAGTAATACTAACGAGTATGCAAACTCATCAATGAAGTCAACTAAGTATGCCAGCCTGATCAACTCAGGTCAACAAATTGACTCGGGTCACCAACCAGATCAACTCGGGTCACCAGATTGCCAGGCCAAGTTGGGTCGGGTCGGGTTGGGTCAGGTCTCTAGATCGGGTTGGGTCAGTTCTCTAGATCGGGTCGGGTTGCCAGATCAATTCTTGTCGCCAACCAGATCAACTCAGGTCGCCACATCGACTCGGGTCGTCAGCCAGATCAGCTCGGGTCACCACATCACCTAACCAACTCGGGTTAGGTCGGGTCACCCGATCAATTTGGGTCACTAAGTTGGGTGTGACTCCATGAATGGCACGAGTGGTTTTCTTTTTCAACTCTAGTTTTTTCATTCTTTTCATTGTACGAAGCCTCCTTTGTCTATTTTTTTAGGACTTTTGACCCCGCCCTGAGGATCGCCAACGAGCTCGACCGGATCCTGTCCGAGATCTTGCTCGTGAGCGAGCTCACCGGGATCCCGTCGCCAACGAGCTAGGCGTGACTCCATGGATGGCTCTAGTGATTTAAGTTTTTTATAACTTGAAAATTTTGTTCTTTTCCTTGTATAGAGCCTCCTTTATCCATTTTTTCCTACGAGTTTCGACCCCGCCAGCGACCTTGTTAAGTTCTCATCGCAGGTCTTGCCCTACTACCACGAAAGCCTCCCAGCGGTTATATGAAATGACCCCGGGTCATTTCAACACTGCGTCTAACAATAACTAGTCAGACTGCATCAAATGATGTCCACCTCGATCCATGCCAACTCATTCAAACTTGGATCACCTCAATCTAATATGCACAATAGTAATGCTGACAAGTATGCCAACTCATCAATGAAGTCGCCTTAGCATGCCAAGCTGTCAAGTCCCCCAACTTGAATTACTCCAGTCGCATAAGTAATTCGGATCATTGGATCGACTCGCATCGCCGAGTCAACTCGGGTTTCTGGATCGACTCGAGTCCCCAAAACAACTTGGGTTGCCAGTCGGATCAACTCGGGTCACCATCCAGATCAACTCAGGTCGCAAGATCACCTGACTAACTTAGATTGACGAAGTTGCCTAGCCAACTTGGATCGCTAGACTTGCCAGATCGACTCGAATCACTGGAGTCGTCAGATCGACTCAGATCTCTATTTCAAGTCGGCCCTATTGCCACGAAGGCATCCCAATGATAACCAGTCAGATCGCAAGTTAAATCACATCAAATGATGTTCACCTCGATCTGTGCTAACTCATTCAATCTTGGATCACCTCGATCCAATATGCCAAGCTGTCAAGTCCACCAGCTCAGATCACTCGAGTTGCATAAGTAACTCAGATCGCCAGAACAACTCGGGTCACCAGATCGACACAGGTCGTCAAATCCACTCGGGTTGCCGAATCAACTCGAGTCGTCGGATCGACTCGGGTCTCCAGATTAGGACGGGTTGTCAGATCGACTCGGGCCGCCAGCCAAATCTACTCGGGTCCCTACATCGACTCAGGTATCCATATAGATCATATTGGGTCGCCAAATCACCTGACTAACTAAAGTTAGGTCAAGTTTGGTCGGGTCAGGTCTCCGGATTGGGTCGGGTCACCGGATCAACTTGGGTCAACATATCGACTCGAGTCGCCAACCAGAACAACTCGGGTCACCAGATTGCCAGACCAACTCGGGTTGGGTCGGGTCAGGTCTTCAGATCGGGTCAGGTCACGGGATCATTTTGGGTCGCCAGCCAGATCAACTCGGGTCGCCACATCAACTCGACTCACCAACCAGGTCAGGTCGGGTCACCAGATCACCTGACCAACTCGGTCAGGTCGACGGATGAAGTCGGATCGCTGGATCAACTCAGGTCGCTAGCCAGATCAACTTGGGTCACCACACCAACTCAGGCCGCCAGCCAAATCAGCTCAGGTCGCGAGATCAACTCAGGTCAACAAATGTGACTTTTGACCCCACTCACAAGTGAGCTAGGCTAACTCATTCCAAGTCTCTCATGGAAAAGTCCATGACTTCCCATTCCTATACCTATGCTGACGAGTATGCCAACTCATCAATGAATTCGGCTCAGCATGCCAAGTTGTCAAGTCCCCCAACTTGAATTACTCCAGTCACATAAGTAATTTAGATCACCAGAACAACTCGGGTCACCGGATCGACTCAATTCGCCGGATTGACTTGGATCACCGGATCACTAGAGTCGGCAAAGTAACCCAGATCTCTAGGGTCATAACGGGATAGGTATTGTTTACGGATGTAACGACCTCTGAGATGAGCCCAACTCGTCAATCGGAGCCAGCTCGCCAATCTGATTGAGCTAGCCGATCTGAGCCAACTCACCGATTTGAGCTAGCAAGACACCTCTCAAGAATTGAGTTTGAGAACTTCTCCACTAATGAGTTGTCCTCAAGATGTGAACTTGCATCCAGATTAGGACTTGTGGCTTGCACGAGCCAATGTCATGAAGACCTCCTACGTACATGCAACCAATGCATCTCATAGTCCAACATAGTTCTGAACTAGCTCATTACGCCACCATCTCGCACATGTTCCAAGTCTCCCATGGAAAAGTCCCCAACTTCCCATTCCAATACCTAGTTGATTTCACCTCGGATCGAGTCCCCAACAAGATCCAATGCCACTCTGCACAAAGCAGTCCATGCTACTTCATGCAGCTCGAATGACACCTCGACTTGACTCTAAACCTTACCCAGGCCAAAACTATTAACAACTTGTCGCACAACCCCATGAATGCTCCTCGAATCAAGTCCCTGACATGACCCTACTCCTGAGTGCACCAAACAACTCCTTTGTTACACCTCGGATCGAGTCCCTTACATGTCAGTTCAAGTCAGTCGACGTGTTAGCTCTATTTCTAGTATGAGGTGATCTTGTCACATCAACACTACACCCATCCATTGTAAGTTAGCCATACCACCACAAAGTCATCCAACAGTCATTATGAAATGACCCCTATCACATCAAGCTGTGTTGGTTTGTTTCAAGTCGGCCCTATTGCCACGAAGGCATCCCAATGGTAACTAGTCAAATCGCATCAAATGATGTTCACCTCGATCTATGCCAATGCTGCCTATGATTGATTTGCTAGCTCTCTACGGATATTTTTGGATATGCCATTTGATACCTGAATGCTATGCATGGGTTCGTGCATAGACGATTCGAGCTGAGCTTAAGGATGTTGAGTTCTCAAGTGAATATGAATAGGCGAGTTGTTCTATGGAGTAGAACTCAGGAATGCATGATGGATTGAGCTCATCTCGCGGATCCGAGCCAGCTCGTTGATCCGATCCAGCTTGTCGATCTGAGCCAGCTCGACGATCCGAGCCAGCTCGTCAAGTTGAGCCTTTTACGAGATTTAAATTTTTTGCGACCTATCGACGTCGGCAAGCATTTGTATGGGGGAGAAAGACTCGGACTAATAACTTATCCTCGTAGGGGAGGTGTTGTTGGGTGTTGTTGGTGGATGTGAGGATTTTTGAGATGGAACCCAAGCTGGAACAAATTCTAGTGCGCATTGTGATTAGAGCTAAGCTAAAGGATATTGAGTTCTCAAAAGGAATACAAATAGGCAAGTTGTTTTATGGAGTAGAACACGGGAATGCATGATGGATCCGATCCGATTTGAGCCGAGCCGGCTCGGCGATCCGAGCCAGCCAGCTTGGAAAAACCGAGCCGGCTCGCTCGGCAAACCGTGCCAGCTCGCCGATTCGAGTCAGCTCGCTCGGTGATCCGAGCCAGCTCGCTTGGCGATCCGAGCCTTTTACGAGATTTTAAGTTTTTGTGACTTATCGGCGTCGGCAAGCATTTCTACGTGGGAGCAAGACTCGGACTAATAACTTATATAGGGGAGGTGTTGTTGGTGGATGTAAGGATCTTTGAGATGAGACTCGAGATGGAATGGATTCTAGTGCCCATTGTGATTCGAGCTGAGCTAAAGGATGTTGAGTTCTCAAGTGAATACACAATAGGTGAGTTGTTCTATGGAGTAGAACACGGGAATGCATGATGGATTGAGCTCAGCTCGTCGATCCGAGCCAGCTCACGGATTCGAGCTAGCTTGTCGAGCTGAGTCTTTTACGAGATTTAAAGTTTCGTGACCTATCCGTGTCGGCGAGCATTTCTACGGGGGAGCAAGACTTGGACTAATAACTTATATAGGGGAGGTGGTGTTGGTGGATGGAAGGATCTTTGAGATGAGACCCGAGCTGGAACGGATTCTAGTGCGCGTTGTGATTCGAGTTGAGCTAAAGGATGTTGAATTCTCAAGTGATTACAAATAGGCGAGTTATTCCATGGAGTAGAACACGGGAATGCATGATGGATTGAGCTCAACTCGGCGATCCGAGCCAGCTCGGCGATCCGAGCCAGCTCGGCGATCCGAGCCAGCTCGGCGATCCGAGCCAGCTCGGCGATCCGAGCCAGCCCCGTCGAGCTGAGTCTTTTACAAGATTTAAATTTTTTGTGACCTTTCGGCGTTGGCGAGCATTTCTACGGGGAGTAAGACTCGGACTAATACTTATATAGGGGAGGTGTTGTTGGTGAATGTAAGGATCACTGAGATGAGACCCGAGCTGGAACGGATTCTAGTGCGCGTTATGATTCGAGCTGAGCTAAAGGATGTTCAGTTCTCAAGTGAATACAAAGAGGTGACTCATTCTATGGAGGTAGAACATGGGAATGGCATGATGGAATGAGCTCAGATCGCCGATCCGAGCTAGCTCGTCGATCCGAGCCACGGGTATGTACGATCCGAGCCAGCCCGTCCGAGCTGAGTCATTTATGAGATTTAAATTTTTTGTGACCTTTCGGCGTTGGCGAGCATTTCTACGGGGGAGCAAGACTCGGACTAATAACTTATATAGGGGAGGTGTTGTTGGTGAATGTAAGAATCATTGAGATGAGATCCGAGCTGGAACGGATTCTAGTACGCGTTGTGATTCGAGCTGAGCTAAAGGATGTTCAGTTCTCAAGTGAATACAAAGAGGTGAGTCATTCTATGGAGTAGAACATGGGAATGCATGATGGAATGATCTCAGATCGTCGATCCGAGCTATCTCGTCGATCCGAGCCAGCTCGCTGATCCGAGCCATGGGTATGTAGGTAGTTTTCATGAGATCGGCTCGCCCGGCCCACAAGTCAAACATCGATTCTCTTATTAAGGGTGAGCCCTTGTCTAGCGTTTGGGTCGCTCCGGTACAAGCTGTTCGATTTGTAATGTGTGCCAAAGCTTTTGGGTTGATATTTGGAAGATTAAATTTTTTGTGAGCTATTCCTCCTCGTTTCACTTGATATTTTTGAAGATTTGAATTATTTGTGAGCTATTCTCCCCGTTTCCCTTGATTTTTTTGGAAGAATTGGAATTTTTGAGAGTTGTTCTCTTCGCCTCAATTTCTACGGAAGAGCAAGACTTGACTAATAACTTATATAGGGGAGGTGTTGTTGGTGAATGAAAGGATCTTTGAGATGAGACCCGAGCTGGAACGGATTCTAGTGCGCGTTGTGATTCAAGCTGAGCTAAGGATGTTCAGTTCTCAAGTGAATACAAAGAGGTGAGTCGTTTTATGGAGTAGAACACGGGAATGCATGATGGAATGAGCTCAGATCGACGATCCGAGTCAGCTCGCTGATCTGAGCCACGGGTATGTAGGCAGTTTTCATGAGATCGGCTCGCCCGGCCCCACAAGTCAAACACTGATTCTCTTATTAAGGGTGAGCCCTTGTCTAGCGTTTTGGGTCGCTCGGTACAAGCTGTTTGATTTGTAATGTGTGCGAAGCTTTTGGGTTTGATATTTGGAAGATTTGAATTTTTTGTGAGCTATTCTCCTCGTTTCACTGATTTTTTTGAAGATTTGAATTATTTGTGAGCTATTCTCCCCATTTCCCCTTGATTTTTTGGAAGATTTGGATTTGTGCGAGTGTTCTCTTCGCCTCAAATTTCTACGGAAGAGCAAGACTTGGACTAATAACTTATATAGGGGAGGTGTTGTTGGTGAATGCAAGGATCTTTGAGATGAGACCCGAGCTGGAACGGATTCTAGTGCACGTTGTGATTCGAGGCTGAACTAAAGGATGTTTAGTTCTCAAGTGAATACAAAGAGGTGAGTCATTTATGAGTAGAAGACGGGAATGCATGATGGAATGAGCTCAGATCGCCGATCCGAGCTAGCTTGTCGATCCGAGCCACGGGTATGTAGTCAGTTTTCATGAGATCGGATCGTCCGGGCCACAAGCTAGCTATTTTTTGTGAGCTATTCTCTTGTTTCCTTTGATTTTTTTGGAAGACTTGCATTTTTTGTGAGCTATCTCTTCGTTTCAATTGAATTTTTGGAAGTTATGCATTTTTTGTGATGTAGTCTCTTCGTTTCACTTGCATTTTTGGAGATTTGACTTTTTTTTGTGAGCTATTCTCTTCTTTTCCCTTGAATTTTTTTTTGCAAGACTTGCATTTTTTTGTGAGCTATCTCTCTTCGTTTCCATTGAATTTTAGAAGTTTTGAATTTTTTTGTGATCTATTCTTCTTTGTTTCACTTGTATTATTGAGAGATTTGAAATTTTTGTGAGATATTCTCTT
Source organism: Chamaecyparis obtusa (assembly GCA_027943335.1). NCBI lineage: Eukaryota > Viridiplantae > Streptophyta > Pinopsida > Cupressales > Cupressaceae > Chamaecyparis > Chamaecyparis obtusa. Next base: position 570,902 of record BSBK01012533.1, on the reverse strand, counting down.
CGGCTCAAATTTCTACGAAGTGCAATACTTGGACTAATAACTTATATAGGGGAGGTGTTGTCCGCGGAAGCCTCCCCCATGCCCCTCTAATAGAATCAGTGCTAGTGATCCCGTTTTGAAATCCGACGGACGGATGGATGAGCAGGTCGGATTTCAAAACGGGATCAGCAGCACTGATTCCATTAGAGGGGCATGAAGCCACCTGATTGCTATGCGGGGGCTGCTCAAAGTCCCGTCTTTCGAGTCGCTCGGACCGGCGCAAGTCGGAAAGGGTTCGACAGCGGTTGTCGTTCCAATGCGTCGTCGCAGTGACATGGAAGGCGATCTTCGGGTTAGCCCTTGTCTAGCTTTTGGGTCGCTTGGTACAAGCGATCTGCTATGTACTTTCCGCGAACCCCTATCCGGGTACTCGTTAGCTATGCATTGGCTCTTGCATGTGTGGAACGGAGAGATGCGGCCTTCACAGGGAGTCGGCCTGAAATAGTTCTGTGCGTGCGAATGGAGCCGCGTATAGCTTTTGGGTCGTTTGGATAGGGTGCCCCTCCAAGCGAATCAGTGCTGGTGCTCGGACGGATTTGCGGCTCAGATTTAAAATGTGAGGAGCATGCCTGAATTTATTTGAGGGGCATGAAGCCACCTGATTGCTATGCGGGGGCTCCCCTGGGTCGTCTCTTTTGGGTCACTCGATGGCGCAAGTCGGAGAAGGGTTCGACAACGGTAGTCTGTTCCAGCGCGTCTCATTAGTGATACTGAAGTCGATCTGTGTGCAGCCCCCGTCTAGCACTTGGGTCTGCATGCCGCAAGAAGATTTGAATTTTTTTGTGAGTTAAAGTCTTTTTCTTTTTTCGTTTCACTGGAGTTTTTTGCGAGATTTGAAGTTTTTGTGAGCTATTCTCTTCGTTTCACTTAAATTTTTTGTGAGCTATTCTCTTCGTTTCACTTGAATTTTGGAAGTTTTGAGTTTTTTGTGAGCTATCCTCTTCGTTTCACTTGAATTTTTGCAGGATTTGAATTTTTTGTGAGCTATTCTTCTTTGTTTCACTTGGTTTTTGGAAGATTTGAATTTTTTGTGAGCTATTTTCTTTGTTTCCCTTGTTTTTTTTTGGAAGACTTGCATTTTTTGTGAGCTATTCTCTTCTTTTCCCTTCGATTTTTTTTTTTGCAAGACTTGGATTTTTTGTGAGCTATCTCTTCATTTCAATTGAATTTTTGGAAGTTTTGAATTTTTTGTGATCTATTCTCTTTGTTTCACTTGTATTTTTGAGAGATTTGAAATTTTTGTGAGATATTCTCTTCGGCTCAAATTTCTACGAAAGTGCAATACTTGGACTAATAACTTATATAGGGGAGGTGTTGTCCGCGGAAGCTCCCCCATGCCCCTCTAATAGAATCAGTGCTGGTGATCCCGTTTTGAAATCCGACAGACGGACGGATGATTAGGTCAGATTTCAAAATGGGATCAGCAGCACTGATTCCATTACAGGGGCATGAAGCCACCTGATTGCTATGCGTGGGCTGCTCAAAGTCCCGTCTTTCGGGTCGCTCGATTGCGCAAGTCGGAAAGGGTTCGACAGCGGTTGTCGTTCCAATGCGTCGTCGTTGTGACATGTAAGGCGATCTTAGGGTCAGCCCCCGTCTAGCTTTTGGGTTGCTTTGGTACAAGCGATCTGCTATGTACTTTCCGCGAAACCCTATCCGGGTACTCGTTAGCTATGCGTTGTCTCTTGCATGTGTGCAACGAAGAGATGCGGCCTTCACAGGGAGTCGGCCTGAAACAGTTCTGTGCGTGCGAATGGAGCCCGGTATAGCTTTTGGGTCGTTTGGATAGGGTGCCCCCTCCAAGTGAATCAGTGCTGGTCGCTCGGATGGATTTGCGGCTCGGATTTAAAATGTGAGTAGCATGCCTGATTTTATTGGAGGGGCATGAAGCCACCTGATTGCTATGCGGGGGCTCCCTGGGTCGTCTCTTCTGGGTCACTCGATGGCGCAGTCGGAGAAGGGTTCAACAACGGTAGTTGTTCCAGCGCGTCGTCATTAGTGATACTGAAGTCGATCTGTGGGCGAGCCCCGGTCTAGCATTTGGGTCTGCATGCGGCAAGAAGATTTGAATTTTTTGTGAGTTAAGTCTTTTTCGTTTCACTGGAGTTTTTGCGAGATTTGAAGTTTTTTGTGAGCTATTCTCTTCGTTTCACTTGAATTTTTGGAAGTTTTGAATTTTTTGTGAGCTATTCTCTTCGTTTCACTTGAATTTTTTGAAGTTTTGAATTTTTTGTGAGCTATTCTCTTCCTTTCACTTGAATTTTTGCAGGATTTGATATTTTGTGAGCTATTCTTCTTTGTTTCACTTGGGTTTTTTCGAAGATTTGAATTTTTTGTGAGCTATTCTCTTTGTTTCCCTTGATTTTTTTTTGGAAGACTTGCATTTTTTGTGAGCTATTCTCTTCGTTTCAATTGAATTTTTGGAAGTTATGCATTTTTTGGGATGTAGTCTCTTCGTTTCACTTGCATTTTGGGAAATTTGATTTTTTTGTGAGCTATTCTCTTCTTTTTCCTTGATTTTTTTTGCAAGACTTGGATTTTTTGTGAGCTATTCTCTTCCTTTCAATTGAATTTTTGGAAGTTTTGAATTTTTTGTGATCTATTGTTCTTTGTTTCACTTGTATTTTTGAGAGATTTGAATTTTTGTGAGATATTCTCTTCGGCTCAAATTTCTACGGAGTGCAATACTTGGCCTAATAACTTATATAGGGGAGGTGTTGTCCGCGGAAGCTCCCCCATGCCCCTCTAATAGAATCAGTGCTGGTGATCCGTTTTGAAATCCGACAGACGGACGGATGATTAGGTCGGATTTCAAAACGGGATCAGCAGCACTGATTCCATTAGAGGGGCATGAAGCCACCTGATTGCTATGCGGGGGCTGCTCAAAGTCCCGTCTTTCGGGTCGCTCGATGACGCAAAGTCGGGAAGGGTTCGACAGCGGTTGTCGTTCCAATGCGTCCGTCGCTGTGACATGGAAGGCGATCTTCGGGTCAGCCCCCGTCTAGCTTTTGGGTTGCTTTGGTACAAGCGATCTGCTTGTACTTTCCGCGAACCCCTATCCGGGTATTCGTTAGCTATGCGTTGTTTCTTGCATGGGTGGAACGGAGAGATGCGGCCTTCACAGGGAGTCGGCTTGAAACAGTTCTGTGCGTGCGAAAGGAGCCGCGTATAGCTTTTGGGTCGTTTTGGATAGGGTGCCCCTCCAAGTGAATCAGTGCTGGTGCTCGGACGGATTTGGCGGCTCGGATTTAAAATGTGAGTAGCATGCCTGATTTTATTGGAGGGGCATGAAGCCACCCGATTGCTATGCGGGGGCTCCCCTGGGTCGCCTCTTTTGGGTCACTCGATGGCGCAAGTCGGCAGAAGGGTTCGACAACGGTAGTCGTTCCAGCACGTCATCATAGTGATACTGAAGTCGATTTGTGGCGAGCCCCCGTCTAGCTCTTGGGTCTGGCATGCCGCAAGGAGATTTGAATTTTTCGTGAGTTTAAGTCTTCGTTTTTCCTTGATTTTTTTTTGGAAGACTTGAATTTTTGGAAGTTCTGAATTTTTTTGTGAGCTATTATCGTTCGTTTCACTTGAATTTTTGCAAGATTTGAAATTTTTGTGAGCTATTCTCTTTGTTTCACGTGGTTTTTTTGGACGATTTGAATTTTTGTGAGCTATTCTCTTTGTTTCCCTTTGTTTTTTTTTTTTTTTGTTTTTTTTTGGGAAGACTTGCGTTTTTTGTGAGCTATTCTCTTCGTTTCAATTGAATTTTTGGAAGTTATGCATTTTTTGTGATGTAGTCTCTTCGGTTTCACTTGGTTTTTTGGAAGATTTGAATTTTTTGTGAGCTATTCTTCTTTATTTCCCTTTGATTTTTTTGGAAGACTTGCATTTTTTGTGAGCTATTCTCTTCGTTTCAATTGAATTTTTGGAAGTTATGCATGATGCATTTTTTGGGAGATTGATTTTTTTTGTGAGCTATTCTCTTCTTTTCCTTTGAATTTTTTTTGCAAGACTTGCATTTTTTGTGAGCTATTCTCTTCGTTTCAATTGAATTTTTGGAAGTTTTGAATTTTTTGTGATCTATTCTTCTTTGTTTTCACTTATATTTTTGAGAGATTTGAAATTTTTGTGAGATATTCTCTTCGGCTCAAATTTCTACGGAAGTGCAATACTTGGGACTAATAACTTATATAGGGGAGGTGTTGTTCGCGGAAGCTCCCCCATGCCCCTCTAATGGAATCAGTGCTGGTGATCCGTTTTGAAATCCGACAGACGGATGGATGATTAGGTCGGATTTCAAAACGGGATCAGCAGCACTGATTCCATTATAGGGGCATGAAGCCACCTGATTGCTATGCGTGGGCTGCTCAAAGTCTCATCTTTCAGGTCGCTCGACGGCGCAAGTCGGAACTGGTTCGGCAGCGGTTGTCGTTCCAATGCGTCGTCGCAGCGGACATGGAAGGCGATCTTCGGGTCAGCCCCTGTCTAGCTCTTGGGTTGCTTTGGTACAAGCGATCTGCTATGTACTTTCCGCGAACACCTATCCCGGTACTCGTTAGCTATGTGTGGCTCTAGCACGCATGGAACGCAGAGATGCGGCCTTCACAGGGAGTTGGCCTGAAACAGTTCCGTGCCTTGCGAATGGAGCCGCGTATAGCTTTTCGGTCGTTTGGATAGGTGCCCCCTCCAAGTGAATGAGTGTTGGTGCTCGGACGGATTTGCCGCTCGGATTTAAAAATGTGAGCAGCAGCACAGATTCTATTGGAGGGGCATGAAGCCACCCAATTTTTAATGCGTGGGCTCCCTTGGGTCGTGTCTTTTGGGTCACTCGATGGCGGAAGTCAGAGAAGGGTTCGACAGCGGTAGTCGTTCCAGCGCGTCGTCATAGTGATACCTGAAGTCGATCTGTGGGCGAGCCCCCGTCTAGCTCTTGGGTCTGCATGTCGCAAGAAGATTTGAATTTTTTGAGTTAAGTTCTCTCGTTTCACTTGAATTTTTGCGAGATTTGAATTTTGTTTGTTGCGAGGTAGTAAAATTCTCTTCGTTTTGACTTGAAGTTTTGGATTTTTTGTGAGCTATTCTCTTCGTTTTCCTTGGTTTTTGTTTTGGAAGACTTGAATTTTTTGTGGGCTATTATTTTATTCTTTTCACTTGAATTTTTGGAAGTTTTGAATGTTTTTGTGAGCTATTCTCTTCGTGTTCACTTGAATGTTTGCAAGATTTGAATTTTTTGTGAGCTATTCTGTTTGTTTCACTGGTTTTTTTGGAAGATTTGAATTTTTTGTGAGCTATTCTGTTTTGTTTCCCTTGATTTTTTTGTAAGACTTGCATTTTTTGTGAGCTATTCTCTTCGTTTCAATTGAATATTTGGAAGTTGTGCATTTTTTGTGATTGTAGTCTCTTCGTTTCACTTGCATTTTTGGGAGATTTGATTTTATTGTGAGCTATTCTCTTTTTTCCCTTGATTTTTTTGTGAGCTATTCTCTTCGTTTCAATTGAATTTTTGGAATTTCTGAATTTTTTGTGATCTATTCTTTTTGTTTCACTCGTATTTTTGAAAGATTTGAAATTTTTGTGAGATATTCTCGTCGGCTCAAATTTCTACGGAAGTGCAAGACTTGGACTAATAACTTATATAGGAGGAGGTGTTGTCCGCGGAATCTCCCCCATGCCCCTCTAATAGAATCAGTGCTGGTGATTCCGTTTTGAAATCCGACAGACGGAACGGATGATTAGGTCAGATTTCAAAACGCGATCAGCAGCACTGATTCCATTAGAGGGGCATGAAGCCACCTGATTGCTATGCGGGGGCTGCTCAAAGTCCCGTCTTTCGGAAGGTCGCTCGACGGTGCAAGTCGGAAAGGGTTCGGCAGCGGTTGTCGTTCCAATGCGTCGTCGCAGTGACATGGAAGGCGATCTTCGGGTCAGCCCCCGTCTAGCTTTTGGGTTGCTTTGGTACAAGCGATCTGCTATGTACTTTCCGCGAACCCCTATCCGGGTACTCGTTAGCTATGCGTTGGCTCTTGCATGCGTGGAACGAAGAGATGCGGCCTTCACAGGGAGTTGGCCGGAAATAGTTCTGCTCTTGTGAATGGAGCGCGTATATAGCTTTTGAGTCGTTTGGGTAGGTGCGCCCTCCAAGAGAATCAGTGCTGGTGCACGGACGGATTGGTAGCTCGGATTTAAAATATGAACACTAGCACTGATTCTATTGGAGGGGCGCATTAGGCCACCCGCTTGCTATGCGGGGGCTGTCCAGGGTCGTAACTTTTGGGTCAGTCGACGGTGCACTTCGGAAAGGGTTCGACAGCGGTTGTCGTTCCAACACATCGTCGCATTGACAAGAAAGGCGATCTTCGGGTCAGCCCCCGTCTAGCTCCCGGGTCACTTGGTACAAGCTACTTGCTATGTCGCTTCGACTTCCGATACTTGAGTGCGCAATGGCTCAAGATGCTTTGCATTGGAATCAGTTAGTTATCATATGTGTCGGCGGATTGGATCTCAAGTCAATCTAGGCGGGTGCGACATTAGTTGCTAAGTCTCGATCGAAAACCGATTTGGATTCATCTAGATGCATTGTTATCTGACTTGAGGAACTATGCGAGCGAGTTGGGTTACCTCCTCGTGGATATGTTGGATACGCGTTAGACGGAAAGAATGATGGATGCGGTAAGAATGACGAATTTTTGGAAGATGAATTATTTTGGTGAGCCATGTTCTTTGTTTTACTTGAATTTCTGGAAGATTTGAATTTTGTTTTCTAGCTATTCTTTTCGTTTTCCTAGATTTTTTCGAAAGACTTGAATTTTTTGTGATCTATTCTGTTCGTTTCACTTGAATTTTTGGAAGATTTGATTTTTTGTGAGCTTTTTGTCATCGTTTCACTTGAATTTTTGGAAGATTTGAATTTTTTGGGAGCCAGTTTCTTCGGCTTAAATTTCCACTCAAGAGCAAGACTCGGACTAATAACTTATATAGGGGAGGAGTTGTGTGTTGTTCGCGGAAGCTCCCCCATACCCCTCTTATAGAATCATTGCCGGTGATCGGACGGATGTGTAGGTCGGATTTCAAAATGGGATCACCAGCACTGATTCTATTAGAGGGGCATGAAGCCACTTGATTGCTATGCGGGGGCTGCCCAAAGTCCTGTCTTTCGGGTCGCTCGACGGTGCAAGTCGGAAAGGGTTCGGCAGCGGTTGTCGTTCCAATGCGTCGTCGCAGTGATATGGAAGGCAATCTACGGGTCAGCCCCTGTCTAGCTTTCGGGTCCACTTGGTACAAGTGATTTGCTATGTACTTTCCGCGAACCCTATCCACGTACTCGTTAGCTACGCGTTGGCTCTTACACGAGCGGAACGGAGAGATGCGGCCTTCACAGGGAGTTGGCCGGGAGATAGTTCTGTTTTTGTGAATGGAGCCGCGTATAGCTTTTGAGTCGTTTGGGTAGGTGCCCCCCCTCCAAGAGAATCAGTGCTGGGTATCTCGGATTTAAAATCTGAGCACTATAACGCTGATTCTATTGGAGGGGCGCATTAGGCCACCCCGCTTTCTATGCGGGGCCTGTCCAGGATCGTGTCTTTTGTTCAGTCGACGTTGCAAGTAGGAAAGGGTTCGACAGCGGTTGTCGTTCCAACGCATCGTCGCATTGACAAGAAACGCAATTTTTGGGTCAGCCCCCGTCTAGCTCCCGGGTCGCTTGGCACAGCGATTTGCTCTGTCGCATGCTGCATTAGATTTGAATTTTTTGTTTGCTATTCTCATTTTTGTTTCATTGGAAGATTCGAATTTTTTGCGATCTCCTCTTTTGTTTCCTTTGATTTTTTTTTGGAAGATTTTAATTTTTTGTGAGCCTACTCTCTTCGATTCACTTGAGTTTTTGGAAGAAATGGATTTTTTTGGTGAGCTATGTTCTTTCTTTTACTTGAAGTTTTGGAAAATTTGCATGTTTTGCTAGTTGTTCTTTTCGTTTCCCTTCGATTTTTTCGGAAGACCTGAATTTTTTGTGAGCTATTCTGTTCGTTCACTTGAATTTTTTGAAGATTTGATTTTTTTGTGAGCTTTTTCCTCATCGTTTCACTTGAATTTTTGGAAGATTTGAATTGTTTGGGAGCCATTCTCAACGTCTCAAATTTCTACGGAAGAGAAAGACCCGGACTAATAAACTTATATAGGGGAGTAGTAGTTCGCGAAGCTCCCCCCATGCCCCTCTAATAGAATCAGAGCTTGTGCGCGGACGGATGAGTAAGTCGGATTAAAATCGGATCACTAGCACTGATTCTATTAGAGGGGCATGAAGCCACCTGATTGCTATGCGGGGGCTGCCCAAAGTCCTGTCTTTCGGGTCACTCAACGGTGCAAGTCGGAAAGTGTTC